>OZ023260.1:5124892-5490031 GCA_964007305.1 Netelia melanura
CGCGCGCAATGTAACGATAACTGTGATTGTCTATTCGTAATATTCGTAGTCCGACACATAGCAGTACACATGCATCTAGTATTATTTATTTTGTTTCCGTACGTGGACGTGCTTGTACCGTCCTATTTATTCTCTCTCTTTTTCTTATACAGCCTGACTGATGCAAGTGTACTGCTATTTATTTATTTATATGTAAGTGTTGTTGTCCTGACGCATATCTTATAAGACTGACTAGGATAATACTGTGCATTGACTCGATGTTATTTGTCACCATATAGCATAGATCAATATTTTATATATATATATGTTAAATGTTAATTATTATAAACAAAAATAAAAAGACTGCCGTCCCTCCTATTACAAGGGACAAAGAATTTATTTAAAATATTATAAGAATAATACAAAACGAAAGAAATATATACTATGTAAAGACTGATGTACCCTGGGCGGAAATGTTCCGCTCAGGGAAGTTAAGATGGTGCAATAAAGCAAGTTTATCTGTTCTTATCAGCTTAATATCTGATACGCTCTCCATCGGAGAGCCAGAATATTAACCTGATTTTTGGGGTCTCGGCGGGACCGAGGGGCTTGCTCCGGTCCCACCATAGGTCGTCCCTGCATTGCAGTACAGCAGGGCACGGCCTAATAAGGTACATTAAAGTTAATTAAGACCGAGACCCACTTATAAATATATATTCTGGCTCGCCGATAAAAATTTTTTCGAAAAGTCGCGAGTGAGGTGGAGAGCAGCGAGAGCGATAAGGACGGTACTACGGCGAGGAGGGATTCGGCGACGGAGCGCGCGGGCACCTGCCCTACCGACACCGGTGAGTACTGGGGTTGCGCGTCGTCTGGTTGTGGTGGGTCGGTGTAGTGGGAGTCCTCGCGAGGCAGGACTGAGTCCGCGGTTATCGACCGTCGCGAGCGCGAGCGAGCGGCGTCGGTACACCGTCGGGTACGGCAGGCCTCTCTCGTGGCGATAGCGCGCGCCTTTTTAAAGGCGAATTCGCTCATTGCCGCGGGAAGGCAGGCTAAGTCCTGCTCTCCTCCTTCCCCTTGGGTGACGGGAGACCCTCACAGAGAGGGCCGGAGTTTACCACCTCGGTGGTTGCCGGCTCTGGCGCTGTGGGGTCACGGTTGTACCACAACGGGTGGTCAACTGCTGCCTTTTTCAAGGCAGGAGAGGGGCGCCCGGGGAAACGGGACCGTGCCCGGCATCCTCCTTCCCCTTTCACGCTTCGCAATTTTCATTGCGAAGTACTGTGTCCGTCCGTCCCCTTACCCCACCCCGCTCGGCTAATCACCGAGTAGGGTTAAGTGTCTCTCTTCCCCCTCTATACCCCCCTGTCTCTTTTCGTTATCTGTGGTCTCTAGCCACAGATAATTCTTTCACCCTCCCTTCCACCCCCCCCACTCTCCACCTGCCCCGACGCGGCCGGCTTGCGCCCCCGTGCTCGCTGTCGGAGGGTAGTTTAAGATAAGAGGTCTCCTTTATAATTTCTGGTCGTTACTATTTATTTATTTATTAATTATTGCGTGCGCCCCTACTACTATTATTTACCTGTTTATTTATTTATTTAATTGACTATTTATCTTATCTATACCGTTCTATGTCCATTGTCTAGTCTTTTCTGTTTATACAATCAGTGTTATCTATTTATTGATTTATTATCAATTTTATTTATACACAGATTTTAAGATTTTACTATTTTATTCTTTTAACCAAAGGACATAGTTGTGATTTTCTTTTATTCCTTTCTTTGTTATATTTCTACACTTTCTGTCTTATAATTCTATATTTTCATTCTGTTTTATACATACAATGACGGAGCTTTTGCTCGTTATTATTTTATTATATTGACTCATTCGATTTTATACATTGACATATCCTACTTTATACTATTTTATTTTCTGACTAGTCCCATACCTCATTTTTTATCTTTTATCTACTGACCTGTGATATATTATTTTACTATATTTTATTTATCTATACACCTGCCTGTTTTATTATTTTTCTATCTACTGACTCGTTATTTATTATTTATTATTCGCGTCCCGACCAGAACCACCTCCGAGTTATTTATTAGGCGCTACGAGACCTCTTACTGGGCACGTTGCGGGCACCCCTATTACTATTGATACCTCTTTTTTCTATCTTATCTCTTTACAGCTTTATTTATTTATCTATTTATTTATCTATTTCGATCCCTCGAGGGGGGACTGCGAGCGTTCCCGGCACTCGTGACGGGCGGTTTACAAATTCTTTTTCTTATTGACAAACTTTTACACGCCCTGACACAACCATGCCCGTCACCGAGGTCAAGCTCGTCTTCCCCTACGAGACGATTATAGGGTGCCCGATTTGCAACGTGCACCAGACCCTCGTGGCTGCTCGGGACCATACGGCGCTCGCACAGCATATTAAACGCAATCACCTGGGTGCTAAAATTAAAATGACGTGCCGAATTTGCGGCGAAAGGGGTACCGGGCTGTACCCCGTTAAAACGATAAAGAGCCACGTGGCGAAAATGCACCCAGAAGTGGTTGTGAGCGCCCATGGTCTCATGATCAGCCGCGAGGGCGTGCCCGCGCCTCCGGCCGTCGAAAGACGCGGAACCAGGCAGCGCCGCCCAATTACCGCGCTCCCGCTGGTGGACGTAGCAACCGCCCCGCCACAGGGCCCCCCTGTAAGCCCTCCGGCCCCTCTTACCACGCCTAGGCCCAGGAGGGCCGCAGCCGCGTCAAGCGGCACGGACAGGCGGACGAGGATGGGGACTCGGACGACTCCGAGCGTCCAAAGAGTCACCCCGTCACCACCACCGACTACCACCACCACCGGGAGAAGGGACGCCGGGACGCGCCGTCCCACGCCCCCAGGATCGACGCGGGTTGCCCCCATCTTCTCGAGGGCAACCCGGTCAACACGGAGGACCCCTGCGGTCAGCTCCCCACCAGGAGGCAGCCAACGGGCCACGACCTCCACCACCACCACCACCAAGAGCAGGAAAACCCCCGGCACCCGCCCAGCCCCCGTCGTCAGGAAAACGGGGGCCTCGGCGAGCGCGCCAAGGGGTGAGAGGATTCCCAGTCACCCTACGGGGACCATCCATCAGTCCTCTCGAACACCACCAGCAAGATGGTCCCCGGGCGCGCTCGTCGGTTATGCGGATGCCCTCAGGGGGTCGAAGAGGACCAGGTCGTGGCCATCAGGACTGTCGACCATCAGCGTGCTCCCCTGGGTGGCAACATCCATCGGAGCCACCCTCACCACAGCCACAACAACATCCACGTGCTGTGGTGGCCCTCGCATGTCGCCGACCATCGCCATCAACATCTATGCGAGGGCCGGGGAGGCACCGGAGCTGCCCGCCCCGCCGCGGCTGACGTTGTCGCCGCCAACACCTCCGGCGGAGGTCCTCACAATCGAGCCTGGGAGGTCGCCACGGCAGGAGGAGGAGATTGACCAGACCACGCCGGTCCGGGCACCACCATCGGCCCCCTCCCCTGCCGTTGAGAACATCTGGAGGACGGCGACGAACAGGAGGAAGAGACGGCGTCCAAGGGGTGACTCGTCGGATAGCGAGGAGGAGCCGGTCCCCCGACGAAGGAGACGCACGATCCGCCTGTCACTGACGCCGCCACCGCCGTCGCCGCCACCGCCGTCACCGCCATCCCGACGGCGGCCACCAACACCGCCGGCGACGGCAAAGTCACCATTGCCACCGGCGCCAGCAGTGCCGCCACCACCACCGACGCGGCTGCCATCGAGGAGGACGCCGATACCCGAGTCCTCCCCTGGCCCTGTGGCAATTAGTACAAATTTATATTCGCAGGCTAGTCCACTGGCGAGTCCAATCGCCGCGCTGACCGGGGTCGGTGCCGGAGCCGCTAATGGCGACGATGATGGCATCGACGATATCATCAGCGCGGTGATCAACGATATTCACAGAAATAGCGAGAACAATGGTGGTCGGCGGCCGGGCCGGCCGTCGGCGTTGCGGGGGCGGAATGCCCCACCCCAAAGGGCACGGGTAACACGCGATGTCCCCATTCCCGCGAGCGGACCCCGTGCCGTTCCGGCGCCTCGACAGAGGACAGGCCCTCTGCGGCCGCGCGAGCCGGAAGCGAGAGAGAGCAATGCGGTAAAACGCAGGCAACTCATCGCCAAGGCGGACGCGGTTGCAACGGGTGAGGCACTGGAGGAAACGGCCAAGCAATTGACCGCGTTCCTCCAAACCTTCACCCGAAAGAGACAGCCTGCCCGACGCGGGCCGCCGGACAATAGAGTCAGACGTCAGGTTGTTAGGGACGCGCAACCTCCCCCCGAAGTGCGGGACCGCACTCGCGAGGCGACGGAGATCCAGCGCCTCTACAGGGAAAACCGGCGAAGCGCCATGCGTCGGATCTTAACTGGACCGAGTCCTTATTGCACAATACCCAAGGATGAGGTCCAGTCATATTTCCGGGGCATGTATGCCGAGCCGGACCCTGTGGAGGCTCAGGGGATCGCGGAGCCTCTCGAGTGGCCGGAGTGGGGTGAGTCGGAGCAGGAGGGGGTCTTGCGGGAGGCCTTGGTGAAACCTTTCACGGTCGAAGAGGTTAGCCGCCGTCTGGGAAGGACGTCGAATACGGCGCCCGGACCGGACGGGGTTACCTACGGAGATTTGAAGAAGGCGGATCCGAGGTCTAACGTATTGACCTCACTGTTTAATTCCTGCCTCCGTCTCGAGCGGGTCCCCGGGTCGTGGAAGTCGTCAAACACAGTTTTGATCCATAAGAAAGGCGACCGAAGCGACCTGGCAAACTGGCGGCCGCTAGCACTGGGCGACACGGTACCTAAATTATTCGCCGCAGTGCTAGCCGATAGGGTCTTAGAGTTTGTCACCAGAGGAGAAAGGCTCAGCCGTCCTCAAAAGGGCTTCCTGAGACATGAGGGGTGTCATGAACACAACTTCATGCTCAGGGAGATCCTTGAGGACGGCAACCGTGGGGGTAAGCCGGTGGTGATAGCGTGGCTGGACTTGACCAACGCGTTTGGATCAGTGCCCCACGCCGTCATCTTCGACGCCCTCAGGGGAGCCGGACTCCCACTGGCGACACAGAATTTGCTAAAATCCCTCAATACAGGGTGCAGGACTCGCGTCAGGACGTCTGATGGCTTTACCCATCACATACCAATCAACGCTGGAGTCAGGCAGGGTTGCCCGGGTAGTCCGGTGACCTTCAACCTGGCCATAGAGGGAATGATCCGAGAAATCGAATCATTGCCTCTGGGCTATAGGTTGAGGGAGGTTACATACCGTTCACTGGCCTACGCGGATGACATCGCGTTGATTGCGTCCTCTCCGGAGGAGATGAGGATCCTCCTCGCCACTGCCGAGCGTGCGGCCGGGAGAGTGGGGTTGAAATTCAACCTCAGGAAGTGCGCCACCCTCCACCTCACGGGGAGGGGAAGCGCACGGACAGCTCTTCCGACGCGGTTCGGCATGGGAGGGGAGGACTTGAAGTCATTGGGCGTCGGTGATGCCTACGAATACCTCGGCATTCCTATGGGCCTGTCGGTTGATCAGACCCCGATAGATAAGATCGACGGGATGATTGCCGACGCGAATGCGATAGACGGGTCACTCCTTGCGCCGTGGCAGAAGATGGATGCGGTACGGACATTCATCATGCCGCGGTTAGATTACATCTTGAGGAGTGGCAACGTTGAAAAAACACCCTTGACCTTCCTGGATAACACGGTCAAGCGGCTGGTGAAGGGATGGCTGCATCTCCCGCAGCGGGCAAGTGCGGAGGTCGTCTACCTCCCCACTTGGCGCGGGGGAGCTGGCCTGTCTCCGGTGGCGGAGCTCGCGGACGTGCTCACGATCGCCCACGCCTTCAGGATTCTATCCTGCAAGGATGAGGCGGTCGCAGAGGCGGCCGCGGCCTCGCTATGGGAGGCAGTCCAGCGGCGCTTACATCGCCAACCGACACCAGCCGAGGTCGCCACGTTTTTATCCGGCTCGCTCGAAGAGCCTTTTTCGAGTATTAGAGTAGGTGGCGATCCAGGATTTTGGTCAAGGGTGCGTCTCGCTTCGCGTCGTCAAGCGTCTCGTCTATTAATTAAATGGATTAGTGTAGACGGGGCCAACCGACTGAGTCTCGAATGCCGGGGTAGGAATGGGCAACGAGTTGTGGTGCCGCCAGGTGCCCGGAACCGGGTGATCGGCCTGCTGCGGTCCGCTGGACAGGAGTATCGTCTTAGTACTCTCCTGGCCAAGCGCGACCAAGGCAAGGTGTACGAGGTGTCGTCGCAGTCGGGAGTCAGCAATGGCTTCCTACGCGACGGCAAATTCATCCGGTTTGCGGAGTGGCGCTTTATCCACCGAGCACGCCTCGATGTATTGCCGCTCAATGCGGCAATGCGTTGGAGCGCCGGCGACAAACGATGCAGGCGGTGCGGATACGCGCGGGAGACTCTCCCGCACGTCATCTGTCACTGTCTGCCGCACTCAGCCGCACTACAGCTCCGCCACGACGCGATCCTGTCTAGGATAGCCAAATCAACAAGGCGGACGGGGGAAGTTCGCGTGAACCAGCGTGTCGGGGGCGTCGGCGAGGATCTAGCCGCTCTCAGACCGGATCTCGTGGTCCGGGATGAGGCGGCGAAAACGATCGACATAATCGACGTGGCCGTCGCCTTCGAGAACCAGCGCAAGGCTATGGAGGATGCGAGGCGATCGAAGATCGCCAAGTATACTCCTCTTGCGCGGGTTCTCGAGGGACAGGGCTACGTGGTGACTGTCGACGCGATCGTCGTTGGCGCGCTCGGCACATGGGACTCGGGGAACGAGCCGGCGCTGAAGAGACTCGGAGTGTCCAACCACTACGCGTCTCTGATGCGCCGGCTTATCGTCTCCGAGACCATTCGCTGGTCGAGGGACATATACGTCGAACACGTGTCCGGGGTGAGGCAATACCGCACTAATGCCGCGGACGCTCCCGTATCGCCGCCGACCGGCCCTGTCACCGACCACCATCGCTAGGGTTAGGCGCTGCCGCGTAACTATAAGACTCAGTTCATGTTAAAACCATAGTAGTTATGCGCGCACATATGTATCTTATTGTGAGTAGCTGTTAATTGTATTGTATATTGCGACACATAACCACGCACATGCATCTAAATATCATTTACGATTTGTCCGTACTGTGACGTGCTTGTCCGTCCATTATGTACCTATTTATTCTGATCTTTCTTCTTTTATACATTGACTGATGCATGTGCGTGGTTATTTATTGATGTATTTATGTACCTGACCGTCCGTCCTGTGACGTACCAAAGAATGTCTGACTAGGATAAGTATTGCATAAGACTCGTAGACACTCATGAGTGTATCGATGTATTTTATATTATTATTGTTACTAGACGTTTTATATATTTATTGACCGCCGTCCCGCCCAGTGGGGACTAAGAATTTATATTGTTTTATATTCTGTTAATAATATAAAATAAGGAAAAGCAAACAAATGTGATACGCTGTAAGACTGATGTACCCTGGGCGGGCATTGTCCGCCCAGGGAAGTTATGATGGGTGCAAATAAAAAAGCAATTTATCTGTTCTTATCAGCTTAATATCTGATACGCTCTCCATCGGAGAGCCAGAATATTAACCTGATTTTTGGGGTCTCGGCGGGACCGAGGGGCTTGCTCCGGTCCCACCATAGGTCGTCCCTGCACTGCAGTACAGCAGGGCACGGCCTAATAAGGTTTATTAAAAGCAATATTTAAGACCGAGACCCACACACTTAAATATATTCTGGCTCGCCGATGAGAAATTCCAAAAGTCGCGAGTGGTGAAACCAAGCGGTAGCGATAGGAACGGAGCCTACGACCGAGGAGGGACCGGCGACGGAGCGCGCGGGCACCTGCCCTGCCGACACTGGTGAGTACTGGGGTTGCACGTCGTCTGGTTGTGGTGGGTCGGTTAGTGGGAGTCCTCGCGAGGCAGGACTGAGTCCGCGGTTATCGACCGTCGCGAGCGCGAGCGAGCGGCGTCGGTACACCGTCGGGTACGGCAGGCCTCTCTCGTGGCGATAGCGCGCGCCTTTTTAAAGGCGAATTCGCTCATTGCCGCGGGAAGGCAGGCTAAGTCCTGCTCTCCTCCTTCCCCTTGGGTGACGGGAGACCCTCACAGAGAGGGCCGGAGTTTTACCACCTCGGTGGTTGCCGGCTCTGGCGCTGTGGGGTCACGGTTGTACCACAACGGGTGGTCAACTGCTGCCTTTCTCAAGGCAGGAGAGGGGCGCCCGGGGAAACGGGACCGTGCCCGGCATCCTCCTTCCCTCTTCACGCTTCGCAATTTTCATTGCGAAGTACTGTGTCCGTCCGTCCCCCTACCCCACCCCGCTCGGCTAATCGCCGAGCAGGGTTACGTGTGTTTCTTCCCCCTCTTTACCCCGCTGTCTCTTCTCGTTATCTGTGGTCTCTAGCCACAGATAATTCTTTCACCCTCCCTATCACCCCCCCACTCTCCACCTGCCCCGACGCGGCCGGCTTGCGCCCCCGTGCTCGCCGTCGGAGGGTAGTTTAAGTTAAGAGGTCTCATTTATTTATTTCTGGTCGATACTATTTATTTACTTATTTAAGTTTGCGTGCGCCTCTATTATTATTTACCTATTTATTTATTTATTTACTTGACTATTTATTCTACTTCTATGTCCACTGTCTAGTCCTTCTGTTTATACAATCTGCGTTATTTATTTATAGATTTACTATCAATTTTATTTATACACCAGATTTCAATATTTTACTATTTTACTATTTTAACCGAAGGACATAATCTGTGATTCTCCTTTCTCTTATTCTTATACTTTTTTACATTTTTACACTTTCTACTTTTTCTTTTATAATTTTATATTTCCATTTTATTTTTACACACACAATGACTGGGCTTTTGCTCGTTATTATTTTATTACATTGACTTATTTAATTTTATACATTGACCTATTATTACTATTTTATTCATATTCTACGTCTTGACTAGTCCTATACTTTATTTTTTTTTATCTATTGACCTGCTATACATTATTTGACTACATTTTATTTATACACCTGTTTGTTTTACTATTTATTGACTTGTTATTTATTATTTATTACCGTGCGTCCCGACCAGAAAGACCACCTACTTATTTACACTTTTGGCGCTGTGAGACCTCTTATGCTGCACATTGCGGGCATACCTGGCTACACACGAATAAGGGAGCGCTACCGCCATTAATAAGCCCATAATTATTTTTCTCTTTATAACTATTATTTTTCTTCTTCATTTTTCTTAAACTCTTTCTCTCGGCGTGGCGTTCCCCCGCGGATTCCCTCGACGGGGACGTGGAGAGCACTCGTGACCTGTGACGGGTGGTTCATATTATTTGCTGACAGGCGGTACACCCGCCGACATTATAACACTCTTCTTTTATTGATACAACCATGCCCGTCACGGAGATCGAGCTCCTGTTCCCCTACGAGGGCATCATAGGATGCCCAATTTGCAATGTGGAGCACCCCGTCGTGGCTGCCCGGGACCACACGGCGCTCGCACAACACATTAAACGCAAGCATCTGGGTGCCAAAATGAAAATAAACTGCCGAATATGTGGCGAGAGGGGTACCGGATTGTACCCCATTAAAATCATAAAAACGCACTTGGCGAAAAGGCACCCGGAAGTTGTCGTGAGCGCCCATGGCCTCCTGGTCAGCCGCGGCGGGGAGCCCGCGGCTCCGGCCGTCGAGCCACGCGCGACGAGGCAGCGCCGCCCTAATACTACGCCCTCGCTGGTGGACACGGCACCGGTCCCGCCACAGGGCCACACTGTAAGCCCTCCTACCCCCATCACCACCCCTAGGCCCAGGAGGGCCGCAGCCGCGTCAAGCGGCACGGATAGGCGGACCCGAATGGGGACTCGGACGACTCCGAGCGTCCAGAGAGTCACCCCATCACCACCATCCACGACCACCCGGAGAAGGGACGCCGGGACGCGCCGTCCTACGCCCCCGGGACCGACGCGCGTTGCCCCCATCTTCTCGAGGGCAACGCGGGCAACACGGAGGACCCCAGCGGTCAGCCCCCCATCAGGAGGCAGCCAACGGGCCACGACCTCCACCACCACCACCAAGACCAGGAAGACCCCCGGCACCCGACCAGCCCCCGCCAAAACGGGGGCCCCGGCGAGCGCACCGCGAGGCGAGAGGAATTCCAATCGCCGCACGGGGACCATCCATCAGTCCTCACGCACACCACCAGCAAGATGGTCCCCGGGTGCGCTCGTCGGCTACGCGGATGCCCTCAGGGGGTCGAAGAGGACCAGGTCGTGGCCAACGGGACTGTCTGCCATTAGCGCGCTCCCCTGGGTGGCGACATCCATCGGAGCCACCCTCACCACAGCCACAATAACATCTACGTGCTGTGGCGGCCCTCGCATGTCGCCGACCATCGCCACTAACATCAATGCGAGGGCCAGGGAGTCGCCGGGGCTGCCCGCTCCGCCGCGGCTGACGCTGTCACCGCCAACACCACCGGCGGAGGTCCTCCCCACCGAGCCTGGGAGGCCGCCACGGCAGGAGGAGGGGATTACTCAGACCACGCCGGTCCGGGCCCCACCATCGGCCCCCTCCCCTGCCGTTGATAACACCTGGAGGACGGCGACGAACAGGAGGAAGAGACGGCGTCCAAGGGGTGACTCGTCGGACAGCGAGGAGGAGCCGATCCCCCGACGAAGGAGAAGAACAGTCCGCCTCTCGCTGACGCCACCACCATCGTCGCCGCCGCCGTTACCACCATCCCAACGGCGGCCACCAACACCACCGGCGACGACACCACCGGTGCCAGCGGTACCAGCAGTGCCGCAACCACCATCGACGCGGCTGCCATCGAGGAGGACGCCGACACCCCAGTCCTCCCCTGGCCCTGTGGCAATTTCTACTAATCATGTTTCACAGGCCAGTCCACCAGCGAGAACTACCACCGCGCTAATTGAGGTCGGTGCCGGAGTCGCTAATGGCGACGATGATGGCATCGACGACATCATCAGCGCGGTGATGAACAATATCCATTCTGAAAATGGTGGTCGGCGGCCGCGCCGGCCGCCGGCGTTGCGGGGGCGGAATGACCCTGCCCTTAGGACCCGTGGGACACGAGATGTCCCCAACGCGAGTGGACCCCGTACCGCACCGGCGACCCAGCAGAGGACGGGACCTCGGCGGCGGCGCGAGCCGGAAGCGAGGACGAGTAATGCGGTAAAACGCAGTGCTCTAATCGCCAAGGCAGACGCCGCTGCCACGGAGGAGGCTCTGGAGGAGACGGCCAAGCAATTGACCGCGTTTCTCCAGAGCTTCACCCGAAAGAGGCAACCCGTCCAACGCAGGCCGCCGGAAAACAGTAGAGTTAGACGCCAGGTGGTTCGGGACGCGCAGCCCCCCCCCGACGTGAGGGACCGCACTCGAGAGGCTACCGAAATCCAGCGCCTCTACAGGGAGAACCGCCGAAGAGCCATGCAGCGGATTACGACTGGACCAAGTCCTTATTGCACTACCCCCAAGGAGGAGGTCCAAGCGTATTTCCGCGACATGTACTCGGAGGCGGACCCCGCGGGGGCTCAGGGGGTCGAGGAGCCACTCGAGTGGCCGGAGTGGGGTGAGGGGGAGCAGGAGGGGGTCTTGCGGGAGGCCCTGGTGAAGCCTTTCACGGTCGAAGAGGTGAACCGCCGCCTGGCACGGACGTCGAACACGGCGCCCGGACCAGACGGGGTCACCTATGGAGACCTGAAGAAGGCGGATCCGGGGTCAACCGTACTGACCTCACTGTTTAATTCCTGTCTCCGCCTCGAGCGCGTCCCCGGGTCGTGGAAGTCGTCAAACACAGTTTTGATCCATAAGAAAGGCGACCGAAGCGACCTGGCAAACTGGCGGCCGCTGGCACTAGGCGATACAGTACCGAAGCTGTTCGCTGCGGTGCTAGCCGATAGGATTTTAGATTTTGTCACCCGCGGAGGAAGGCTCAGTCGTCCTCAAAAGGGCTTCCTGAGGCATGAGGGGTGCCATGAGCACAACTTCATGCTCAGGGAGATCCTGGAGGACGGCAACCGTGGGGGAAAGTCGTTGGTGGTAGCGTGGCTTGATTTAAGTAACGCGTTCGGGTCGATACCCCACGCCGCCATCTTCGACGCCCTCAAGGGAGCCGGATTACCGCGGGCGACGCAGAACATTATCAAATCCCTTAATACAGGGTGCAGGACGCGCGTCAGGACGACGGATGGCTTCACTCATCCGATCGCGATCAGCGCAGGTGTCAGGCAGGGTTGCCCGTGTAGTCCAGTGACCTTCAACCTGGCCATTGAGGGGGTGATTCGAGAGATCGAATCACTGCCTCTGGGCTATAGGTTGAGGGAGGTTACGTACCGTTCGCTGGCCTACGCGGATGACATAGCGTTGGTCGCAACCTCCCCGGAGGAGATGAGGATCCTCCTCGCCACTGCCGAGCGGGCGGCCGGGAGAGTGGGGTTGAAATTCAACCCCAGGAAGTGCGCCACCCTCCACCTCACGGGGAGGGGAAGCGCACGGACAGCTCTCCCGACGCAGTTCGGCATGGGAGGGGAGGATTTGAGGTCGCTCGGCGTCGGCGATGCCTATGACTACCTTGGCATTCCGTTGGGCTTGTCGGTCGATCAGACCCCTATTGATAAGATCGACGGGATGATTGCAGACGCGAACGCGATAGACGGGTCACTCCTCGCGCCGTGGCAGAAGATGGACGCCGTACGGACGTTCATCATGCCACGGCTAGACTACATCTTAAGGAGTGGCAACGTCGAAAAAACACCCTTGGCCTTCCTGGATCAAACGGTCAAGAAGCTGGTGAAGGGCTGGATGCATCTCCCGCAAAGAGCCAGTGCGGAGGTCGTCTACCTCCCCACTTGGCGCGGGGGAGCTGGGCTTACTCCCGTGGCGGAGCTCGCGGACGTGCTCACGATCGCTCACGCCTTCAGGATTCTATCCTGCAAGGATGAGGCGGTCGCAGAGGCGGCCGCGGCCTCGCTGCGGGAGGCGGTCCAGCGGCGTATCCATCGCCAGCCCTCACCAGCTGAACTCGCCACATTTTTATCCGGTTCACTCGAGGAACCTTTTTCTCGTAGTGTAGGTGGCGATCCAGGATTCTGGACAAGGGTGCGTCTCGCTTCGCGTCGGCAAGCATCCCGTCTACTCCTTAGATGGATTAGTAGGGAGGGGTCCGACCGACTCGACCTGGAATGTCGGGGTAGGAATGGGCAGCGAGTTGTGGTGCCGTGGAGTGCCCGGAACCGGGTGATCGGCCTGCTGCGGTCCGCTGGCCAGGAGTATCGTCTTAGTACTCTCCTGGCTAAGCGCGACCAAGGCAAGGTTTACGAAGTGTCGTCGCAGTCGGGAGTCAGCAATGGCTTCCTACGCGACGGCAAATTCATCCGGTTTGCGGAGTGGCGATTTATCCACCGAGCACGCCTCGACGTGTTGCCGCTTAACGCGGCAATGCGTTGGAGCGCCGGCGACAAACGGTGCAGGCGGTGCGGGTACGCGAGGGAGACTCTCCCTCACGTTATCTGTCACTGTCTGCCGCACTCCGCCGCACTGCAGCTCCGCCACGACGCGATCCTGCTTAGGTTTGCAAACGCGACTAGGCGGACTGGGGAAGTTCGCGTAAATCAGCGTGTCGGGGGGGTCGATGGGGATCTAGCTGCCCTCAGACCGGATCTTGTGGTCCGGGATGAGGCGGCGAAAACGATCGACATCGTCGATGTGGCCGTCGCCTTCGAGAACCAGCGTAAGGCAATGGAGGATGCGAGGCGATCGAAGATCGCCAAGTATACTCCTCTTGCGCGGGTTCTCGAGGGACAGGGCTACACGGTGACTGTCGACGCGATCGTCGTCGGCGCGCTCGGCACATGGGACTCGGGGAACGAGCCGGTGCTGAAGAGACTCGGAGTGTCCAACCACTACGCGTCTCTGATGCGCCGGCTTATCGTCTCCGAGACCATACGCTGGTCTAGGGACATCTACGTCGAACACGTGTCCGGGGTAAGACAATATCGTACTAATGCTTCGGACGCTCCCGCCGCGCCGTCGGCCGGCCCGACCACCGACCACCAACGTTAGGGCTCGGCGCTGCCTGCGTAGTTATAAGAGCAACGTATTCCAAAAATTGTAAGAGGTTGTAACTACGCGCGCACATCTGTATTGATTGTTTATTTTAGTAATTGTAGTCCTGACACATAGCCGCACACACGCATCTGACATTATCTATTACGTGTCCGTACAAAAATGGTGCTGTGACGTCCTATTTATTTCTTTTATTTACATACATGACGAATGATGCGTGTGTGCGGCTATATACTTACTTATAAACATTGTCTAGTCTAGTGTCGTTCTGTAACTGTCCAAAGTCTGACTAGGATTAAATTATGCACACACTCGATGTTAATTGTAACCTCGAACATAGTGATGTATTATATTATATAAAATAAAAATGTACTGTGATGTTGACTGCCGTCCACCCTATAAGGGGGACCAAGAATTTATACATATTATATTATTAAGTTTATAATGTAATACGAAAAAAAAAAATAAGGAAAAGAAAATACTATGTAAAGAATGATGTACCCTGGGGGACAATGTCCCCCCAGGGAAATTACGATGGTGCAATAAACTGCAATTTAATCTGTTCTTATCAGCTTAATATCTGATACGCTCTCCATCGGAGAGCCAGAATATTAACCTGATTTTTGGGGTCTCGGCGGGACCGAGGGGCTTGCTCCGGTCCCACCATAGGTCGTCCCTGCATTGCAGTACCGCAGGGCACGGCCTAATAAGGTTGATAAAATTAATTAAGACCGAGACCCACACATAGTTTAAATATATTCTGGCTCACCGATGATTTCTCGAAAAAGTCGCGAAAAAGTTTTTGGTGCAAGCGACGAGCGATAAGGACAGTGCTACGGCGAGGAGGGATTCGGCGACGGAGCGCGCGGGCACCTGCCCTGCCGACACCGGTGAGTACTGGGGTTGCACGTCGTCTGGTTGTGGTGGGTCGGTTAGTGGGAGTCCTCGCGAGGCAGGACTGAGTCCGCGGTTATCGACCGTCGCGAGCGCGAGCGAGCGGCGCCGGTACACCGTCGGGTACGGCAGGCCTCTCTCGTGGCGATAGCGCGCGCCTTTTTAAAGGCGAATTCGCTCATTGCCGCGGGAAGGCAGGCTAAGTCCTGCTCTCCTCCTTCCCCTTGGGTGACGGGAGACCCTCACAGAGAGGGCCGGAGTTTACCACCTCGGTGGTTGCCGGCTCTGGCGCTGTGGGGTCACGGTTGTACCACAACGGGTGGTCAACTGCTGCCTTTTTCAAGGCAGGAGAGGGGCGCCCGGGGAAACGGGACCGTGCCCGGCATCCTCCTTCCCTTTTCTCACTTCGCAATTTTCATTGCGAAGTACTGTGTCCGTCCGTCCCCTTACCCCACCCCGCTCGGCTAATCACCGAGCAGGGTCACGTCTCTTCTTTCTCTATTCCCCTTTCCCCTCTGTGTCTCTACACTATCTGTGGTGCCTAACCACAGATAATTCTTTCACCCTCCCTACCACCCCCCACTCTCCGCCTGCCCCGACGCGGCCGGCTTGCGCCCCCGTGCTCGCTGTCGGAGGGTAGGATAAGTTAAGAGGTCTCTATTATTATCATTTCTGGTCGATATTATTTATTTATTTATCTAAGTTTGCGTGCGCCTTTATTATTATGTACCTATTTATTTATTTATTTACTTGACTATCTATTTTACTTCTATGTCCATTGTCTAGTCCTCCTGTTTATACAATCTGCGTTATTTATTTATTGATTTAATCAATTTTATTTATACACCAGATTTCAATATTTTACTACTTTACTATTTTACCTAAAGGACATAATCTGTGATTCTCTTCTCTTTTATTCTTATACTTTTTTATATTTTTACACTTCCTCCTTTTTCTTTTAGAATTTTATATTTCCATTTTATTTTACACACACAATGACTGGGCTTTTGCTCGTTACTATTTTATTACATTGACTTATTTAATTTTATACATTGACCTATTATTATTTTATCTATATTCTACGTCTTGACTAGTCCTATACTTTATCTTTTATTTATTGACCTGCTATATATTATTTGACCATGTTTTATTTATACACCTGTCTGTTTTATTATTTATTGACTTGTTATTTATTATTTATTACCGTGCGTGCCGACCAGAAATACCACCTATTTATTTAAAGTTTTGGCGCATTGAGACCTCTTATGCTGCACATTGCGGGCATACCTGGCTACAAACGACTAAGGGAGCGCTACCGCCATTAATAAGCCTAAAATTATTTCTTCCTTTATTGCTATTATCTTTCATATTCTTTCTTCATTGACTTTTTCCTTCGGCGTGGCGTTCCCCCGCGGATTCCCTCGACGGGGACGTGGAGAGCACTCGTGACCTGTGACGGGAGGTTTATATTATTCGATTTGACCAGCGGCATTCCCGCCGACATTTTAACATTCAAAGACACAACCATGCCCGTCACGGAGATTGAGCTCCTCTTCCCCTACGAGGGCATCATAGGATGCCCAATTTGCAATGTGGAGCACCCTGTCGTGGCTGCCCGGGACCATACGGCGCTCGCGCAACACATTAAACGCAAGCATCTGGGTGCCAAAATGAAAATCAACTGCCGAATATGTGGCGAGAGGGGTACCGGATTGTACCCCATTAAAATAATTAAAACGCACTTGGCGAAAAGGCACCCAGAGATTGTCGTGAGCGCCCATGGGCTCCTGGTCAGCCGCGGCGGGGAGCCCGCGGCTCCGGCCGTCGAGCCAAGCGCGACGAGGCAGCGCCGCCCTACTACCACGCCCTCGCTGGTGGACATGGCACCGGTCCCGCCACAGGGCCACATTGTAAGCCCTCCCACCCCCATCACCACCCCTAGGCCCAGGAGGGCCGCAGCCGCGTCAAGCGGCACGGATAGGCGGACCCGAATGGGGACTCGGACGACTCCGAGCGTCCAGAGAGTCACCCCATCACCACCATCCACGACCACCAGGAGAAGGGACGCCGGGACGCGCCGTCCTACGCCCCCGGGACCGACGCGCGTTGCCCCCATCTTCTCGAGGGCAACGCGGGCAACACGGAGGACCCCAGCGGTCAGCCCCCCATCAGGAGGCAGCCAACGGGCCACGACCTCCACCACCACCACCAAGACCAGGAAGACCCCCGGCACCCGACCAGCCCCCGCCAAAACGGGGGCCCCGGCGAGCGCACCGCGGGGTGAGAGGAACCCCAATCGCCCCACGGGGACCATCCATCAGTCCTCACGCACACCACCAGCAAGATGGTCCCCGGGTGCGCTCGTCGGCTACGCGGATGCCCTCAGGGGGTCGAAGAGGACCAGGTCGTGGCCAACGGGACTGTCGGCCATCAGCGCGCTCCCCTGGGTGGCAACATCCATCGGAGCCACCCTCACCACAGCCACAATAACATCTACGTGCTGTGGCGGCCCTCGCATGTCGCCGACCATCGCCACTAACATCAATGCGAGGGCCAGGGAGTCGCCGGGGCTGCCCGCTCCGCCGCGGCTGACGCTGTCACCACCAACACCACCGGCGGAGGTCCTCCCCACCGAGCCTGGGAGGCCACCACGGCAGGAGGAGGGGATTACCCAGACCACGCCGGTCCGGGCCCCACCATCGGCCCCCTCCCCTGCCGCTGATAACACCTGGAGGACGGCGACGAACAGGAGGAAGAGACGGCGTCCAAGGGGTGACTCGTCGGACAGCGAGGAGGAGCCGATCCCCCGACGAAGGAGAAGAACAGTCCGCCTCTCGCTGACGCCACCACCATCGTCGCCGCCGCCGTTACCACCATCCCAACGGCGGCCACCAACACCACCGGCGACGACACCACCGGTGCCAGCGGTGCCAGCAGTGCCGCAACCACCACCGACGCGGCTGCCATCGAGGAGGACGCCGACACCCCAGTCCTCCCCTGGCCCTGTGGCAATTTCTACTAACCATGTTTTGCAGGCCAGTCCACCAGCGGGAACTACCACCGCGCTGATTGAGGTCGGTGCCGGAGTCGCTAATGGCGACGATGATGGCATCGACGACATCATCAGCGCGGTGATGAACAATATCCATTCTGAAAATGGTGGTCGGCGGCCGGGCCGGCCGCCGGCGTTGCGGGGGCGGAATGACCCTGCCCTTAGGACCCGTGGGACACGAGATGTCCCTAACGCGAGTGGACCCCGTACCGCACCGGCGACCCAGCAGAGGACGGGACCTCGGCGGCGGCGCGAGCCGGAAGCGAGGACGAGTAATGCGGTAAAACGCAGTGCTCTAATCGCCAAGGCAGACGCCGCTGCCACGGAGGAGGCTCTGGAGGAGACGGCCAAGCAATTGACCGCGTTTCTCCAGAGCTTCACCCGAAAGAGGCAACCCGTCCAACGCAGGCCGCCGGAAAACAGTAGAGTTAGACGCCAGGTGGTTCGGGACGCGCAGCCCCCCCCCGACGTGAGGGACCGCACTCGAGAGGCTACCGAGATCCAGCGCCTCTACAGGGAGAACCGCCGAAGAGCCATGCAGCGGATTACGACTGGACCAAGTCCTTATTGCACTACCCCCAAGGAGGAGGTCCAAGCGTATTTCCGCGGCATGTACTCGGAGGCGGACCCCGCGGGGGCTCAGGGGGTCGAGGAGCCACTCGAGTGGCCGGAGTGGGGTGAGGGGGAGCAGGAGGGGGTCTTGCGGGAGGCCCTGGTGAAGCCTTTCACGGTCGAAGAGGTGAACCGCCGCCTGGGACGGACGTCGAACACGGCGCCCGGACCAGACGGGGTCACCTATGGAGACCTGAAGAAGGGGGATCCGGGGTCAACCGTACTGACCTCACTGTTTAATTCCTGTCTCCGCCTCGAGCGCGTCCCCGGGTCGTGGAAGTCGTCAAACACAGTTTTGATCCATAAGAAAGGCGACCGAAGCGACCTGGCAAACTGGCGGCCGCTAGCACTAGGCGATACAGTACCGAAGCTGTTCGCTGCGGTGCTAGCCGATAGGATTTTAGATTTTGTCACCCGCGGAGGAAGGCTCAGTCGTCCTCAAAAGGGCTTCCTGAGGCATGAGGGGTGCCATGAGCACAACTTCATGCTCAGGGAGATCCTGGAGGACGGCAACCGTGGGGGAAAGTCGTTGGTGGTAGCGTGGCTTGATTTAAGTAACGCGTTCGGGTCGATACCCCACGCCGCCATCTTCGACGCCCTCAAGGGAGCCGGATTACCGCGGGCGACGCAGAACATTATCAAATCCCTTAATACAGGGTGCAGGACGCGCGTCAGGACGACGGATGGCTTCACTCATCCGATCGCGATCAGCGCAGGTGTCAGGCAGGGTTGCCCGTGTAGTCCGGTGACCTTCAACCTGGCCATTGAGGGGGTGATTCGAGAGATCGAATCACTGCCTCTGGGCTATAGGTTGAGGGAGGTTACGTACCGTTCGCTGGCCTACGCGGATGACATAGCGTTGGTCGCAACCTCCCCGGAGGAGATGAGGATCCTCCTCGCCACTGCCGAGCGGGCGGCGGGAAGAGTGGGGTTGAAATTCAACCCCAGGAAGTGCGCCACCCTCCACCTCACGGGGAGGGGAAGCGCACGGACAGCTCTCCCGACGCAGTTCGGCATGGGAGGGGAGGATTTGAGGTCGCTCGGCGTCGGCGATGCCTATGACTACCTTGGCATTCCGTTGGGCTTGTCGGTCGATCAGACCCCTATTGATAAGATCGACGGAATGATTGCAGACGCGAACGCGATAGACGGGTCACTCCTCGCGCCGTGGCAGAAGATGGACGCCGTACGGACGTTCATCATGCCACGGCTAGACTACATCTTAAGGAGTGGCAACGTCGAAAAAACACCCTTGGCCTTCCTGGATCAAACGGTCAAGAGGCTGGTGAAGGGCTGGATGCATCTCCCGCAAAGAGCCAGTGCGGAGGTCGTCTACCTCCCCACTTGGCGCGGGGGAGCTGGGCTTACTCCCGTGGCGGAGCTCGCGGACGTGCTCACGATCGCTCACGCCTTCAGGATTCTATCCTGCAAGGATGAGGCGGTCGCAGAGGCGGCCGCGGCCTCGCTGCGGGAGGCGGTCCAGCGGCGTATCCATCGCCAGCCCTCACCAGCTGAACTCGCCACATTTTTATCCGGTTCACTCGAGGAACCTTTTTCTCGTAGTGTAGGTGGCGATCCAGGATTCTGGACAAGGGTGCGTCTCGCTTCGCGTCGGCAAGCATCCCGTCTACTCCTTAGATGGATTAGTAGGGAGGGGTCCGACCGACTCGACCTGGAATGTCGGGGTGGGAATGGGCAGCGAGTTGTGGTGCCGTGGAGTGCCCGGAACCGGGTGATCGGCCTGCTGCGGTCCGCTGGCCAGGAGTATCGTCTTAGTACTCTCCTGGCTAAGCGCGACCAAGGCAAGGTTTACGAAGTGTCGTCGCAGTCGGGAGTCAGCAATGGCTTCCTACGCGACGGCAAATTCATCCGGTTTGCGGAGTGGCGATTTATCCACCGAGCACGCCTCGACGTGTTGCCGCTTAACGCGGCAATGCGTTGGAGCGCCGGCGACAAACGGTGCAGGCGGTGCGGGTACGCGAGGGAGACTCTCCCTCACGTTATCTGTCACTGTCTGCCGCACTCCGCCGCACTGCAGCTCCGCCACGACGCGATCCTGCTTAGGTTTGCAAAAGCGACTAGGCGGACTGGGGAAGTTCGCGTAAATCAGCGTGTCGGGGGGGTCGATGGGGATCTAGCTGCCCTCAGACCGGATCTTGTGGTCCGGGATGAGGCGGCGAAAACGATCGACATCGTCGATGTGGCCGTCGCCTTCGAGAACCAGCGTAAGGCAATGGAGGATGCGAGGCGATCGAAGATCGCCAAGTATACTCCTCTTGCGCGGGTTCTCGAGGGACAGGGCTACACGGTGACTGTCGACGCGATCGTCGTCGGCGCACTCGGCACATGGGACTCGGGGAACGAGCCGGTGCTGAAGAGACTCGGAGTGTCCAACCACTACGCGTCTCTGATGCGCCGGCTTATCGTCTCCGAGACCATACGCTGGTCTAGGGACATCTACGTCGAACACGTGTCCGGGGTAAGACAATACCGTACCCATGCTTCGGACGCTCCCGCTGCGCCGCCGGCCGACCCGATCACCGACCACCAACGTTAGGGTTCGGCGCTGCCCGCGTAGTTATAAGTCCGAAAGAAACCATGTAAAATAGCTGTAACTGCGCGCGCAAAGCAATATTAGTTGTTATCGTCCAAATATTTATAGTCCGACACATAGCAGTATACATGCGTCTACTATTACTTATTTATTGTCCGTACGCAGACGTCCTTGTGCCGTCTTATTTATTCCTTTTATAGTTTGACTGACGCGTGTGTACTGCTATTTATATTTAAATGTTGTTGTCCTGATGTAATTTTAATAGACTGACTAGGATAATACTTTGCATATACTCGAAGCTACCTGTTACCACATAGCATAGAGCAATATTTTATATATATATATATGTCTGTTAAATGTTATCCATGTTAAACAAAAGACTGCCGTCCCCTCTGTTTTAAGGGACCAAGTATTTATACAAAATATTATAATAATAATATTAAATTAAACAATTTCCTCTATGTAAAGACTGATGTACCCTGGGCGGATAACATCCGCTCAGGGAAGATATGATGGTGCAATAAAGCAAGTTTATCTGTTCTTATCAGCTTAATATCTGATACGCTCTCCATCGGAGAGCCAGAATATTAACCTGATTTTTGGGGTCTCGGCGGGACCGAGGGGCTTGCTCCGGTCCCACCATAGGTCGTCCCTGCATTGCAGTATCGCAGGGCACGGCCTAATAAGGTACATTAAAGTTAAAAAGACCGAGACCCACACATAGTATAAATATATATTCTGGCTCGCCGATGTGAATTTTCCGAAAAGTCGCGAGTGGTGAAGCGAGCGGTAAGAACGGAGCCTACGTCGAGGAGGGATCGGCGACGGAGCACGCGGGCACCTGCCCTGCCGACACTGGTGAGTACTGGGGTTGCACGTCGTCTGGTTGTGGTGGGTCGGTGTAGTGGGAGTCCTCGCGAGGCAGGACTGAGTCCGCGGTTATCGACCGTCGCGAGCGCGAGCGAGCGGCGCCGGTATACCGTCGGGTACGGCAGGCCTCTCTCGTGGCGATAGCGCGCGCCTTTTTAAAGGCGAATTCGCTCATTGCCGCGGGAAGGCAGGCTAAGTCCTGCTCTCCTCCTTCCCCTTGGGTGACGGGAGACCCTCACAGAGAGGGCCGGAGTTTACCACCTCGGTGGTTGCCGGCTCTGGCGCTGTGGGGTCACGGTTGTACCACAACGGGTGGTCAACTGCTGCCTTTTTCAAGGCAGGAGAGGGGCGCCCGGGGAAACGGGACCGTGCCCGGCATCCTCCTTCCCTCTTCACGCTTCGCAATTTTCATTGCGAAGTACTGTGTCCGTCCGTCCCCCTACCCCACCCCGCTCGGCTAATCACCGAGCAGGGTCACGTCTCTTCTCTCTCTATTCCCCTTTCCCCTCTGTGTTTCTTCACTATCTGTGGTGCCTAACCACAGATAGCTCTTTCACCCTCCCTACCTCCCCCCACTCTCCACCCGCCCCGACGCGGCCGGCCTGCGCCCCCGTGCTCGCCGTCGGAGGGTAGTTTAAGATAAGAGGTCTCATTTATTTCTGGTCGTTATTATTTATTTATTTATTAATTACTGCGTGCGCCCCTACTACTATTATTTACCTGTTTATTTATTTATTTAATTGACTATTTATTTTATCTATACCGTTCTATGTCCATTGTCTAGTCTTTTCTGTTTATACAATCAGTGTTATTTATTTATTGACTTATTATCAATTTTATTTATACACAGATTTTAAGATTTTACTATTTTACCTTTTTTAACCAAAGGACATAACCTGCGTCTCTTTTATTTCTATTGACTTTCTTGTTCTTTCTCTACATTTTATATTTCGACACTTTTTTTTTTTTTTTTTTATTATTTTTCTATAATTTTATCTTCTTTTTTTTATTTCTTATTTATTTTATTTATACTTTTATTTATTTTTTCTTATATATACAAGGACCGGGCTTCTGCTCGTTGTTATTTTACCATATTGACCTATATGATTTTATTTACTGACTTATGCTATCCCATACTATTTTTATTTATTGATTATACCTCATTTCTTACCTATTGACCTGTGATATACTTTTCTCTATATTTTATTTATTTATACACCTGCCTGTTTTATTATTTTATTTTTATCTGTCGACTCGCTATTTATTATTTATTATTTGCGTCCCGACCAGAACCACCTCCGATTCATTTATTAGGCGCTACGAGACCTCTTACTGGGCACGTTGCGGGCACCCCTACTATTATTGACAACGTTTCTTTCTATATCTCTTTTCTTTCCTGCCTTATCTATCTATCTATTTATTTATTTATCTATTTCGATCCCTCGACGGGGACTGCGAGCGTTCCCGGCCCTCGTGACGGGCGGTTTATGTATTCTTCTTATTAATTGACAAATTTGTACACGCCCTGACACAACCATGCCCGTCACCGAGGTCGAGCTCGTATTCCCCTACGAGACGATCATAGGGTGCCCGATCTGCAACGTGCACCAGACCCTCGTGGCTGCTCGGGACCATACGGCGCTCGCACAGCATATCAAACGCAACCACCTGGGTGCTAAAATTAAAATGACGTGCCGAATTTGTGGCGAAAGGGGTACCGGGCTGTACCCCGTTAAGACAATAAAAAGCCACGTGGCTAAAATGCACCCAGAAGTGGTTGTGAGCGCCCATGGTCTCATGATCAGCCGCGAGGGCGTGCCCGCGCCTCCGTCCGTCGAAAGACGCGCAACGAGGCAGCGCCGCCCAATTACCGCGCCCCCGCTGGTGGACGTAGTAACCGCCCCGCCACAGGGCCCCCCTGTAAGCCCTCCGGCCCCTCTTACCACGCCTAGGCCCAGGAGGGCCGCAGCCGCGTCAGGCGGCACGGACAGGCGGACGAGGATGGGGACTCGGACGACTCCGAGCGTCCAAAGAGTCACCCCGTCACCACCACCGACTACCACCACCACCGGGAGAAGGGACGCCGGGACGCGCCGTCCCACGCCCCCAGGATCGACGCGGGTTGCCCCCATCTTCTCGAGGGCAACCCGGTCAACACGGAGGACCCCTGCGGTCAGCTCCCCACGAGGAGGCAGCCAACGGGCCACGACCTCCACCACCACCACCAAGAACAGGAAAACCCCCGGCACCCGCCCAGCCCCCGTCGTCAGGAAAACGGGGGCCTCGGCAAGCGCGCCAAGGGGTGAGAGGATTCCCAGTCACCCCACGGGGACCATCCATCAGTCCTCTCGAACACCACCAGCAAGATGGTCCCCGGGCGCGCTCGTCGGCTATGCGGATGCCCTCAGGGGGTCGAAGAGGACCAGGTCGTGGCCATCAGGACTGTCGACCATCAGCGTGCTCCCCTGGGTGGCAACATCCATCGGAGCCACCCTCACCACAGCCACAACAACATCCACGTGCTGTGGTGGCCCTCGCATGTCGCCGACCATCGCCATCAACATCTATGCGAGGGCCGGGGAGACACCGGAGCTGCCCGCCCCACCGCGGCTGACGTTGTCGCCGCCAACACCTCTGGCGGAGGTCCTCACAATCGAGCCTGGGAGGTCGCCACGGCAGGAGGAGGAGATTGACCAGACCACGCCGGTCCGGGCACCACCATCAGCCCCCTCCCCTGCCGTTGAGAACATCTGGAGGACGGCGACGAACAGGAGGAAGAGACGGCGTCCAAGGGGTGACTCGTCGGATAGCGAGGAGGAGCCGGTCCCCCGACGAAGGAGACGCACGATCCGCCTGTCACTGACGCCGCCACCGCCGTCGCCGCCGCCGTCACTACCATCAGAACGGCGGCCATCAACACCACCGGCGACGACGATGCCGCCAATGCCACCGGTGCCAGCAGTGCCGCCACCTCCACCGACGCGGCTGCCATCGAGGAGGACACCGACACCCGAGTCCTCCCCTGGCCCTGTGGCAATTAGCTCAAATTTATGTTTACAGGCTAGTCCACCGGCGAGACCAATCACCGCGCTGACCGAGGTCGGTGCCGGAGCCGCTAATGGCGACGATGATGGCATCGACGACATCATCAGCGCGGTGATCAACGACATTCATTTCAATAGCGATAACAATGGTGGTCGGCGGCCGGGCCGGCCGTCGGCGTTGCGGGGGCGGAATGCCCCACCCCAAAGGGCACGGGTAACACGCAATGTCCCCATTCCCGCGAGCGGACCCCGTGCCGTTCCGGCGCCTCGACAGAGGACAGGCCCTCTGCGGCCGCGCGAGCCGGAAGCGAGAGAGAGCAATGCGGTAAAACGCAGGCAACTCATCGCCAAGGCGGACGCGGTTGCAACGGGTGAGGCACTGGAGGAAACGGCCAAGCAATTGACCGCGTTCCTCCAAACCTTCACCCGAAAGAGACAGCCTGCCCGACGCGGGCCGCCGGACAATAGAGTCAGACGTCAGGTTGTTAGGGACGCGCAACCTCCCCCCGAAGTGCGGGACCGCACTCGCGAGGCGACGGAGATCCAGCGCCTCTACAGGGAAAACCGGCGAAGCGCCATGCGTCGGATCTTGACTGGACCGAGTCCTTATTGCACAATACCCAAGGACGAGGTCCAGTCATATTTCCGGGGCATGTATGCCGAGCCGGACCCTGTGGAGGCTCAGGGGATCGCGGAGCCTTTCGAGTGGCCGGAGTGGGGTGAGTCGGAGCAGGAGGGGGTCTTGCGGGAGGCCTTGGTGAAACCTTTCACGGTCGAAGAGGTTAACCGCCGTTTGGGAAGGACGTCGAATACGGCGCCCGGACCGGACGGGGTTACCTACGGAGACTTGAAGAAGGCGGATCCGGGGTCTAACGTATTGACCTCACTGTTTAATTCCTGCCTCCGTCTCGAGCGGGTCCCCGGGTCGTGGAAGTCGTCAAACACAGTTTTGATCCATAAGAAAGGCGACCGAAGCGACCTGGCAAACTGGCGGCCGCTAGCACTCGGCGACACGGTACCTAAATTATTCGCCGCAGTGCTAGCCGATAGGGTCCTAGAGTTTGTCACCAGAGGAGAAAGGCTCAGCCGTCCTCAAAAGGGCTTCCTGAGACATGAGGGGTGTCATGAACACAACTTCATGCTCAGGGAGATCCTTGAGGACGGCAACCGTGGGGGTAAGCCGGTGGTGATAGCGTGGCTGGACTTGACCAACGCGTTTGGATCAGTGCCCCACGCCGTCATCTTCGACGCCCTCAGGGGAGCCGGACTCCCACTGGCGACACAGAATTTGTTAAAATCCCTCAATACAGGGTGCAGGACTCGCGTCAGGACGTCTGATGGCTTTACCCATCACATACCAATCAACGCTGGAGTCAGGCAGGGTTGCCCGGGTAGTCCGGTGACCTTCAACCTGGCCATAGAGGGGATGATCCGAGAAATCGAATCATTGCCTCTTGGCTATAGGTTGAGGGAGGTTACATACCGTTCACTGGCCTACGCGGATGACATCGCGTTGATTGCGTCCTCTCCGGAGGAGATGAGGATCCTTCTCGCCACTGCCGAGCGTGCGGCCGGGAGAGTGGGGCTGAAATTCAACCCCAGGAAGTGCGCGACTCTTCACCTTACGGGGAAGGGAAGCGCACGGACAGCTCTTCCGACGCGGTTCGGCATGGGAGGGGAGGACTTGAAGTCATTGGGCGTCGGTGATGCCTACGAATACCTCGGCATTCCCATGGGCCTGTCGGTTGATCAGACCCCGATAGATAAGATCGACGGGATGATTGCCGACGCGAATGCGATAGACGGGTCACTCCTTGCGCCGTGGCAGAAGATGGATGCGGTACGGACATTCATCATGCCGCGGCTAGATTACATCTTGAGGAGTGGCAACGTTGAAAAAACACCCTTGACCTTCCTGGATAACACGGTCAAGCGGCTGGTGAAGGGATGGCTGCATCTCCCGCAGCGGGCAAGTGCGGAGGTCGTCTACCTCCCCACTTGGCGCGGGGGAGCTGGCCTGTCTCCGGTTGCGGAGCTCGCGGACGTGCTCACGATCGCCCACGCCTTCAGGATTCTATCCTGCAAGGATGAGGCGGTCGCAGAGGCGGCCGCGGCCTCGCTATGGGAGGCAGTCCAGCGGCGCTTACATCGCCAACCGACACCAGCCGAGGTCGCCACGTTTTTATCCGGCTCGCTCGAAGAGCCTTTTTCGAGTATTAGAGTAGGTGGCGATCCAGGATTTTGGTCGAGGGTGCGTCTCGCTTCGCGTCGTCAAGCGTCTCGTCTATTAATTAAATGGATTAGTGTAGACGGGGCCAACCGACTGAGCCTCGAATGCCGGGGTAGGAATGGGCAACGAGTTGTGGTGCCGCCAGGTGCCCGGAACCGGGTGATCGGCCTGCTGCGGTCCGCTGGACAGGAGTATCGTCTTAGTACTCTCCTGGCCAAGCGCGACCAAGGCAAGGTGTACGAGGTGTCGTCGCAGTCGGGAGTCAGCAATGGCTTCCTACGCGACGGCAAATTCATCCGGTTTGCGGAGTGGCGCTTTATCCACCGAGCACGCCTCGATGTATTGCCGCTCAATGCGGCAATGCGTTGGAGCGCCGGCGACAAACGGTGCAGGCGGTGCGGATACGCGCGGGAGACTCTCCCGCACGTCATCTGTCACTGTCTGCCGCACTCAGCCGCACTACAGCTCCGCCACGACGCGATCCTGTCTAGGATAGCCAAATCAACAAGGCGGACGGGGGAAGTTCGCGTGAACCAGCGTGTCGGGGGCGTCGGCGAGGATCTAGCCGCGCTCAGACCGGATCTCGTGGTCCGGGATGAGGCGGCGAAAACGATCGACATAATCGACGTGGCCGTCGCCTTCGAGAACCAGCGTAAGGCAATGGAGGATGCGAGGCGATCGAAGATCGCCAAGTATACTCCTCTTGCGCGGGTCCTCGAGGGACAGGGCTACGTGGTGACTGTCGACGCGATCGTCGTTGGCGCGCTCGGCACATGGGACTCGGGGAACGAGCCGGCGCTGAAGAGACTCGGAGTGTCCAACCACTACGCGTCTCTGATGCGCCGACTTATCGTCTCCGAGACCATTCGCTGGTCGCGGGACATATACGTCGAACACGTGTCCGGGGTGAGACAATACCGCACTAATGCCGCGGACGCTCCCGTATCGCCGCCGGCCGACCCTGTCACCGACCACCATCGCTAGGGTTAGGCGCTGCCGAGTAGTTATAAGACCGATAAACCAATGTAACTACGCGCGCATAGATGTAATGTATTGTAAGGTTGTTCATATGTGTAATTTTATTGTACTTATGACACATAGCCACACAAACGCATCTAAAAGTTACATTATTTGTCCGTATGCAGACGTCCTTGTCCGTCTACTTGCCCATATTTATTTTACACATTGACTGATACGTGTGTGTGGCTATTGAACTATGTACCTGACCGTCCGTCCTGTGACGTAATTGTGTCGTATATGACTAGGATAAATTTGCGTACGTGTGATTGTTGAAAACACCTGTGATCGTATCTACGTACTATAAATTATATTGTTATGTTATATTATATCTACCGTTGACTGCCGCCCCCTTGGCGAGAGGGGGCTAAGAAATTATCTACAATTTATGTTATATTATACACAATATAAGATTAAGAAAACCAAATGTGATACGTTGTAAGACTGATGTACCCTGGGCGGGCATTGTCCGCCCAGGGAAGTTGTGATGGGTGCAAATAAAAATGCAATTTATCTGTTCTTATCAGCTTAATATCTGATACGCTCTCCATCGGAGAGCCAGAATATTAACCTGATTTTTGGGGTCTCGGCGGGACCGAGGGGCTTGCTCCGGTCCCACCATAGGTCGTCCCTGCCTTGCAGTACTGCAGGGCACGGCCTAATAAGGTACAATAAAGTCAATTAAGACCGAGACCCACACTATAGTACAAATATATTCTGGCTCGACGATAAAAAATTTTTCGAAAAAGTCGCGAGTGATAAGAACGGAGCTACGTCGAGGAGGGATTCGGCGACGGAGCACGCGGGCACCTGCCCTTCCGACACCGGTGAGTACTGGGGTTGCACGTCGTCTGGTTGTGGTGGGTCGGTTAGTGGGAGTCCTCGCGAGGCAGGACTGAGTCCGCGGTGATCGACCGTCGCGAGCGCGAGCGAGCGGCGTCGGTGCACCGTCGGGTACGGCAGGCCTCTCTCGTGGCGATAGCGCGCGCCTTTTTAAAGGCGAGTTCGCTCATTGCCACGGGAAGGCAGGCTAAGTCCTGCTCTCCTCCTTCCCCTTGGGTGACGGGAGACCCTCACAGAGAGGGCCGGAGTTTACCACCTCGGTGGTTGCCGGCTCTGGCGCTGTGGGGTCACGGTTGTACCACAACGGGTGGTCAACTGCTGCCTTTTTCAAGGCAGGAGAGGGGCGCCCGGGGAAACGGGACCGTGCCCGGCATCCTCCTTCCCTTTTCTCACTTCGCAATTTTCATTGCGAAGTACTGTGTCCGTCCGTCCCCTTACCCCACCCCGCCCGGCTAATCGCCGAGCAGGGTCACGTTTGTCTCTTCCCTCTTTTTTCTCACCCCTCTATTTTTCATTATCTGTGGTCTCTAGCCACAGATAATTCTTTCACCCTCCCTACCTCCCCCCACTCTCCACCTGCCCCGACGCGGCCGGCTTGCGCCCCCGTGCTCGCTGTCGGAGGGTAGGATAAGTTAAGAGGTCTCTACTATTATCATTTCTGGTCGATATTATTTATTTATTTATCTAAGTTTGCGTGCGCCTTTATTATTATGTACCTATTTATTTATTTATTTACTTGACTATCTATTTTACTTCTATGTCCATTGTCTAGTCCTCCTGTTTATACAATCTGCGTTATTTATTTATTGATCTACTATCAATTTTATTTATACACCAGATTTCAATATCTTACTACTTTACTATTTTAACTAAAGGACATAATCTGTGATTCTCTTCTCTTTTATTCTTATACTTTTTTATATTTTTACACTTTCTCCTTTTTCTTTTAGAATTTTATATTTCCATTTTATTCTACACACACAATGACTGGGCTTTTGCTCGTTACTATTTTATTACATTGACTTATTTAATTTTATACATTGACCTATTATTATTTTATCTATATTCTACGTCTTGACTAGTCCTATACTTTATCTTTTATTTATTGACCTGCTATATATTATTTGACCATATTTTATTTATACACCTGTCTGTTTTATTATTTATTGACTTGTTATTTATTATTTATTACCGTGCGTGCCGACCAGAAGTACCACCTATTTATTTAAAGTTTTGGCGCATTGAGACCTCTTATGCTGCACATTGCGGGCATACCTGGCTACAAACGACTAAGGGAGCGCTACCGCCATTAATAAGCCTAAAATTATTTCTTCCTTTATTGCTATTATCTTTCATATTCTTTCTTCATTGACTTTTTCCTTCGGCGTGGCGTTCCCCCGCGGATTCCCTCGACGGGGACGTGGAGAGCACTCGTGACCTGTGACGGGAGGTTTATATTATTCGATTTGACCAGCGGCATTCCCGCCGACATTTTAACATTCAAAGACACAACCATGCCCGTCACGGAGATTGAGCTCCTCTTCCCCTACGAGGGCATCATAGGATGCCCAATTTGCAATGTGGAGCACCCTGTCGTGGCTGCCCGGGACCATACGGCGCTCGCGCAACACATTAAACGCAAGCATCTGGGTGCCAAAATGAAAATCAACTGCCGAATATGTGGCGAGAGGGGTACCGGATTGTACCCCATTAAAATAATTAAAACGCACTTGGCGAAAAGGCACCCAGAGGTTGTCGTGAGCGCCCATGGGCTCCTGGTCAGCCGCGGCGGGGAGCCCGCGGCTCCGGCCGTCGAGCCAAGCGCGACGAGGCAGCGCCGCCCTACTACCACGCCCTCGCTGGTGGACATGGCACCGGTCCCGCCACAGGGCCACATTGTAAGCCCTCCCACCCCCATCACCACCCCTAGGCCCAGGAGGGCCGCAGCCGCGTCAAGCGGCACGGACAGGCGGATCAGGATGGGGACTCGGACGACTCCGAGCGTCCAGAGAGTCACCCCATCACCACCATCCACGACCACCAGGAGAAGGGACGCCGGGACGCGCCGTCCTACGCCCCCGGGACCGACGCGCGTTGCCCCCATCTTCTCGAGGGCAACGCGGGCAACACGGAGGACCCCAGCGGTCAGCCCCCCATCAGGAGGCAGCCAACGGGCCACGACCTCCACCACCACCACCAAGACCAGGAAGACCCCCGGCACCCGACCAGCCCCCGCCAAAACGGGGGCCCCGGCGAGCGCACCGCGGGGCGAGAGGAACTCCAAACGCCCCACGGGGACCATCCATCAGTCCTCACGCACACCACCAGCAAGATGGTCCCCGGGCGCGCTCGTCGGCTACGCGGATGCCCTCAGGGGGTCGAAGAGGACCAGGTCGTGGCCAACGGGACTGTCGGCCATCAGCGCGCTCCCCTGGGTGGCAACATCCATCGGAGCCACCCTCACCACAGCCACAATAACATCCACGTGCTGTGGCGGCCCTCGCATGTCGCCGACGATCGCCACTAACATCAATGCGAGGGCCAGGGAGTCGCCGGGGCTGCCCGCTCCGCCGCGGCTGACGCTGTCGCCGCCAACACCACCGGCGCAGGTCCTCCCCACCGAGCCTGGGAGGCCGTCACGGCAGGAGGAGGGGATTACCCAGACCACGCCGGTCCGGGCCCCACCATCGGCCCCCTCCCCTGCCGTCGAAAACATCTGGAGGACGGCGACAAATAGGAGGAAGAGACGGCGTCCAAGGGGTGACTCGTCTGACAGCGAGGAGGAGCCGATCCCCCGAAGGAGGAGACGAACGGTCCGCCTATCGCTGACACCGCCACCACCGTCGCCGCCGCCGTCGCCACCATCCGAACGGCGGCCACCAACACCACAGGCGACGACGACGTCTCCACCGCCACAGGTGCCAGCAGTGCCGCCACCACCACCGACGCGGCTGCCATCGAGGAGGACGCTGACACCCCAGTCCTCCCCTAGCCCTGTGGCAACTTCTATAAATTTTGTTTCGCAGGCCAGTTCACCAGCGAGACCTACCACCGCGCTGATTGAGGTCGGTGCCGGAGTCGCTAATGGCGACGATGATGGCATCGACGACATCATCAGCGCGGTGATGAACAATATTCATGCGGAGAATGGTGGTCGGCGGCCGGGCCGGCCGCCGGCGTTGCGGGGGCGGAATGACCCTGCCCTTAGGACCCGTGGGACACGAGATGTCCCTAACGCGAGTGGACCCCGTACCGCACCGGCGACCCTGCAGAGGACGGGACCTCGGCGGCGGCGCGAGCCGGAAGCGAGGACGAGTAATGCGGTAAAACGCAGTGCTCTAACCGCCAAGGCAGACGCCGCGGCCACGGAGGAGGCTCTGGAGGAGACGGCCAAGCAATTGACCGCGTTTCTCCAGAGCTTCACCCGAAAGAGGCAACCCGCCCAACGCAGGCCGCCGGTTAATAATAATAGAGTCACACGCCGGGTTGTTCGGGACGCGCAGCCTCCCCCCGACGTGAGGGACCGCACTCGGGAGGCTACCGAGACCCGGCGCCTCTACAGGGAGAACCGCCGAAGAGCCATGCGGCGGATTACGACTGGACCAAGTCCTTATTGCACTATCCCCAAGGAGGAGGTCCAAGCGTATTTCCGCGGCATGTACTCGGAGGCGGACCCTGTGGGAGCCCAGGGGGTCGAAGAGCCCCTCGAGTGGCCGGAGTGGGGTGAGGGGGAGCAGGAGGGGGTCTTGCGGGAGGCCTTGGTGAAGCCTTTCACGGTCGAAGAGGTGAACCGCCGCCTGGGACGGACGTCGAATACGGCGCCCGGACCAGACGGGGTCACCTACGGAGACTTGAAGAAGGCGGATCCGGGGTCAACCGTACTGACCTCACTGTTTAATTCCTGTCTCCGCCTCGAGCGCGTCCCCAGGTCGTGGAAGTCGTCCAATACGGTTCTTATTCATAAAAAGGGCGACCGAAGCGACCTGGCAAACTGGCGGCCGCTAGCACTCGGCGATACAGTACCGAAGCTGTTCGCTGCGGTGCTAGCCGATAGGGTGTTAGATTTTGTCACCCGCGGAGGAAGGCTCAGCCGTCCTCAAAAGGGCTTCCTGAGACATGAGGGGTGCCATGAGCACAACTTCATGCTCAGGGAGATCCTGGAGGACGGCAACCGGGGGGGTAAGTCGTTGGTGGTAGCGTGGTTGGACTTGACTAACGCGTTCGGATCGATACCCCACGCCGCCATCTTCGACGCCCTCAAGGGAGCCGGATTACCGCGGGAGACGCAGAATATTTTAAAATCCCTTAATACAGGGTGCAGGACGCGCGTCAGGACGTCGGATGGCTTCACTCATCCAATAGCGATCAACGCAGGTGTCAGACAGGGATGCCCGTGTAGTCCAGTGACCTTCAACCTGGCCATTGAGGGGGTGATTCGAGAGATCGAATCACTGCCTCTGGGCTATAGGTTGAGGGAGGTTACGTACCGTTCGCTGGCCTACGCGGATGACATAGCGTTGGTCGCAACCTCTCCGGAGGAGATGAGGATCCTCCTCGCCACTGCCGAGCGGGCGGCGGGAAGAGTGGGGTTGAAATTCAACCCCAGGAAGTGCGCCACCCTCCACCTCACGGGGAGGGGAAGCGCACGGACAGCTCTCCCGACGCAGTTCGGCATGGGAGGGGAGGATTTGAGGTCGCTCGGCGTCGGCGATGCCTACGACTACCTCGGCATTCCGTTGGGCCTGTCGGTCAATCAGACCCCTATTAGTAAAATCGACGGGATGATTGCGGACGCGAATGCGATAGACGGGTCGCTCCTGGCGCCGTGGCAAAAGATGGACGCCCTACGGACGTTCATCATGCCGCGGTTGGACTACATCTTAAGGAGCGGCAACGTTGAAAAAACACCCTTGACCTTCCTGGATCAAACGGTCAAGAAGCTGGTGAAGGGCTGGATGCATCTCCCGCAAAGAGCCAGTGCGGAGGTCGTCTACCTCCCCACTTGGCGCGGGGGAGCTGGGCTTACTCCCGTGGCGGAGCTTGCGGACGTGCTCACGATCGCTCACGCCTTCAGGATTCTATCCTGCAAGGATGAGGCGGTCGCAGAGGCGGCCGCGGCCTCGCTGCGGGAGGCGGTCCAGCGTCGTATCCACCGCCGGCCCTCACCAGCGGAACTCGCCACATTTTTGTCAGGGTCACTCGAGGAACCCTTTTCTCGTAGTGTAGGTGGCGATCCAGGTTTCTGGACAAGGGTGCGTCTCGCTTCGCGTCGGCAAGCATCCCGTCTGCTCCTTAAATGGATTAGTAGGGAGGGGTCCGACCGACTGGACCTGGAATGTCGGGGGAAGAATGGGCAGCGAGTTGTGGTGCCGTGGAGCGCCCGGAACCGGGTGATCGGCCTGCTGCGGTCCGCTGGTCAGGAGTATCGTCTCAGTACTCTCCTGGCCAAGCGTGACCAAGGCAAGGTGTACGAGGTGTCGTCGGAGTCAGGGGTCAGCAATGGCTTCCTGCGCGACGGCAAATTCATCCGGTTTGCGGAGTGGAGATTTATCCACCGAGCACGCCTTGACGTGTTGCCGCTTAACGCGGCAATGCGCTGGAGCGCCGGAGACAAACGGTGCAGGCGGTGCGGATACGCGAGGGAGACTCTCCCTCACGTTATCTGTCACTGTCTGCCGCACGCCGCCGCACTGCAGCTCCGCCACGACGCGATCCTGCGTAGATTTGAAAAAGCAACTAGGCGGACGGGGGAAGTTCACGTAAACCAGCGTGTCGGGGGCGTCGATGGGGATCTAGCTGCCCTCAGACCGGATCTTGTGGTCCGGGATGAGGCAGCGAAAACGATCGACATCGTCGATGTGGCCGTCGCCTTCGAGAACCAGCGCAAGGCAATGGAGGATGCTAGGCGATCGAAGATCGCCAAGTATACTCCTCTTGCGCGGGTTCTCGAGGGACAGGGCTACACGGTGACTGTCGACGCGATCGTCGTCGGCGCGCTCGGCACATGGGACTCGGGGAACGAGCCGGTGCTGAAGAGACTCGGAGTGTCCAACCACTACGCGTCTCTGATGCGCCGGCTTATCGTCTCCGAGACCATACGCTGGTCCAGGGACATCTACGTCGAACACGTGTCCGGGGTAAGACAGTACCGTACCAATGCTTCGGACGTCCCCGCTGCGCCGCCGGCCGACCCGATCACCGACCACAAAAGTTAGGGCTCGGCGCTGCCTGCGTAGTTGTATACTCGTATAAATATAATAAATCTATGTAACTACGCGCGCACAAACATTATGTATCGTACCTTAAGGCTATTTATTTATTTCTGACACATAGCCACACACACGCATCTAATAATTATACTATTCCTTTATCCGTACGTAGACGTCCTTGTCCGTCTACTTGTTTATATCTATTTTACACATTGACTGATGCGTGTGTGTGGCTATTGAACTATGTACCTGACTGTCCGTCCTGTGACGTAACCGTGCTGTGTATGACTAGGATAAATTTGCGTACATGTGATTGTTAAGAACACCTTCAAACGTATCTATGTACCATAAATTATATTGTGATGTTATACCTACCGTTGACTGCCGCCCCCCTGTTAGAGGGGGCCAAGAAATTATATACAACTTTTTTTTATATTTTAAGCAATATAAGAATAAGCAAACAAATTGTGATACGCTGTAAGACTGATGTACCCTGGGCGGGCATTGTCCGCCCAGGGAAGTTATGATGGGTGCAAATAAAAATGCAATTTATCTGTTCTTATCAGCTTAATATCTGATACGCTCTCCATCGGAGAGCCAGAATATTAACCTGATTTTTGGGGTCTCGGCGGGACCGAGGGGCTTGCTCCGGTCCCACCATAGGTCGTCCCTGCACTGCAGTACAGCAGGGCACGGCCTAATAAGGTTGATAAAATTAATTAAGACCGAGACCCACCTATATTATAAATATATTCTGGCTCGCCGATGAGATTACCGAAAAGTCGCGAAAAATTTGTTAAGTGCGCAAGCGACGGAGCGATAAGGACAGTGCTACGGCGAGGAGGGATTCGGCGACGGAGCACGCGGGCACCTGCCCTGCCGACACCGGTGAGTACTGGGATTGCACGTCGTCTGGTTGTGGTGGGTCGGTGTAGTGGGAGTCCTCGCGAGGCAGGACTGAGTCCGCGGTTATCGATCGTCGCGAGCGCGAGCGAGCGGCGTCGGTACACCGTCGGGTACGGCAGGCCTCTCTCGTGGCGATAGCGCGCGCCTTTTTAAAGGCGAATTCGCTCATTGCCGCGGGAAGGCAGGCTAAGTCCTGCTCTCCTCCTTCCCCTTGGGTGACGGGAGACCCTCACAGAGAGGGCCGGAGTTTACCACCTCGGTGGTTGCCGGCTCTGGCGCTGTGGGGTCACGGTTGTACCACAACGGGTGGTCAACTGCTGCCTTTCTCAAGGCAGGAGAGGGGCGCCCGGGGAAACGGGACCGTGCCCGGCATCCTCCTTCCCTTTTCTCACTTCGCAATTTTCATTGCGAAGTACTGTGTCCGTCCGTCCCCTTACCCCACCCCGCTCGGCTAATCACCGAGCAGGGTCACGTCTCTTCTCTCTCTATTCCCCTTTCCCCTCTGTGTCTCTTCACTATCTGTGGTGCCTAATCACAGATAGCTCTTTCACCCTCCCTACCACCCCCCCACTCTCCACCCGCCCCGACGCGGCCGGCTTGCGCCCCCGTGCTCGCCGTCGGAGGGTAGATTAGGGGTTCTCAATTAGATTCCGGTCAAAGTAATTATTTATTTATATCTTTATTTATTTATTCTAAGTTGCGTGCGCCATATTTATTTATTTATCTATTTATACAAGTCTAGTCCGTTCTGTTTTTATGTTTATACACTTCATGTTTTACACATTTTAGATTCTACACACTTTTATTTATTTTATTTTAAATTTTATACACCTTTGACAATTTTATGCATTTTTACATGCTTTTTAATTATATACATTTTACATTTTACGATGTAATATCTAGTCTATATTTTATACACTTCACATTTACACACAAAATTTTATTTATTTGACATATGATATATTTTTTTCTTTTTTCTTACCTATTGGACGCAATATATATGATTTTTATTTATTTGACACACTACATATTTCTTATTTATTCTATTTTATTTGTATTTGACACATATTCTACACATTTACTTATTTATTTTATCGTGACCTGACTCTCTGATTTTATCGTACCTGACCTACCTATTTATATATTTATTTGGCCATTTATTTACCTGCGAGTTGACCGGAATATTCACGTAGGCGCTACTTGAGACCCCTTTTGTGCTGCACATTGTGGGCAGACCTAAAGTCACACGAAAAAGGGAACGCCGCCGCTATTAAAAAAAATTATTTACATTTATCTTCCATTTCATAACTTTTTCTAATCTTCCTATTTTTTCGGTCATTTCTTCTTTTCTTTTCTTTCTCTTTCCGTGGCGTTCCCCCGCGGATTCCCTCGACGGGGACGTGGAGAACAATCGTGACCTGTGACGGGAGGTTTATATTATTTGCTTGACAAGCGGCATACCCGCTGACATCTCAACACTTTTACTTTCACGACACAACCATGCCCGTCACGGAGATCGAGCTCCTCTTCCCCTACGAGGGCATCATAGGATGCCCAATATGCAATGTGGAGCACCCCGTCGTGGCTGCCCGGGACCATACGGCGCTGGCGCAACACATGAAGCGCAAACATCTGGGTGCTCAACTTCAAATAAATTGCCGGATATGTGGCGAGAGGGGTACTGGTATGTACCCCATTAAAATAATAAAAACACACCTCGCGAAAAGGCACCCAGATGTTGTGATAAGCGCCCATGGTCTCCTGGTCAGCCGCGGCGGGGAGCCCGCGGCTCCGGCCGCCGGAGCGCGTATGACAAGGCAGCGCCGAGCAACTTCGACGGCCCCTACGGCGGGCAATACCCCCCCTGCGTCGCCACAGAGGCCAGTCCTTAGCCCTCCTATACCTGAAACAACACCCAGGCCCAGGAGGGCTGCAGCCGCGTCTAGCGGCACCGACAGGCGGACCCGAATGGGGACTCGGAACACCCCGAGCGTTCGGAGAGTCACACCACCGCCACCACCCACCACCACCACCAGGAGGGGCGCCGGAAGACGCCGTCCCACGCCTCCCAGTGCGCGTGCCGCCACAACCACCATCACACGGACGGCACGGAGGACCCCGACGGGCAGCCCCCCATCCGGAGGCAGCAGACGGGTCGCGACCGCCACCAGCAACATCAGGAGGACCCCCGGCACCCGCCCAGTCCCTGCCGCCATCAACACTCGGAAAGCAGGGGCCCCGACGAGCGCAGCCAGAACAACGAGGGCTGCCAGTCATCCCCCGGAGACCATCCAAAAGTCCTCAAACATATCAACATCCAGATGGTCTCCGGGAGCGCTCGTCGGATACGCGGATGCCCTGAGGGGGGCGAAGAGGACACGGTCGTGGCCCACAGGGCTGTCATCAATCAGCGTCCTCCCCTGGGTGGCAACATCAATCGGAGCCACCCTCACCACAGCGACAATGACATCAACGTCCTGTGGAGGCCCTCGCATGTCACCATCCATCAGCGTCAATGCGAGGGTCGGGGGGACGCCGGGGCTGCTCACGGCGCCGAGATTGACGCTCTCGCCGCCGACTCCACCAACGGAGGTCCTCCCCGAGGACACTGGGAGCCACACTCGGCAGGCAGGCGGGGAACCCCAGACCACGCCGGTCCGGGCTCCATCACCGACCCCGCCCCCTGTCGAGACTAACACCTGGAGGACGGCGAGTAGAAGGAAGCGACGGCGCCCGCGGGGTGACTCTTCGGACAGCGAGGAGGAGCCGGTCCCCCGAAGGAGGAGACGACTGGTCCGCCTGTCGACGACACCACCGCCATCGCCACCGTCGCCGCCGACACCTCCACTGCCGACGCCGCCGCCACCACCATCGAGGCGGCGGCCAACTCCACCATCGGCATCGCCGCCACCACCAACGAGGCGGCGACCACCACCGGAGCCAGCGAGGCCGCCACCACCACCGACGCGGCTGCAATTAGCGAGGACCACACCATCCCTGTCCTCTCCTGGCCCTGTGGCAAATATTAATAATGTAACCCGGCGGACTAGCCCGCCGATGGGGTCGACCACCGCGCTGGTTGAAGCCGGTGCCGGAGTCGCTAATGGCGACGATGATGGCATCGACGACATCATCAGCGCGGTGATGCATAATATACATAATGATAATGGTGGTCGGCGGCCGGGCCGGCCGCCGGCGTTGCGGGGACGGAATACTGGCCCTGCCCTTAGGACTCGTGCGACACGAGATGTCGCTGGCACGAGTGGACCCCGTACCGCACCAGCGACCCAGCAGAGGACGGGACCTCGGCAGCGGCGCGAGCCGGAAACGAGGACGAGCAATGCGGTAAAACGCAGGGCTCTAATCGCTAAGGCAGACGCCGCGGCCACGGAGGGGGCTCTGGAGGAGACGGCCAAGGAATTGACCGCGTTTCTCCAGAGCTTCACCCGAAAGAGGCTACCCGCCCAACGCAGGCCGCCGGAAAATAATAGAGTTAGACGTCCGTTTGTTCGGGACGCGCAGCCTCCCCCCGACGTGAGGGACCGCACTCGAGAGGCAACCGAGATCCAGCGCCTCTACAGGGAGAACCGCCGAAGAGCCATGCAGCGGATTACAACTGGGCCAAGTCCTTACTGCACTGTTGGTAAGGAGGAGGTCCAGGAGTATTTCCGCGGCATGTACTCGGAGGCGGGCCCTGTGGGGGCCCAGGGGGTCGAAGAGCCTTTCGAGTGGCCGGAGTGGGGTGAGGGGGAGCAGGAGGGGGTCTTGCGGGAGGCTCTGGTGAAGCCTTTTACGGTCGAAGAGGTGAACCGCCGCCTGGGAAGGACGTCGAACACGGCGCCCGGACCAGACGGGGTCACCTACGGAGACCTGAAGAAGGCAGATCCGGGGTCAACCGTATTGACCTCACTATTTAATTCTTGTCTCCGCCTCGAGCGCGTCCCCGGGTCGTGGAAGTCGTCAAACACAGTTTTGATCCATAAGAAAGGCGACCGAAGCGACCTGGCGAACTGGCGGCCGCTAGCACTCGGCGATACAGTACCGAAGCTGTTCGCCGCGGTGCTAGCCGATAGGGTTTTAGATTTTGTCACCCGCGGAGGAAGGCTCAGCCGTCCTCAAAAGGGCTTCCTGAGACACGAGGGGTGCCATGAGCACAACTTCATGCTCAGGGAGATCCTGGAGGACGGCAACCGTGGGGGAAAGTCGTTGGTGGTAGCGTGGCTTGATTTAAGTAACGCGTTCGGGTCGATACCCCACGCCGCCATCTTCGACGCCCTCAAGGGAGCCGGACTACCGCGGGCGACGCAAAATATTATCAAATCCCTTAATACAGGGTGCAGGACGCGCGTCAGGACGTCGGATGGCTTCACTCATCCAATCGCGATCAACGCAGGTGTCAGGCAGGGTTGCCCGTGTAGTCCGGTGACCTTCAACCTGGCCATTGAGGGGGTGATTCGAGAGATCGAATCACTGCCTCTGGGCTATAGGTTGAGGGAGGTTACGTACCGCTCACTGGCCTACGCGGATGACATAGCGTTGGTCGCAACCTCTCCGGAGGAGATGAGGATCCTCCTCGCCACTGCCGAGCGGGCGGCGGGAAGAGTGGGGTTGAAATTCAACCCCAGGAAGTGCGCCACCCTCCACCTTACGGGGAGGGGAAGCGCACGGACAGCTCTCCCGACGCGGTTCGGCATGGGAGGGGAGGATTTGAGGTCGCTCGGCGTCGGTGATGCCTATGACTACCTCGGCGTTCCGTTGGGCCTGTCGGTCGATCAGACCCCCATTGATAAGATCGACGGGATGATTGCAGACGCGAACGCGATAGACGGGTCACTCCTCGCGCCGTGGCAGAAGATGGACGCCGTACGGACGTTCATCATGCCACGGCTTGACTACATTCTAAGGAGTGGCAACGTCGAAAAAACACCCTTGGCCTTCCTGGATCAGACGGTCAAAAGGCTGGTGAAGGGCTGGATGCATCTCCCGCAAAGAGCCAGTGCGGAGGTCGTCTACCTCCCCACTTGGCGCGGGGGAGCTGGGCTTACTCCCGTGGCGGAGCTCGCGGACGTGCTCACGATCGCCCACGCCTTCAGGATTCTATCCTGCAAGGATGAGGCGGTCGCAGAGGCGGCCGCGGCCTCGCTGCGGGAGGCGGTCCAGCGGCGTATCCACCGCCAGCCCTCACCAGCTGAAATTGCCACATTTCTATCAGGGTCACTCGAGGAACCCTTTTCTCGTAGTGTAGGTGGCGATCCAGGATTCTGGACAAGGGTGCGTCTCGCTTCGCGTCGGCAAGCATCCCGTCTGCTCCTTAAATGGATTAGTAGAGAGGGGTCCGACCGACTCGACCTGGAATGCAGGGGTAAGAATGGGCAGCGAGTTGTGGTGCCGTGGAGTGCCCGGAACCGGGTGATCGGCCTGCTGCGGTCCGCTGGTCAGGAGTATCGTCTTAGTACTCTCCTGGCCAAGCGCGACCAAGGCAAGGTTTACGAGGTGTCGTCGGAGTCAGGAGTCAGTAATGGCTTCCTGCGCGACGGCAAATTCATCCGGTTTGCGGAGTGGCGATTTATCCACCGAGCACGCCTCGACGTGTTGCCGCTTAACGCGGCAATGCGTTGGAGCGCCGGCGACAAACGGTGCAGGCGGTGCGGATACGCGAGGGAGACTCTCCCTCACGTTATCTGTCACTGTCTGCCGCACGCCGCCGCACTGCAGCTCCGCCACGACGCGATCCTGCGTAGATTTGAAAAAGCAACTAGGCGGACGGGGGAAGTTCGCGTAAACCAGCGCGTCGGGGGCGTCGATGGGGATCTAGCTGCCCTCAGACCGGATCTTGTGGTCCGGGATGAGGCAGCGAAAACGATCGACATCGTCGATGTGGCCGTCGCCTTCGAGAACCAGCGCAAGGCAATGGAGGATGCAAGGCGATCGAAGATCGCCAAGTATACTCCTCTTGCGCGGGTTCTCGAGGGACAGGGCTACACGGTGACTGTCGACGCGATCGTCGTCGGCGCGCTCGGCACATGGGACTCGGGGAACGAGCCGGTGCTGAGGAGACTCGGAGTGTCCAACCACTACGCGTCTCTGATGCGCCGGCTTATCGTCTCCGAGACCATACGCTGGTCCAGGGACATCTACGTCGAACACGTGTCCGGGGTAAGACAGTACCGTACTAATGCTTCGGACGTCCCCGCTGCGCCGCCGGCCGACCCGATCACCGACCACCAACGTTAGGGCTCGGCGCTGCCTGCGTAGTTATAAGAGCGACGATAACAAAACATATAATATAGCTGTAACTACGCGCGCAGTACTTTAATATATGTATATTTGTAACTAGGTAGTATGACACATAGCCATGCATATGCATCTAAATATTAGCCATTACTTGTCCGTACTTAGGAGTCCTTGTGCCGTCCTATTTATTATCTACAATTTTATACATTGACTGATGCATATGCATGGCTATTCAATTAATCATGTACCTGACTGTCCGTCCTGTGGCGACTAGTATTTATTTTTTTACCGTACTGACTAGGATTAAATTACACTTAAGCTCGATGTTGATTGTCACCACAAACAAAGAGTTGTATTCTATGTAAATGTTAATTATTTTTATACGAAAGACTGCCGTCCACCCTTGCACGGGGGACTAAGAAACTGAGAGGCTATTTTATAAATTTTATAAGATAAGATAATACAACCGATAAAAGAATGTAAAGATTGATGTACCCTGGGCGGGCAATGTCCGCCCAGGGAAGTTGAAATGGTGCAATAAATTGCAATTTAATCTGTTCTTATCAGCTTAATATCTGATACGCTCTCCATCGGAGAGCCAGAATATTAACCTGATTTTTGGGGTCTCGGCGGGACCGAGGGGCTTGCTCCGGTCCCACCATAGGTCGTCCCTGCCTTGCAGTACTGCAGGGCACGGCCTAATAAGGTACATTAAAATTAAAAAGACCGAGACCCACACATAGTATAAATATATATTCTGGCTCACCGATGTGAAGTTTCCGAAAAGTCGCGAGTGGTGAAGCGAGCGGTAAGAACGGAGCCTACGTCGAGGAGGGATTCGGCGACGGAGCACGCGGGCACCTGCCCTGCCGACACCGGTGAGTACTGGGGTTGCACGTCGTCTGGTTGTGGTGGGTCGGTTAGTGGGAGTCCTCGCGAGGCAGGACTGAGTCCGCGGTTATCGACCGTCGCGAGCGCGAGCGAGCGGCGTCGGTACACCGTCGGGTACGGCAGGCCTCTCTCGTGGCGATAGCGCGCGCCTTTTTAAAGGCGAATTCGCTTATTGCCGCGGGAAGGCAGGCTAAGTCCTGCTCTCCTCCTTCCCCTCGGGTGACGGGAGACCCTCACAGAGAGGGCCGGAGTTTACCACCTCGGTGGTTGCCGGCTCTGGCGCTGTGGGGTCACGGTTGTACCACAACGGGTGGTCAACTGCTGCCTTTTTCAAGGCAGGAGAGGGGCGCCCGGGGAAACGGGACCGTGCCCGGCATCCTACTTCCCTTTTCACGCTTCGCAATTTTCATTGCGAAGCACTGTGTCCGTCCGTCCCCCTACCCCACTCCGCTCGGCTAATCACCGAGCAGGGTTACGTGTGTCTCTTCCCCCTCTTCTACCCCCCTGTCTCTTTCCATTATCTGTGGTCTCTAGCCACAGATAATTCTTTCACCCTCCCTTCCACCCCCCACTCTCCACCTGCCCCGACGCGGCCGGCTTGCGCCCCCGTGCTCGCTGTCGGAGGGTAGATTAAGATAAGAGGTCTCTGTTATTATTATTTCTGGTCAATATTATTTATTTATTTATTTAAGTTTGCGTGCGCCTCTATTATTATTTACCTATTTATTTATTTATTTAGTTGACTATTTATTTTATTTCATTCCTACCGATCTATGTCCATCGTCTAGTCGTCTTTGTGTTTATACAATCTGTGTTATTTATTTATTGATTTATTATCAATTTTATTTATACACCAGATTTTAATATTTTACTATTTTATTCTTTTAACCAAAGGACACGACCTGTGATTTTCTCTCTTTTTATTCCTATACTTTCACATTTTATATTTCTACATTTTCTTTTACAATTTTATATTTCCACTACTCTATTTTATACATACAATGACTGGGCTCTTGCTCGTTATAATTTTATTATACTGACTTATTTGACTCGATACATGGACTTACTATTACTATCTTATCTACATTTTACTTTTTGACTAGTCCTATACTTTATCTTTTATCTATTGACCTGCTATATATTATCTGACCATATTTTATTTATACACCTGTCGGTTTTATTATTGACTTGTTATTTATTATTTATTACCGTGCGTGCCGACCAGAAATACCACCTATTTATTTAAAGTTTTGGCGCATTGAGACCTCTTATGCTGCACATTGCGGGCATACCTGGCTACAAACGACTAAGGGAGCGCTACCGCCATTAATAAGCCTAAAATTATTTCTTCTTTTATTGCTATTATCTTTCATATTCTTTTTTCTTTGACTTTTTCTTTCGGCGTGGCGTTCCCCCGCGGATTCCCTCGACGGGGACGTGGAGAGCACTCGTGATCGGTGACGGGAGGTTTATACAATTTTAATTGAACTTGACAAACGGCATACCCGTTAATAACACCCCGACACAACCATGCCCGTCACGGAGATCGAGCTCCTCTTCCCCTACGAGGGTATCATAGGATGCCCGATTTGCAATGTGGAGCACCCCGTCGTGGCTGCCCGGGACCATACGGCGCTGGCGCAGCACATCAAGCGCAAACATCTGGGTGCTAAAATGCAAATAAACTGCCGAATATGTGGCGAGAGGGGTACCGGTATGTACCCCATCAAAATAATAAAAACCCATCTCGCGAAAAGGCACCCAGATGTTGTGGTAAGCGCCCATGGTCTCCTGGTCAGCCGCGGCGGGGGGCCCGCGGCTCCGGCCGTCGAGCCAAGCGCGACGAGGCAGCGCCGCCCTACTACCACGCCCTCGCTGGTGGACACGGCACCGGTTCCGCCACAGGGCCACATTGTAAGCCCTCCTACCCCCATCACCACCCCTAGGCCCAGGAGGGTCGCAGCCGCGTCCAGCGGCACGGATAGGCGGACCAGAATGGGGACTCGGACGACTCCGAGCGTCCAGAGAGTCACCCCATCACCACCATCCACGACCACCAGGAGAAGGGACGCCGGGACGCGCCGTCCTACGCCCCCGGGATCGACGCGCGTTGCCCCCATCTTCTCGAGGGCAACGCGGGCAACACGGAGGACCCCAGCGGTCAGCCCCCCATCAGGAGGCAGCCAACGGGCCACGACCTCCACCACCACCACCAAGACCAGGAAGACCCCCGGCACCCGCCCAGTACCTGCCGCCAGGAAAACGGCGGCCCCGGCGAGCGCGCCGCGGGGTGAGAGGAACCCCAATCGCCCCACGGGGACCATCCATCAGTCCTCACGCACACCACCAGCAAGATGGTCCCCGGGCGCGCTCGTCGGCTACGCGGATGCCCTCAGGGGGTCGGAGAGGACCAGGTCGTGGCCAACGGGACTGTCGGCCATCAGCGCGCTCCCCTGGGTGGCAACATCCATCGGAGCCACCCTCACCACAGCCACAATTACATCTACGTGCTGTGGCGGCCCTCGCATGTCGCCGACCATCGCCGTTAACATCAGCGCGAGGGCCGGGGAGTCGCCGGGGCTGCCCGCTCCGCCGCGGCTGACGCTGTCACCGCCAACACCACTGGCGGAGGTCCTCCCCACCGAGCCTGGGAGGCCGCCACGGCAGGAGGAGGGGATTACCCAGACCACGCCGGTCCGGGCCCCACCATCGGCCCCCTCCCCTGCCGTCGAACACATCTGGAGGACGGCGACGAATAGGAGGAAGAGACGGCGTCCAAGGGGTGACTCGTCTGACAGCGAGGAGGAGCCGATCCCCCGAAGGAGGAGACGAACGGTCCGCCTATCGCTGACACCGCCACCACCGTCGCCGCCGCCGTCGCCACCATCCGAACGGCGGCCACCAACACCACAGGCGACGACGACGTCTCCACCGCCACAGGTGCCAGCAGTGCCGCCACCACCACCGACGCGGCTGCCATCGAGGAGGACGCCGACACCCCAGTCCTCCCCTAGCCCTGTGGCAAGTTCTATAAATTTTGCTTCGCAGGCCAGTCCACCAGCGAGACCTACCACCGCGCTGATTGAGGTCGGTGCCGGAGTCGCTAATGGCAACGATGATGGCATCGACGACATCATCAGCGCGGTGATGAACAATATACATGCTGAGAATGGTGGTCGGCGGCCGGGCCGGCCGCCGGCGTTGCGGGGGCGGAATGACCCTGCCCTTAGGACCCGTGGGACACGAGATGTCCCTAACGCGAGTGGACCCCGTACCGCACCGGCGACCCAGCAGAGGACGGGACCTCGACGGCGGCGCGAGCCGGAAGCGAGGACGAGTAATGCGGTAAAACGCAGTGCTCTAATTGCCAAGGCAGACGCCGCGGCCACGGAGGAGGCTCTGGAGGAGACGGCCAAGCAATTGACCGCGTTTCTCCAGAGCTTCACCCGAAAGAGGCAACCCGCCCAACGCAGGCCGCCGGATAATAATAATAATAGAGTCACACGCCGGGTTGTTCGGGACGCGCAGCCTCCCCCCGACGTGAGGGACCGCACTCGGGAGGCTACCGAGATCCAGCGCCTCTACAGGGAGAACCGCCGAAGAGCCATGCAGCGGATTACGACTGGGCCAAGTCCTTATTGCACCATCCCCAAGGAGGAGGTCCATGCGTATTTCCGCGGCATGTACTCGGAGGCGGACCCTGCGGGGGCTCAGGGGGTCGAGGAGCCACTCGAGTGGCCGGAGTGGGGTGAGGGGGAGCAGGAGGGGGTCTTGCGGGAGGCTCTGGTGAAGCCTTTCACGGTCGAAGAGGTGAACCGCCGCCTGGGACGGACGTCGAACACGGCGCCCGGACCAGACGGGGTCACCTATGGAGACCTGAAGAAGGCGGATCCGGGGTCAACCGTATTGACCTCACTATTTAATTCCTGCCTCCGCCTCGAGCGTGTCCCCGGGTCGTGGAAGTCGTCCAACACGGTTTTAATTCATAAAAAGGGCGACCGAAGCGACCTGGCAAACTGGCGGCCGCTAGCACTGGGCGACACAGTACCGAAGCTGTTCGCCGCGGTGCTAGCCGATAGGGTTTTAGATTTTGTCACCCGCGGAGGAAGGCTCAGCCGTCCTCAAAAGGGCTTCCTGAGACATGAGGGGTGCCATGAGCACAACTTCATGCTCAGGGAGATCCTGGAGGACGGCAACCGGGGGGGTAAGTCGTTGGTGGTAGCGTGGTTGGACTTGACTAACGCGTTCGGATCGATACCCCACGCCGCCATCTTCGACGCCCTCAAGGGAGCCGGATTACCGCGGGAGACGCAGAATATTTTAAAATCCCTTAATACAGGGTGCAGGACGCGCGTCAGGACGTCGGATGGCTTCACTCATCCAATAGCGATCAACGCAGGTGTCAGACAGGGATGCCCGTGTAGACAAGTGACCTTCAACCTGGCCATTGAGGGGGTGATTCGAGAGATCGAATCACTGCCTCTGGGCTATAGGTTGAGGGAGGTTACGTACCGTTCGCTGGCCTACGCGGATGACATAGCGTTGGTCGCAACCTCTCCGGAGGAGATGAGGATCCTCCTCGCCACTGCCGAGCGGGCGGCGGGAAGAGTGGGGTTGAAATTCAACCCCAGGAAGTGCGCCACCCTCCACCTCACGGGGAGGGGAAGCGCACGGACAGCTCTCCCGACGCAGTTCGGCATGGGAGGGGAGGATTTGAGGTCGCTCGGCGTCGGCGATGCCTACGACTACCTCGGCATTCCGTTGGGCCTGTCGGTCGATCAGACCCCTATTAGTAAAATCGACGGGATGATTGCGGACGCGAATGCGATAGACGGGTCGCTCCTGGCGCCGTGGCAAAAGATGGACGCCCTACGGACGTTCATCATGCCGCGGTTGGACTACATCTTAAGGAGCGGCAACGTTGAAAAAACACCCTTGACCTTCCTGGATCAAACGGTCAAGAAGCTGGTGAAGGGCTGGATGCATCTCCCGCAAAGAGCCAGTGCGGAGGTCGTCTATCTCCCCACTTGGCGCGGGGGAGCTGGGCTTACTCCCGTGGCGGAGCTCGCGGACGTGCTCACGATCGCCCACGCCTTCAGGATTCTATCCTGCAAGGATGAGGCGGTCGCAGAGGCGGCCGCGGCTTCGCTGCGGGAGGCGGTCCAGCGTCGTATCCATCGCCAGCCCTCACCAGCTGAATTAGCCACATTTTTATCAGGTTCGCTCGAGGAACCATTTTCTCGTAGTGTAGGTGGCGATCCAGGATTCTGGACAAGGGTGCGTCTCGCTTCGCGTCGGCAAGCATCCCGTCTGCTCCTTAAATGGATTAGTAGGGAGGGGTCCGACCGACTGGACCTGGAATGTCGGGGGAAGAATGGGCAGCGAGTTGTGGTGCCGTGGAGTGCCCGGAACCGGGTGATCGGCCTGCTGCGGTCCGCTGGCCAGGAGTATCGTCTCAGTACTCTCCTGGCTAAGCGCGACCAAGGCAAGGTTTACGAAGTGTCGTCGCAGTCGGGAGTCAGCAATGGCTTCCTACGCGACGGCAAATTCATCCGGTTTGCGGAGTGGCGATTTATCCACCGAGCACGCCTCGACGTGTTGCCGCTTAACGCGGCAATGCGTTGGAGCGCCGGCGACAAACGGTGCAGGCGGTGCGGGTACGCGAGGGAGACTCTCCCTCACGTTATCTGTCACTGTCTGCCGCACTCCGCCGCACTGCAGCTCCGCCACGATGCGATCCTGCTTAGGTTTGCAAAAGCGACTAGGCGGACTGGGGAAGTTCGCGTAAACCAGCGTGTCGGGGGGGTCGAGGGGGATCTAGCTGCCCTCAGACCGGATCTTGTGGTCCGGGATGAGGCAGCGAAAACGATCGACATCGTCGATGTGGCCGTCGCCTTCGAGAACCAGCGCAAGGCAATGGAGGATGCGAGGCGATCGAAGATCGCCAAGTATACTCCTCTTGCGCGGGTTCTCGAGGGACAGGGCTACACGGTGACTGTCGACGCGATCGTCGTCGGCGCGCTCGGCACATGGGACTCGGGGAACGAGCCGGTGCTGAAGAGACTCGGAGTGTCCAACCACTACGCGTCTCTGATGCGCCGGCTTATCGTCTCCGAGACCATACGCTGGTCTAGGGACATCTACGTCGAACACGTGTCCGGGGTAAGACAATACCGTACCCATGCTTCGGACGCTCCCGCTGCGCCGCCGGCCGACCCGATCACCGACCACCAACGCTAGGGTTCGGCGCTGCCCGCGTAGTTATAAGTGCGATGAAAACCAAATATTATCAATAAGCTGTAACTGCGCGCGCATATCTGTATTGTCTAATTATATACTTGTATCTGTAGTCCTGACACATAGCCGCACACACGCATCCGATTCTATTTATTAAGTGCTCGTACAGAACCGTCACTGTACGAGTTATTTTGTTCTATTCTATTTTCACTGACACACGCACGACGAACGATGTGTGTGGGCGGCTATTTATTTATTTATATATATTGTCTAGTCTAGTGTCGTATTGTAAGCGTACCAAGTCTGACTAGGATTAAATCATGCACATACTCGATGTTAATTGTCACCTAGAACATAGAGTTGTATTATAGTATATGTGATTGTGAACTGTGATTAATGTAATGTTGACTGCCGTCCACCCTGTCGTGGGGACCAAGAAATTATACATATTATATTATTAACATTATAATGTAATACGGAGGAAAAAAAAAAAAAAGGAAACAACTGCTATGTAAAGACTGATGTACCCTGAGGGGCACTGTCCCCTCAGGGAAATTTTGATGGTGCAATAAACTGCAATTTAATCTGTTCTTATCAGCTTAATATCTGATACGCTCTCCATCGGAGAGCCAGAATATTAACCTGATTTTTGGGGTCTCGGCGGGACCGAGGGGCTTGCTCCGGTCCCACCATAGGTCGTCCCTGCCTTGCAGTACAGCAGGGCACGGCCTAATAAGGTTTATTAAAAGCAACACCGAGACCCACACACTATTTAAATATATTCTGGCTCACCGATGAGAATTTTCGAAAAAGTCGCGAGTGGGTGAAAAAGCGAAGCGATAAGAACGGAGCTACGTCGAGGAGGGATTCGGCGACGGAGCACGCGGGCACCTGCCCTGCCGACACCGGTGAGTACTGGGGTTGCACGTCGTCTGGTTGTGGTGGGTCGGTTAGTGGGAGTCCTCGCGAGGCAGGACTGAGTCCGCGGTTATCGACCGTCGCGAGCGCGAGCGAGCGGCGTCGGTACACCGTCGGGTACGGCAGGCCTCTCTCGTGGCGATAGCGCGCGCCTTTTTAAAGGCGAGTTCGCTCATTGCCGCGGGAAGACAGGCTAAGTCCTGCTCTCCTCCTTCCCCTTGGGTGACGGGAGACCCTCACAGAGAGGGCCGGAGTTTACCACCTCGGTGGTTGCCGGCTCTGGCGCTGTGGGGTCACGGTTGTACCACAACGGGTGGTCAACTGCTGCCTTTTTCAAGGCGGGAGAGGGGCGCCCGGGGAAACGGGACCGTGCCCGGCATCCTCCTTCCCCTTTCACGCTTCGCAATTTTCATTGCGAAGTACTGTGTCCGTCCGTCCCCCACCCCGCTCGGCTAATCACCGAGCAGGGTCACGTCTCTTCTCTCGCTATTCCCCCTTTCCCCTCTGTGTTTCTTCACTATCTGTGGTGTCTAACCACAGATAGCTCTTTCACCCTCCCTACCTCCCCCCACTCTCCACCCGCCCCGACGCGGCCGGCCTGCGCCCCCGTGCTCGCCGTCGGAGGGTAGTTTAAGATAAGAGGTCTCATTTATTTCTGGTCGTTATTATTTATTTATTTATTAACTACTGCGTGCGCCCCTATTATTATTATTTACCTGCTTATTTATTTATTTAATTGACTATTTATTTTATTTATACTGTTCTATGTCCATTGTCTAGTCTTTTCTGTTTATACAATCAGTGTTATTTATTTATTAATTTATTATCAATTTTATTTATACACAGATTTTAAGATTTTACTATTTTACCTTTTTTCAACCAAAGGACATAACCTGCGTCTCTTTTATTTCTATATACTTCCTTGTTCTTTCTTTACATTTTATATTTCGACACTTTCTTATTATTTTTCTATAATTTTATTTTTTCTTCTTTTTTTTTACTTATACTTTTATTTATTTTTTCTTATATATACAAGGACTGGGCTTTTGCTCGTTGTTATTTTACTATATTGACCCATCCGATTTTATACACTGACTTATTCTATTTTATATTATTTTATTTCTTGACTGTACCTCATTTCTCACCTATTGACCTGTGATATACTATTTTACTACATCTTATTTATTTATACACCTGCCTGTTTTACTATTCTTCTATCTATTGACTCGTTATTTATTATTTATTATTTGCGACCCGACCAGAACCACCTCCGAGTTATTTATTAGGCGCTACGAGACCTCTTACTGGGCACGTTGCGGGCACCCCTATCATTATTGACATTGCTTTTTCTACCTCTTTTCTTTTATCTATTTATTTATTTATTTCGATTCCTCAACGGGGACTACGAGCGTTCCCGGCCCTCGGGACGGGCGGTTTATGAATTCTTTTTATTAATTGACAAATTTTTACACGCCCTGACACAACCATGCCCGTCACCGAGGTCGAGCTCGTCTTCCCCTACGAGACGATTATAGGGTGCCCGATTTGCAACGTGCACCAGACCCTCGTGGCTGCTCGGGACCATACGGCGCTGGCACAGCATATTAAACGCAACCACCTGGGTGCTAAAATTGTAATGACGTGCCGAATTTGCGGCGAAAGGGGTACCGGGCTGTACCCCGTTAAAACGATAAAGAGCCACGTGGCTAAAACGCACCCAGAAGTGGTTGTGAGCGCCCATGGTCTCATGATCAGCCGCGAGGGCGTGCCCGCGCCTCCGTCCGTCGAAAGACGCGCAACTAGGTAGCGCCGCCCAATTACCGCGCCCTCGCTGGTGGACGTAGCGACCGCCCCGCCACAGGGCCCCCCTGTAAGCCCTCCGGCCCCTCTTACCACGCCTAGGCCCAGGAGGGCCGCAGCCGCGTCAAGCGGCACGGACAGGCGGACGAGGATGGGGACTCGGACGACTCCGAGCGTCCAAAGAGTCACCCCGTCACCACCACCGACTACCACCACCAACGGGAGAAGGGACGCCGGCACGCGCCGTCCCACGCCCCCAGGATCGACGCGGGTTGCCCCCATCTTCTCGAGGGCAACCCGATCAACACGGAGGACCCCAGCGGTCAGCTCCCCACCAGGAGGCAGCCAACGGGCCACGACCTCCACCACCACCACCAAGAACAGGAAAACCCCCGGCACCCGCCCAGCCCCCGTCGTCAGGAAAACGGGGGCCTCGGCGAGCGCGCCAAGGGGTGAGAGGATTCCCAGTCACCCCACGGGGACCATCCATCAGTCCTCTCGAACACCACCAGCAAGATGGTCCCCGGGCGCGCTCGTCGGCTACGCGGATGCCCTCAGGGGGTCGAAGAGGACCAGGTCGTGGCCATCGGGACTGTCGACCATCAGCGCGCTCCCCTGGGTGGCAACATCCATCGGAGCCACCCTCACCACAGTCACAACAACATCCACGTGCTGTGGTGGCCCTCGCATGTCGCCGACCATCGCCATCAACATCAATGCGAGGGCCGGGGAGACGCCGGAGCTGCCCGCCCCGCCGCGGCTGACGTTGTCGCCGCCAACACCACCGGCGGAGGTCCTTCCAACCGACCCTGGGAGGCCGCCACGGCAGGAGGAGGAGATTGATCAGACCACGCCGGTCAGGGCACCACCATCGGCCCCCTCCCCTGCCGGTGATAACATCTGGAGGACGGCGACCAACAGGAGGAAGAGACGGCGTCCAAGGGGTGACTCATCGGACAGCGAGGAGGAGCCGGTCCCCCGACGAAGGAGACGCACGATCCGCCTGTCGCTGACGCCGCCACCACCGTCGCCGCCGCCGTCATTACCATCAGAACGGCGGCCATCAATACCACCGGCGACGACGATGTCGCCATTGCCACCGGTGCCAGCAGTGCCGCCACCACCACCGACGCGGCTGCCATCGAGGAGGACACCAACACCCGAGACCTCCCCTGGCCCTGTGGCAACTACTATTAACTTTGTATTTCAGGCCAGCCCACCAGCGGGCCCAATCGCCGCGCTGACCGGGGTCGGTGCCGGAGCCGCTAATGGCGACGATGATGGCATCGACGATATCATCAGCGCGGTGATCAACGATATACATTCTAACAGCGATAACAATGGTAGTCGGCGGCCGGGCCGGCCGTCGGAGTTGCGGGGGCGGAATGCCCCACCCCAAAGGGCACGGGTAACACGCGATGTCCCCATTCCCGCGAGCGGACCCCGTGCCGCTCCGGCGCCTCGACAGAGGACAGGCCCTCTGCGGCCGCGCGAGCCGGAAGCGAGAGAGAGCAATGCGGTAAAACGCAGGCAACTCATCGCCAAGGCGGACGCGGTTGCAACGGGTGAGGCACTGGAGGAAACGGCCAAGCAATTGACCGCGTTCCTCCAAACCTTCACCCGAAAGAGACAGCCTGCCCGACGCGGGCCGCCGGACAGTAGAGTCAGACGCCAGGTTGTTAGGGACGCGCAACCTCCCCCCGAAGTGCGGGACCGCACTCGCGAGGCGACGGAGATTCAGCGCCTCTACAGGGAAAACCGGCGAGGCGCCATGCGTCGGATCTTGACTGGACCGAGTCCTTATTGCACAATACCCAAGGACGAGGTCCAGTCATATTTCCGGGGCATGTATGCCGAGCCGGACCCTGTGGAGGCTCAGGGGATCGCGGAGCCTTTCGAGTGGCCGGAGTGGGGTGAGTCGGAGCAGGAGGGGGTCTTGCGGGAGGCCTTGGTGAAACCTTTCACGGTCGAAGAGGTTAGCCGCCGTTTGGGAAGGACGTCGAATACGGCGCCCGGACCGGACGGGGTTACCTACGGAGATTTGAAGAAGGCGGATCCGAGGTCTAACGTATTGACCTCACTGTTTAATTCCTGCCTCCGTCTCAAGCGGGTCCCCGGGTCGTGGAAGTCGTCAAACACAGTTTTGATCCATAAGAAAGGCGACCGAAGCGACCTGGCAAACTGGCGGCCGCTAGCACTGGGCGACACGGTACCTAAATTATTCGCCGCAGTGCTAGCCGATAGGGTCCTAGAGTTTGTCACCAGAGGAGAAAGGCTCAGCCGTCCTCAAAAGGGCTTCCTGAGACATGAGGGGTGTCATGAACACAACTTCATGCTCAGGGAGATCCTTGAGGACGGCAACCGTGGGGGTAAGCCGGTGGTGATAGCGTGGCTGGACTTGACCAACGCGTTTGGATCAGTGCCCCACGCTGTCATCTTCGACGCCCTCAGGGGAGCCGGACTCCCACTGGCGACACAGAATTTGTTAAAATCCCTTAATACAGGGTGCAGGACTCGCGTCAGGACGTCTGATGGCTTTACCCATCACATACCAATCAACGCTGGAGTCAGGCAGGGTTGCCCGGGTAGTCCGGTGACCTTCAACCTGGCCATAGAGGGGATGATCCGAGAAATCGAATCATTGCCTCTGGGCTATAGGTTGAGGGAGGTTACATACCGCTCACTGGCCTACGCGGATGACATCGCGTTGATTGCGTCCTCTCCGGAGGAGATGAGGATCCTCCTCGCCACTGCCGAGCGTGCGGCCGGGAGAGTGGGGTTGAAATTCAACCCCAGGAAGTGCGCCACCCTCCACCTCACGGGGAGGGGAAGCGCACGGACAGCTCTTCCGACGCGGTTCGGCATGGGAGGGGGGGACTTGAAGTCATTGGGCGTCGGTGATGCCTACGAATACCTCGGCATTCCCATGGGCCTGTCGGTTGATCAGACCCCGATAGACAAGATCGACGGGATGATTGCCGACGCGAATGCGATAGACGGGTCACTCCTTGCGCCGTGGCAGAAGATGGATGCGGTACGGACATTCATCATGCCACGGCTAGACTACATCCTGAGGAGTGGCAACGTTGAAAAAACACCCTTGACCTTCCTGGATAACACGGTCAAGCGGCTGGTGAAGGGATGGCTGCATCTCCCGCAGCGTGCAAGTGCGGAGGTCGTCTACCTCCCCACTTGGCGCGGGGGAGCTGGCCTGTCTCCGGTGGCGGAGCTCGCGGACGTGCTCACGATCGCTCACGCCTTCAGGATTCTATCCTGTAAGGATGAGGCGGTCGCAGAGGCGGCCGCGGCCTCGCTATGGGAGGCAGTCCAGCGGCGCTTACATCGCCAACCGACACCAGCCGAGGTCGCCACATTTTTATCCGGCTCGCTCGAAGAGCCTTTCTCGAGTATTAGAGTAGGTGGCGATCCAGGATTTTGGTCAAGGGTGCGTCTCGCTTCGCGTCGTCAAGCGTCTCGTCTACTAATTAAATGGATTAGCGTAGACGGGGCCAACCGACTGAGCCTCGAATGCCGGGGTAGGAATGGGCAGCGAGTTGTGGTGCCGCCAGGTGCCCGGAACCGGGTGATCGGCCTGCTGCGGTCCGCTGGACAGGAGTACCGTCTTAGTACTCTTCTGGCCAAGCGAGACCAAGGCAAGGTGTACGAGGTGTCGTCGCAGTCGGGAGTCAGCTATGGCTTCCTACGCGACGGCAGATTCATCCGGTTTGCGGAGTGGCGCTTTATCCACCGAGCACGCCTCGACGTGTTGCCGCTTAATGCGGCAATGCGTTGGAGCGCCGGCGACAAACGGTGCAGGCGGTGCGGATACGCGCGGGAGACTCTCCCGCACGTCATCTGTCACTGTCTGCCGCACTCAGCCGCACTACAGCTCCGCCACGACGCGATCCTGTCTAGGATAGTTAAATCAACGAGGCGGACGGGGGAAGTTCGCGTGAACCAGCGTGTCGGGGGCGTCGGCGAGGATCTAGCCGCTCTCAGACCGGATCTCGTGGTTCGGGATGAGGCGGCGAAAACGATCGACATAATCGACGTGGCCGTCGCCTTCGAGAACCAGCGCAAGGCTATGGAGGATGCGAGGCGATCAAAGATCGCCAAGTATACTCCTCTTGCGCGGGTTCTCGAGGGACAGGGCTACGCGGTGACTGTCGACGCGATCGTCGTTGGCGCACTCGGCACATGGGACTCGGGGAACGAGCCGGCGCTGAAGAGACTCGGAGTGTCCAACCACTACGCGTCTCTGATGCGCCGGCTTATCGTCTCCGAGACCATTCGCTGGTCGAGGGACATATACGTCGAACACGTGTCCGGGGTGAGGCAGTACCGCACTAATGCCGCGGACGCTCCCGTATCGCCGCCGACCGGCCCTGTCACCGACCACCATCGCTAGGGTTAGGCGCTGCCGCGTAACTATAAGACTTAGTTCATGTTAAAACCATAGTAGTTACGCGCGCACATATGTATTTTATTGTGAGTAGTTGTTAATTGTATTGTATATTGCGACACATAACCACGCACATGCATCTAAATATCATTTACGATTTGTCCGTACTGTGACGTGCTTGTCCGTCCATTATGTACCTATTTATTCTGACCTTTTTTCTTTTATACATTGACTGATGCATGTGCGTGGTTATTTATTGATGTATTTATGTACCTGACCGTCCGTCCTGTGACGTACCAAAGAATGTCTGACTAGGATAAGTATTGCATAAGACTCGTAGACACTCATGAGTGTATCCATGTATTTTATATTATTATTGTTACTAGACGTTTTATATATTTATTGACCGCCGTCCCGCCCAGTGGGGACTAAGAATTTATATTTTTTTTTTTTATATTCTGTTAATAATATAAAATAAGGAAAAGCAAACAAATGTGATACGCTGTAAGACTGATGTACCCTGGGCGGGCATTGTCCGCCCAGGGAAGTTATGATGGGTGCAAATAAAAAAGCAATTTATCTGTTCTTATCAGCTTAATATCTGATACGCTCTCCATCGGAGAGCCAGAATATTAACCTGATTTTTGGGGTCTCGGCGGGACCGAGGGGCTTGCTCCGGTCCCACCATAGGTCGTCCCTGCACTGCAGTACAGCAGGGCACGGCCTAATAAGGTTTATTAAAGTTAAAAAGACCGAGACCCACCTATAGTTTAAATATATTCTGGCTCGCCGATGAGAATTTTGAAAAATCGCGAAAAAGTTGGTGGTGTAAGCGACGAGCGATAAGAACGGATCTACGACGAGGAGGGATTCGGCGACGGAGCACGCGGGCACCTGCCCTGCCGACACCGGTGAGTACTGGGGTTGCACGTCGTCTGGTTGTGGTGGGTCGGTGTAGTGGGAGTCCTCGCGAGGCAGGACTGAGTCCGCGGTTATCGACCGTCGCGAGCGCGAGCGAGCGGCGTCGGTACACCGTCGGGTACGGCAGGCCTCTCTCGTGGCGATAGCGCGCGCCTTTTTAAAGGCGAATTCGCTTATTGCCGCGGGAAGGCAGGCTAAGTCCTGCTCTCCTCCTTCCCCTCGGGTGACGGGAGACCCTCACAGAGAGGGCCGGAGTTTACCACCTCGGTGGTTGCCGGCTCTGGCGCTGTGGGGTCACGGTTGTACCACAACGGGTGGTCAACTGCTGCCTTTTTCAAGGCAGGAGAGGGGCGCCCGGGGAAACGGGACCGTGCCCGGCATCCTCCTTCCCTTTTCTCACTTCGCAATTTTCATTGCGAAGTACTGTGTCCGTCCGTCCCCTTACCCCACCCCGCTCGGCTAATCGCCGAGCAGGGTTACGTGTGTTTCTTCCCCCTCTTCTACCCCCCTGTCTCTTTCCATTATCTGTGGTCTCTAGCCACAGATAATTCTTTCACCCTCCCTTCCACCCCCCACTCTCCACCCGCCCCGACGCGGCCGGCTTGCGCCCCCGTGCTCGCTGTCGGAGGGTAGTAATAGGGGTTCTCAACTAGATTTCGGTCAGAGTAATTGTTTATATCTCTATTTATTTATTTATTTTAAGTTGCGTGCGCCATATTTATCTATTTATTTATCTGTTCATTTGAGTCTAGTCCGTTCTGAATTTATGTTTATACACTTTATGTTATACACTTTTTTAGATTTTACACATTTTCGACTTTTATTTACACTTTTAATATTTTACACTATTGACAATTTACGCATTTTTACATGCTTTTTTATACATCTCACGTATTAATACCTAGTCAACATTTTATACATTGTACATTTACACACCTAATTTTACACAATTGACATACCATATATATTTTCTTTTATCTTTTTGACGCAACCCATGTGCGCTTTTATTTATTTGACACACCACATATTTCTTATTTATTTATTTTTTACCTGTACCTGACTCACCATATATTTTACACATCTATTTATTTCACCTCTACTCGATTTTATTCTATTGTACCTGACTTGTTTATCTACTTGTTTATTTATTTGACTATTTACTTGCGTATTTGCGATCTGACCGGAATAACAACGTAGGCGCTGCTTGAGACCCCTCGTATGCTGCACATTGCGGGCATACCTATAACTATACGAAGAAGGGAGCGCCACCGCCACTAAATACCCCCCGGGGGTTCAACATTATTATACTGATTAATATTATTATTATTTAAAAAGCGATTTTATTCTATTCTACTTCCTTTTCTTCTTTTCTCTTCTTTTTCTTGTTTCTTCACGCTTGCTCTTCTTTTCTCTCTATCGGCGAGGCGCTCCCCCGCGGATTCCCTCGACGGGGACGTGGAGACCACTTGAGACCTGTGACGGGAGGTTTATTTTATTTTGTTTGACAAGCGGCATACCCGCCAATATCTTAAAGACACAACCATGCCCGTCACGGAGATCGAGCTCCTCTTCCCCTACGAGGGCATCATAGGATGCCCAATCTGCAATGTGGAGCACCCCGTCGTGGCTGCCCGGGACCATACGGCGCTGGCGCAACACATCAAGCGCAAACATCTGGGTGCCAAAGTTCAAATTAATTGTCGAATATGTGGCGAGAGGGGTACCGGGATGTACCCCATTAAAATTATCAAGACACACCTCGCGAAAAGTCACCCAGATGTGGTGGTAAGCGCCCATGGCCTCCTGGTCAGTCGCGGCGGGGAGCCCGCGGCTCCGGCCGCCGGAATGCGCAATACAAGGCAGCGCCGAGCAACTTCGACGGCCCCTACGGCGGGCAATACCCCCACTGCGTCGCCACAGAGGCCAGTCCCAAGCCCTCCTATACCTGAAACGACACCCAGGCCCAGGAGGGCTGCAGCCGCGTCTAGCGGCACCGACAGGCGGACCCGAATGGGGACTCGGAACACCCCGAGCGTTCGGAGGGTCACACCACCGCCACCACCCACCACCACCACCAGGAGGGGCGCCGGAAGACGCCGTCCCACGCCTCCCAGTGCCCGTGCCGCCACCACCACCATCACGCGGACGGCACGGAGGACCCCAACGGGCAGCCCCCCATCGGGAGGCAGCAGACGGGTCACGACCGCCATTAACAACATCAGGAGGACCCCCGGCACCCGCCCAGCCCCTGCCGCCATCAACACTCGGAAAGCAGGGGCCCCGACGAGCGCAGCCAGGACAACTAGGGCTGCCAGTCATCCCCCGGAGACCATCCAAAAGTCCTCGAACATATCAACATCCAGATGGTCTCCGGGAGCGCTCGTCGGATATGCGGATGCCCTGAGGGGGGCGAAGAGGACACGGTCGTGGCCCACAGGGCTGTCGTCAATTAGCGTTCTCCCCTGGGTGGCAACATCCATCGGAGCCACCCTCACCACAGCGACAATTACATCGACGTCCTGTGGAGGCCCTCGGATGTCACCATCCATCAGCGTCAGTCCGTGGGTCGGGGGGACGCCGGGGCTGCTCACGGCGCCGAGACTGACGCTCTCGCCGCCCACTCCACCAGCGGAGGTCCTCCCCGAGGACACTGGGAGCCATGCTCGGCAGGCAGGCGGGGAACCCCAGACCACGCCGGTCCGGGCTCCATCGCCGACCCCGCCCCCTGTCGAGACCAACACCTGGAGGACGGCGAGCAGAAGGAAGCGACGGCGCCCGCGGGGTGACTCTTCGGACAGCGAGGAGGAGCCGATCCCCCGAAGGAGGAGACGACTGGTCCGCCTGTCGACGACACCACCGCCATCGCCACCGTCGCCGCCGCCGACACCTCCACTGCCGACGCCGCCGCCACCACCATCGAGGCGGCGGCCAACTCCACCGTCGGCGTCGCCGCCACCACCAACGAGGCGGCGACCACCACCGGAGCCAGCGAGGCCGCCACCACCACCGACGCGGCTGCAATCAGCGAGGACCCCAACATCCTTGTCCTCCCCTGGCCCTGTGGCAATTAACAATGTAACCCGGCGGACTAGCCCGCCTATGGGGTCGACCACCGCGCTGGTTGAAGCCGGTGCCGGAGTCGCTAATGGCGACGATGATGGCATCGACGACATCATCAGCGCGGTGATGCACAATATTCACAATGAAAATGGTGGTCGGCGGCCGGGCCGGCCGCCGGCGTTGCGGGGGCGGAATACTGGCCCTGCCCTTAGGACTCGTGCGACACGAGATGTCGCTGGCACAAGTGGACCCCGTACCGCACCGGCGACCCAGCAGAGGACGGGACCTCGGCAGCGGCGCGAGCCAGAAACGAGGACGAGCAATGCGGTAAAACGCAGGGCTCTACTCGCCAAGGCAGACGCCGCGGCCACGGGGGAGGCTCTGGAGGAGACGGCCAAGGAATTGACCGTGTTTCTCCAGACCTTTACCCGAAGGAGGCAACCCGCCCAACGCAGGCCGCCGGAAAATAATAGAGTCAGACGTCGGTTTGTTCGGGACGCGCAGCCTCCCCCCGACGTGAGGGACCGCACTCGAGAGGCAACCGAGATCCAGCGCCTCTACAGGGAGAACCGCCGAAGAGCCATGCAGCGGATTACAACTGGGCCAAGTCCTTACTGCACTGTTGGTAAGGAGGAGGTCCAGGAGTATTTCCGCGGCATGTACTCGGAGGCGGACCCTGTGGGGGCCCAGGGGGTCGAAGAGCCTTTCGAGTGGCCGGAGTGTGGTGAGGGGGAGCAGGAGGGGGTCTTGCGGGAGGCTCTGGTGAAGCCTTTTACGGTCGAAGAGGTGAACCGCCGCCTGGGAAGGACGTCGAACACGGCGCCCGGACCAGACGGGGTCACCTACGGAGACCTGAAGAAGGCGGATCCGGGGTCAACCGTACTGACCTCACTATTTAATTCTTGTCTCCGCCTCGAGCGCGTCCCCGGGTCGTGGAAGTCGCCCAACACGGTTTTAATTCATAAAAAGGGCGACCGAAGCGACCTGGCAAACTGGCGGCCGCTAGCACTGGGTGACACGGTACCGAAGCTGTTCGCCGCGGTGCTAGCCGATAGGGTTTTGGATTTTGTCACCCGCGGAGGAAGGCTCAGCCGTCCTCAAAAGGGCTTCCTGAGACATGAGGGGTGCCATGAGCACAACTTCATGCTCAGGGAGATCCTGGAGGACGGCAACCGTGGGGGAAAGTCGTTGGTGGTAGCGTGGCTTGATTTAAGTAACGCGTTCGGGTCGATACCCCACGCCGCCATCTTCGACGCCCTCAAGGGAGCCGGATTACCGCGGGCGACGCAGAACATTATTAAATCCCTAAATGCAGGATGCAGGACGCGCGTCAGGACGTCGGATGGCTTCACTCATCCAATAGTGATCAACGCAGGTGTCAGGCAGGGTTGCCCGTGTAGTCCAGTGACCTTCAACCTGGCCATTGAGGGGGTGATTCGAGAGATCGAATCACTGCCTCTGGGCTATGGGTTGAGGGAGGTTACGTACCGTTCGCTGGCCTACGCGGATGACATAGCGTTGGTCGCGACCTCTCCGGAGGAGATGAGGATCCTCCTCGCCACTGCCGAGCGGGCGGCGGGAAGAGTGGGGTTGAAATTCAACCCCAGGAAGTGCGCCACCCTCCACCTCACGGGGAGGGGAAGCGCACGGACAGCTCTCCCGACGCTGTTCGGCATGGGAGGGGAGGATTTGAGGTCGCTCGGCGTCGGTGATGCCTATGACTACCTCGGCATTCCGTTGGGCCTGTCGGTCGATCAGACCCCTATTGATAAGATCGACGGGATGATTGCGGACGCGAACGCGATAGACGGGTCACTCCTCGCGCCGTGGCAGAAGATGGACGCCGTACGGACGTTCATCATGCCACGGCTTGACTACATCTTAAGGAGTGGCAACGTCGAAAAAACACCCTTGGCCTTCCTGGATCAGACGGTCAAAAGGCTGGTGAAGGGCTGGATGCATCTCCCGCAAAGAGCCAGTGCGGAGGTCGTCTACCTCCCCACTTGGCGCGGGGGAGCTGGGCTTACTCCCGTGGCGGAGCTCGCGGACGTGCTCACGATCGCCCACGCCTTCAGGATCCTATCCTGCAAGGATGAGGCGGTCGCAGAGGCGGCCGCGGCCTCGCTGCGGGAGGCGGTCCAGCGCCGTATCCACCGCCAGCCCTCACCAGCTGAAATTGCCACATTTTTATCAGGGTCACTCGAGGAACCCTTTTCTCGTAGTGTAGGTGGCGATCCAGGATTCTGGACAAGGGTGCGTCTCGCTTCGCGTCGGCAAGCATCCCGTCTGCTCCTTAAATGGATTAGTAGAGAGGGGTCCGACCGACTCGACCTGGAATGCAGGGGTAAGAATGGGCAGCGAGTTGTGGTGCCGTGGAGTGCCCGGAACCGGGTGATCGGCCTGCTGCGGTCCGCTGGTCAGGAGTATCGTCTTAGTACTCTCCTGGCCAAGCGCGACCAAGGCAAGGTTTACGAAGTGTCGTCGGAGTCAGGAGTCAGTAATGGCTTCCTGCGCGAAGGCAAATTCATCCGGTTTGCGGAGTGGCGTTTTATCCACCGAGCACGCCTCGACGTATTGCCGCTTAACGCGGCAATGCGTTGGAGCGCCGGAGACAAACGGTGCAGGCGGTGCGGATACGCGCGGGAGACTCTCCCGCATTGCCTGCCGCACTACAGCTCCGCCACGACGCGATACTGTCCAGAAAATCTAAAGCAACAAGGCGGGCGGGGGAAGTTCGCGTGAACCGGCGTGTCGGAGGCGTCAGCGAGGATCTAGCCGCCCTCAGACCGGATCTCGTGGTTCGGGATGAGGCGGCGAAAACGATCGACATAATCGACGTGGCCGTCGCCTTCGAGAACCAGCGCAAGGCTATGGAGGATGCGAGGCGATCGAAGATCATTTCCTGAGATTACAAAGAACACACGATATACATGAACATATTTTTCATCAGAATGATTTCCTTAATGCAATCTCATCACAACAGTTGATTAATCGAGATAACGTGATAAATCGTATCCATCGAAACAGTACAATAACCTCACAAAATTTCTTTCACACAAGCATAACCAATTATCGGCCAAAATTGGCTATTGAGAAGCAACAAAACATAGTAGTGCAGGACCCTCTTGTGCACATTGAGTCAGGCAGATCAAATAACAACAAAAATGATTGGCTTAAAAATCTATCTGACACAACCATTCTACCACACATATCAACTTTTTATCACTCGGAGAGAAATTCTGTTTCCCATATCTAACACGATCTGATACAAAATCTTACATTCACCAATCCATCGCAGAATTCGAACACAAAATAGGATATTTACTTGATCAACAAGCACATAACGAAATTAGAACAAAATTCACGAACATAATTAGTAAAATGAATAGACCGATTAATTGTATTACCACAAACAAAGTTATTCATGACACAGCATTGTAAGGGGTTTTTATGTGTCCCAGCTTCTTTTTCAGGATGGATGGTCAAATAAAAGGCAAACCACGTTTGATCTTGGATATTTTATTGTGTAGTTGCTACGCGTGATCGGGTCGAACTAACTTGAGACGAGCGCGTCTCGTCAACCGTCGTTGATTTCGGTCATGTGCTTATGATTATGATATAATAATTATAATACAATGCGCGACGCGGGCTTCGACATTCTTATTATATATCGCCTGGTGACAAACCGTAAATACCGATCATCTATTCCCAATAATGAGTCGCGTATCACAGGATCATTTCTCAAAAGTAATCCTCAAATATTAATAATAAAAGCTGATAAAGACAACACAACAGTGATTCTTAACAGGTCCGATTACATTACCAAAACACTGAATCTTGTCTCTGATACTACTACTTATAAATTTCTAAACAGGAACGCTATCATTAGTTTACACAAAGGAGTTAACAAGATCCTAATAAGATGGAGAGCACTTAAAATAACAGATGAAATGACTCACAAATATCTGAAAGCAGACAATTGCAACCTGTCGCGCCTCTATGGTCTTCGTAAAATACACAAAAATAATTATCTATTACGCCCTATAGTCTCATCTATCAATAGTCCCACGCACAAACTAGCAGATTTCATACAAGCTGGACTCTCAAAATTAATTAGTACTACTGACTCTTACATCAAAGATAGTTTTTCCTTACAAAAATTGGTTTCTAATATCACAGTCCCAGAGAATTACCGATTAGTTTCTTTCGATGTTGTTTCCTTATACACCAATGTTCCTCTTGAATTAATAATCCAGAGCCTCCAAAATAGATTTACACTATTTTCAGAAAAATTTCCATTAGATGAAATTATCAAATCAATTGAATTCATAATATTCTCGACTTATTTTACTTTTCAAGATAAAATTTACCAGCAAATCTTTGGTCTACCAATGGGTTCTCCTCTAGTCCCAATTCTTTCGAACTTACATTAGTAATGATTGATCTGGAAAAAAATTGCTTACAGAATCTAAAATTTGCGATACCTCTCTATAAACGATATGTAGATGACATAATTATGACTCTCTCAGTTAACGAGATAAATTCCACATTAGATATTTTTAACACATACCACACGAAACTCAAATTTACAACGAAATAGAAGAACATAGCAAAATACCATTTTTAGATGTCCTTTTAATCAGAAACAATAACTCTATTATCACAGATTAGTATAGAAAACCAACATGATCGGGCCGATACATCAATTATTTTTCACATCATCCATTGAGCCAAAAAAAAGGAATCATTATTATGCTGGTAGACAGAGCAATAAAATTAGCGCATCAGTCTTTCCACCAAAAAAACTTATCACTCATCAAAAATACCATGAACCGAAATTGCTATCGAGAATTTTTCACAAGTCGAATTATTAAACGAAGACTGATACAATTAGCCGCAGATACACCAACCACCAAGAAATTTGATTCATCGAGGATAATGAATTTACCTTATACACAGAACATACGTCATGAACTATTCCGTCTCTTACAAGAGTACAATATAGCACTTGTAACCAACAACAAACACAATATCTCATTAATTATTGGATCAACAAAAGACAAAATTGAATTACCTAACAGATCTAACGTAGTTTACAAAATAAAATGTTCGAATTGCAATGTAGTATACATCGGACAGACTAAAAGATACCTTAAAACAAGAATGAATGAACACTGAAATAGTATCAAACACACGGACACACCACACACTGCTCTACCGTTACATAGCATTCAACTGAAACACAATTTTAACTTTAACGACGTAATAATCTTAGACAATGAAGAATGGTTGAAAAAACGACTCATTTTAGAAATGATCGTAATTAAATCACACTCTGCCTCTATTAATTTTAAAACCGACATTCAAAAATTAAGTTGCATTTACAACAGTATTTTATAAATGACATATTCGCATGAGAATAATACGATAACTTAACTAACAATTAATATGAACCATTGACAAGAACAACACACATTGCGCAATAACATATATACGTAATAACTGGTTACTCAAATACACCTAACGAAAACAAAATTGAAAACCATTGACTCCTATTGCTACATATTAACGAAATGAGCGCCCCTTCTTAATCATTTGCTAACTCAGTATATACGGCACTGCTCCAGAGTATAAAGAGCCCTCGATGGTCTCTGGGCATTAGTACGTTCGCAGATTCGCGAACGTTGACATCGATCTAGATCTTTCACAAAACATTAACGGAATAATTTTCTCTTACTGAAGATTGAGAATTGTAATATCACCACTGAAACGTTATTGGTAATTACTCAGCCATTTTAAACTAATATGGATAAAGATAAACTTTCCATGTTATTTGCTCTTATCAATAATTCACAGAGGATATCTAACCGAATATCACCTGGTTAGAGTTCCATCACACACGTTCTTTCACACACAAAATGGACGAACCGAAAAATTCTCCATGATCAACGTATTATATTTGCACTCTCTCCTGTTTCAAACAAATCTTCAACCGCTACCGTTAAGAGAAATACACATAGAAAACTATAATTAATAAAATACTAAGGTATGTCCACTTACTTAATATTTAACCTATATGAATTTGTCCACGTGATTGATCCTTAATGTGATCAAATACAAAACATGTACTAATTGACATTACACTTAACGCACATTATGACGAATATAATATCACCATTTTAGCTGCAATAAAGCAATATTTCTGAAGAGGATCCAAACCAGGATCGAAACGTAAAACATTGGTTTTTTTTCATTACTACCTGGAATCATCGACCGAGACTTCGCCGAAAACTACCTATAACGAGCGATCGAAGATCGCCAAGTATACTGCTCTTGCGCGGGCTCTCGAGGGACACGGCTACGCGGTGACTGTCGACGCGATCGTCGTTGGCGCGCTCGTCACATGGGACTCGGGGAACGAGCCGGCGCTGAAGAGACTCGGAGTGTCCCACCACTACGCGTCTCTGATGCGTCGACTTATCGTCTCCGAGACCATTCGCTGGTCGCGGGACATATACGTCGAACACGTGTCCGGGGTGAGGCAATACCGCGCTAAAGCCCCGTCTACAATCATTGGAAAGACGTAGTCGGATGTCGCGCGCATGCGCACAATCGTGATTTTTACGTGTCGGCTGTCGTCGAAAGTCGGGCGTCGTTGTCGCTCGGAAGATGGTCAAGTCCCGTCTTTTACGACAACGACATCAGTTTTAACCTCCAAGATGACGGAAGAAAATATTACTGTTGATGAGATTATCATCAATATTGTGCGAAATAATAAATGTATTTATGATAAAACGGACGTGCATTATAAAAACAGTAATAAAAAAAAGGATATATGGAAAATGATTGCTTTTCAATTAAAAGAGGTTTATAAAGTGGATATGTCAGGTAAATATATATTATCAAAATAAATCAATCTGTTCTCTCAAATATATTAGTTATACGTTATTTATTTATAATAAAACAATACCAAACCATGTGTCTTTTTATATAAGCCGAAAATGTCGAGAAACGATGGTCAGCACTTCGAGACATGTTCGGTCGCGAAGAGAGGAAAAAAAACTGCCACCATCAGGATCAGGATATAGCGAAAGTAAAGAGTGGCATCTGTACCGACCACTACTCTTCTTATCATCGCATATTGCTCATAGAAAGTAAATAATACACCAACGTATCATATCTTGTGCATCATATGTGTGGTATAAACTATTTTACTTTATTCTTAGGACACAGGGATCATTTATAAGAAAACCGATAGAAGATTCGAGCTCTCAGCCAGTATGCTTGCAACAAGTTTATTCCCAGCCTGAGTCATCAAAAGAGTATGAAGCTATTCTGGAAGAGATATCTCAGGATATGTGTAGTTCTCCAATAATTGATCACACTTACAGTGAACCACAAATTATCGGTAAAATGATTTCTTTTTAATTTGTTACTCGTGAAACAAATAAAAAAACATTATTTGACATTATTTTTTTTAATTTCAGATAATAATGTTCAATACCACCCAGAGTCCGTAACAAGACCACTATCCAGTTGCAGTAGTACCAGCTCGTTTTCCAACACGAACAAAAATTGTGCCTCCAATGGACGATTTTGCAAAGAGAAAAAAAATGAAAAGTACTCACTTAGACGAACAACTTTCAGAGGCAGGTGCTGTAATATCTGATGCGATGAATACCGTATCAACACTGATTACCAGTACAGTAAATAAAGATAAAGAAAAAGATGGGTATATATTTGCAATAGAAGAAGGATTAAAACATGTGCCCAGACAATGTAGAGCCCAATGCATCATCGAGGTGCTTCAGATTATTAAAAAATATGAAATTAGAGAGTAAGATTACTAAGAAATTATAAAATGAAGTTTTATCACAAAACATTTATAACAAAAAGTACAAAATTAGAAAGTGATTGTTAAGAAATAAAGAATAAGATTGTTAAAGGAGAGAGATAAATTTTATTAAAGATTTATGTACAATTTTTAAAGACGCAATAAAGATATGTGCAATGAAAAGATTAAAGTTGTAAGCCAAGTAATTTGTCTATATCATTTCCCACTGCCATGGAATACTACCGTCATCAGAAACAAAGTATTGGGCTAAGATGTCACGTTGCCTCATTGCTGCAACAGAACCAATATTCGCACCAACTCGTCCTACTCGATTAATTGCAGAATGTTGTATCGAATTACGCCAATCTCCCTCGATAAGTTCACCATTAGGACCTTCCCGATCTATAAAATCTTCTTGCATGTAGCGATTGTTTGAATAATTTGTGCTTATAATAAAATTATGAAGACAACATGTGGCTTGTACAATTGCTTCAACAGTTCCTAGTTTGAAACAACTTGATCCTTGGAAAATTTGCCATATTGCGACAAGAATTCCAAAGGCATTTTCAATTATCCGTCGTGCTCTTGATAATCTATAATTAAATATACGCTGTTGATTATCAACTAAATTTTTCCTTGCATACGGTCGCATCAAATACTTTTTTAGAGGAAATCCTTTATCACCAACAAGAGCAAGGGGTACAGCAGTGTCAGTACGTGGCAAATAAAGTTCTGGTGGTAAAGACACAGTATTATTCTCCAATGCGGTACTCATTTCAGTGTTAGACCAGATGCCGGCATCATTCAGTGAGCCTAAAGGACAAGTATTGTGACGAGTTTTTGCGCCTTCTCGTCACCAAAATCAACTATTCATTGTGCGAGGCCGATTAACGCCCCTCGTTGCCATCGAGACATAAAATCCCGCGCAAAATTAAGCCGACCGAAACATCGAAAACTAGCAACGAGTAAATTCGTAATGCGTTGCTGTCTTTTCGTTGTCTGTCGTGATGTTCGTCGCTATCTTTCAGTCTACCCCGTCGCTACCTTTGAGTAATGCCTCGCTCCCTTCGGATATCTTTTGTCGCTACCTTTTGGTAATTTCTCGCTACCTTCGAATATCTTTTGTCGCTACCTTTTGGTAATTTCTCGCTACTTTCGAATATCTTTTGTCGCTACCTTTTGGTAATTTCTCGCTACCTTCGAATATCTTTTGGCGCTACCTTTCGTTGATCTCTCGCTACCTCCGAATACGTTTCGTCGCTACCTTGAAGTAAGTCCGCGCTACCTTCGAGTACATTTCGTCGCTACCTTCCACTAGTTCGAAGCTACTTTTCAGGAATTTTCCCCGTTACCTTCGAATCTGTTTCGTCGCTACCTGATAGTCATGCCTATCGCTCTCTTCTAAAATAGTTCGTCGCTACCTTTTCGGCCATATTGTCGCCCCTTCTCGGGAATCCCCTTCGCTATTTTTCACGGCCTCGTGCCATCTTTCACGCGTCTTAGCCCACCAGTCGCCGTCCACCAGATTTCGACGGATGTCGGCGTGGTCGCCAGCAAAGTTTCAATAAAGAGAACCGAAAACCTTATCTACTGCGTTCGTCGTCTTTTCTCTGCCTTGGTCCTCGCGCCCCGTCCACGCCCCTCTACCATTACCGACCTTGAGTGGGGCTGGCCTAGCCGATTTGGTGTGACCGGGACTCCGCCGTGCCCCGCAGGTTCTATTTAGCTTCCCAGTGGCGCATCCGGGGTGACAAACTTAAACAAGCCGGTTTTCCGGTGGTATTCGTACCTGGCGCCCGCTCACCCCGGGTGCCCCGCAAATGTCCGCCGGTGGCCGTCGCCCCTAGCCGTGTCGATCAGGGCGACGCGCGCCTCGCTCGCACCCAGGGGGCACGTGCGGCGGAGTCTCCCGGATAGGTAACGATAGCCCGTTACAAATGGCGCCCAACGTGGGGCGATGCCAAGGTTGGGTATCGTATCTTTCACGTTCCATGCAGAGGTCGTGGTGTGCGTTCACGACCAGACTCGACATTCCTTGGCTCGTCGAGGTTTTGCGGTATTGTTGGCCGCGTATCGCGGAAAAGTTTGCTGTCGGTGAAAGCTAATCCCTGGTTGTCAGGGCCCTATAATCATATTGGATGGGGCTTATGGTGAAATCTTTTTTTTTGGGTTGGTTCTGTGTCGTTTCTCACTTCCAGGAGGGCTAGAAGCATCAATCCATCAACAGTAGCGGCTGAACGTCGCGCTCGTTTTGTTCGGTCCGCCTTAGAATACGTGTCTCTGACAGACAAAGGCTTGCTTGACCGTGACCGCCCTCGATGTTTGTGTTGTAAACTCTAGTATATTACAATTCCTTATCGAGCTTGGGGGTTAGCTTCATCGAACCATGGCTTTGTTGACGTGTATACAGAGAGGCCGCATGTTTTGCGCAGCGGCTTAGCCCCGCTCTCGGTCCGTACCAACCATAACAATTTCTTGCGTGTTTCCTTGTAACGATAAATCGTCGAAGTGCTTTGTTCAAGGCCCGGCCGTACATACGAACCGGCCTTACTAAGAAACAACAAGTTTATATGTTTACGTCCGAGGATTAAGATCCGCTGTGTGCCCGCTGAGGCAATTCCCGGAATCATCAAACCCAATGACAACAACGATTCTGGCAACAATAGTACAACGCGTTAATCCCTTCTTGACTTCTCCTGAGGTGTTGGGAAGGAAAGTACGACTTGGGATTGGCTAGCCAATCCGTGTCGGTGGGGGATAACCCTCAAGTGGGGCAGTGCCTCCGGGTACATAAACCGGTGGCTGCCCCATCCCAAGTCAGTTCCTTTACTTCTTCCGTTCGCCATAGTCAGCTTATTCGACGTTACCTATCGTTACCTTTCGTGAAGCTACGGTTACCTGCTGTTACCTTTTGCGAGGATACCTATCGGACGTTACCGATCGTTATCTTTTGTGAAGCCACGAATACCTGTAGATACCTATCGGACGTTACCTATCGTTACCTTTCGTGAAGCTACGTTTACCTGCTGTTACCTTTTGCGAGGATACCTATCGGACGTTACCTATCGTTACCTTTCGTGAAGCTACGCATACCTGTCGTTACCTTTTGCAAAGATACCTATACCTACCCGACGTACCTATCGGGACCTTTAGTGGAGCTACGTATACCCTTCGTGACCTTTTGCCAAGATATCTAATTTGGGACGCCCCTCCAACGCGGCGTACCTATCCACCCTCCTCGAAAGGCCCTGTCGCCAAGAGTGCCGCTACGGATTGGTCCTGCGATTCGACGGACCAGAGCAGGCGTCTCACGGTAGCATCCGTCCTCTCCACCTCACGATGCCCGCAACGGATGCTAGCACGCCGACGCAGGCCGATAACCCCGGAGCCGAGCGCCCTCGACCGGGGACAGAGTCGAAAACCCCGATCCGACACTCCGACCAGCAGGCGCCTCAGCAGCACACGCGTGACTCTACCATACCCGAGGAATACACTCCGTGGGACTCGGGCGTGGGTCCATCGCTCCACCTCCAGTGGGGCTCGACGAGAGGTGCACCGTTTGTCGCGACCGACCCCGCCTCGCAAGATCCCGTTCCTCCGCAAGGGGCAATCCCAAGGCAGGAGCCTCGTGTCCTCTCGGGTGCCAGCTACCCGCGCAGCCGAACCACGCCAGGCGATACCACACATCCGCCTACTGGAAGGCTCAGCGGCATCGAACCGCAGCGACCGGAGGGAGCCGGCATCCCCGAGGCACCTCTCCGTGGGAACCTCGGCCAGGCGGCGATGTCCGGCCCTACTTGGGCAAGGAGGGACGAGGACCCAGACCGCGGAAATCGACCCCCCTATTCATCCGCATCGGCCGTCCTCAATATCATGAGGAAATGGAACATTTCCTTCTCGGGCCGTCGGAGCGAGGATGTCGAGACGTTCCTCACACGAGTCGCCGTGGGACGCGCGTTATTCCCCGTCAGCGATGCAGACCTGTTGCGCTGTCAACCGTTCTTCCTCACGGGGATCGCGCTGCAATGGTACCGCAATGATAGCAGCCGGTGGGCCAGTTGGGGCCACTTCAAGGATGCTTGCCGTCTACGGTTCGGTGTCCCAGATTACCAGTACGCCCTGAGGGAGGAGGTGATGCGCCGTACCCAAGGTCCCGAGGAACCGGTGGCCGACTACCTGACGTGTTTACGCGGCTTGTTCAGCCGCCTCCGACCACCCTGGAGCGAAGCTGAACAAATCCAATACGCACATCGGAACATGCTCCCTAAGCTTCAAATCGCGATCCATCGGGACGACCTTTACGACTCCGATTCCCTGGAGCACATCGCGACTCGTACCGAGAAGAGCTACCAGGCTGCCCGAACATATCGGGCGCCCCCGACACCGGACCAATCCTTGTGCCCTGAATTAGCCTACCGGAGCCCACGATCGCAGCGAGCCGCACCACCGCCGAAGCACCTTTATGCCACGTTGGAAAGCGGCCAGGAGGACTGGGTACCCGAAGTCTCGCGGGACGAACCTGAATCGTCAAACCAGCCAACGTATTACCATCGGGAACCGCCGCGTGCACCACCGAAAGCAGATCATGGAACGAACGGGACTTCCGATCGGGCCGACCCACCACGCCACCTGGCGTCACGGGATAAGCAAGTAGCCTTCGCGAGCGGAAAGTCCGACCGACATAGGCCGCCTCCATTCAGTAACCGCCGTCAGAACGGTTCTTCACGCTCCCGGGCCGGTACTCCACCGCCTGGTGCTGACCAGGGCCACAAGGAGACTAGACCCCCTCCGACCTGTTGGAATTGTCGACGACCCGGCCACCGTTTCAATTCTTGTAGGGAGGCCAAGCGGCTATTCTGCTACCGCTGTGGGAAAAACGGCGTTCGAAGCCCGGAGTGTCCTTGTTCGGGAAACCATTAATGGCGGAACCTCGACCTTTACGGAGCAATCCCGCCACCGAACAACTCTCGACTCCTAGGAACCGCCTGGTCACCGCTCCCTCGTTCGCCGACCCGACCGACCGGCGCGTCAACCTACACAATGTCGATAGTTCTACGGCTCTCTACCTCACGATCACCATTGGGGACCTGAAGGTGCGAGCTCTAGTGGACACAGGCTCCAGCCGGACCTTCCTTGGCCCCGACACGGTCGACAAACTGCGGGAAAACGGCCAACTGTTTTATAATCCACCACCGCTCCACGTGGTAATGGCGGGCGGCCAGGAAGCCGTAGCGTACGAGGCGGCCGACTTCACAGCCCAGTTAGACGACGTTCTCTTCCACCTCACCGCTTACTCCCTACCGGTGCTCACGTTACCTTGCATTCTGGGAATAGACTTCCTCCAGGCAGCACAATTTGTCATCGACTTCGACCACGCTCGTTGGTTCACTAAGCTACATCCCGAGCAGTACCACCCGTTCGAGACGCGGCCAGCCGGAACCCCGGCTACGGCAGCGTGTTGCGGCCTCCAGGAGCTCGCCCCCGACCAGGCCCGCCGCCTAGCAGCTTTGGTAGCTAAAGAGATTCCGCCGGCACCGAAACTCCTCCGCGCTACCAACCTCGTCGAACACCGCATAGACGTAGGAGGCCACCGCGCCATCAAGCAGCGTTATTACACCATCTCCCCGGTCATTCAAGAGGCTATCCACGCCGCCGTCAGAGAGATGCTCGACGATGGCGTCATCGAGCCATCGCAGAGCGAATGGTCAAGCCCGATTGTGATGGTCAAAAAGGCTAATGGAAAACTGCGTTTCTGTCTCGACTTCCGGAAGGTCAATAGTGCCACGAAGAAGGACGCCTACCCAATTCCACACATGAACGGGATCTTGGACAAGCTACGTAGCCCGAACTACATCACGACCTTGGACCTAAGCCAAGCCTACTTCCAGGTCCCCCTAGAGGAGACTAGCCGGGAGATTACGGCATTCACGGTCCCGGCCATGGGTCTTTTCCAATTCAGACGCATGCCGTTTGGTCTCACGAACGCCCCCGCTACCTTCCAGCGCTTGCTCGACCGCCTACTCGGACCAGAACTGCAACCGCACGTGTACGTCTACCTGGATGATATTATCATCGTTACGTCTACCGTCAAGGACCACCTACATTGGCTCCGTCTAGTCCTTCGTCGGATCCACCAGGCCGGGCTAACTATCAACCCGGAAAAGAGCGAATTCTGCTGCTCCGCGGTACGCTACCTCGGTTTCATCGTTAATCGCCAGGGGTTACAGGTCGATCGGAATAAGGTAGCACCCATCCTGGAATACCCCGCCCCACGCAATATCAAACAGCTGCGGCGGTTCTTAGGCATGGCTTCCTGGTACCGGCGTTTCATCCCGGACTTTGCGCAACTGGCGCACCCACTTACCACCCTGCTCAAGAAAAACAAGCCGTGGACCTGGGGCGCCGACCAGAACGAGGCGTTCGACACCATCCGCCATCAGCTGACTCTACCGCTAACACTTGCCTGTCCGGACTTTGAAAAGCCATTCGTTTTACAAACCGATGCCTGCAGTGTGGGACTGGGCGCGGTGCTCATCCAAACCACAGGGGAACAGGAGCAGGTAATTGCTTACGCCAGTCGCGCCCTACGGGACGCCGAGCGTAACTACACCACTACCGAACAGAAATGCCTAGCTGTGATCTGGGCCATCCAGAAATTTCGATGCTACCTGGAAGGCTACCGTTTCACCGTCGTGACCGACCATTCTAGCTTGCGTTGGTTACACAACTTAAAGAATCCAACCGGCCGATTGGGACGTTGGGCCCTCGAGCTCCAGGAATACGACTACGAGGTCATACATCGCAAGGGAGCTTTCCATCACGTCCCAGACGCCTTATCCCGCATACCTGAAGTCGCCTATGCGACCTTACTTGCCGTGGGCACCCCTCCGATCGATTGGTACCAAACGCAATTCAACCGCGTCCGAGCTCACCCGGACAAATGTCCAGACTGGAAGATCGAAGGGGACCAACTCTTTCACCACCGCCGACCCCCTTGGACCACGTCCGAGTTGACAGACCTGACAGCATGGAAATTGGTGGTGCCACTCGCGCTCCGGCGAACCGTCATTTCCGAGGCCCACGACCCACCTCAAGCCGGACACCTGGGCATCGACAAGACGTTCAAGCGGCTCGCTACCTAGTATTACTGGTCGACGATGTTCAGGGAGGTCACCCGTTACATACAGGCCTGCGGCACGTGCCAGCGATGCAAAGTGGATCAAGCCCCCCCAGTGGGGAAGATGGGGCGAAGGTCATACACTCAGCCCTGTAGCGGGATTTCGTAACTCGTTATGGATATAACGATTCGGAACGCTATGGTAACGATAACGACATTTGCCGTGTGTAACGACAACCGGATAACGACGGTATGATTTCGTAACTCCAAGTAGCGTTGCTTCGACGTTACAGAATGCGATACCGAAACGTCGTTATGTAGAGTTTTCGTTATGTTCGTAACGACAAAGGAAGTGACGTATACAAGGTGACTTGGTGGAATGTTTCGTGGGTTGGTATAAAATCTGTGGTGAAAAACACCAAAAGTATGGAAACTTACTAAGAATCGTTAGTAATTTAATTTGAATTTCTAGTTATTCACCAAATGCGCGGGTACATCATGACATGTTTGTTTCTCCGCTATCGTGTGTCTTGAGTACTTCAACGAACTCTAATCTTTATTCACGATGTCTTCTTTATTGCAGTAAGTATATACAGTTGCAATGAAAGAACAAAATAAATTCCAAACTGCTTTTCTATTATAATAAAGAAACTTTAGGCATATGCCCATTCTTATGTGTTATGATGGGTGAAATGAAATTAAAGGTTATGATGCATGCTCATGTCAGCCTGTAGATTACATCTATTTGTTTATTTGAAGGAAATTAGTTAATTTAGTGGTTTTTCTTTTACAGAAAGAAAAAATGTGCGCTTTCAAAAAAAAGGCAGGGGAAGGCGACGTCTGCACAAATTGATTTCATGGTGGATTATTTTATTAAATATCCGCATGTTGCAACGGGAAAATTTCAATCCCTACATGGGAGGGCTGATTTAGCGGCGTCATGGGAAAACCTTGCTGCAGAATTGAATAGAATGGGAAAAGATGGCCGGACCAAAGACATTAAGTCGTGGAAAGCAGTAAGTTTATTAGCGTTATTATACCTATAAAAATAATTTGTGAGATGCGTATGTTATATTTTAGTTATTTCACAAGATATTTTCGTAATTCTCCATTATTTGTTTCAAATTTCTTTGTAGACGTGGCGCGACAATAAAACAATTGTTTCCCAGAAAGTGGCGAAGATACGAGCTAATCGGTCGACAACAGGGAATGTTGGGGGTCCGCCAACAAAACTTATGGAGCGTGAGGAGAAAATTTTGGGGCTCATGGGCTTCGACTATGTAGAAGGAGTAGCGGCTCTCGATGCCTTTCCAAAAGAGCAGGTAATATTTTTCGCATTGATAAAGCAAAAAATTAAAAGTTACCAAATAAATAATAGCACGTGTTTTGCTTCTTAGACAAATGATTCCAATAGAACGCCGTACAATTACTGGCAGACGGAGATGAAGAGATTTTAAATGTCAATGGGAGTCCATTAACAGTGCGGGACAGCCACGAAATCAATTCCATCGATTATACTGGTAAGTGACTTTTTCTCAATATGCCATTGTGTTACGTACGCCATATATAGATAATTTTGTATGACAAATATGGTTCTTTAGAATCTTTTGGTAAATATGATAAATTTCCTTTGTATTGGGGTCTTCTATAGCAAATTTTTCAAGGGGTGACTGAACCCATCCAGTCGATAGATTTCCGTGTGCGCTGAACTGCACTAAGTTTGTACTTTTCCATTCTGTGCATGGTGCAGAACAAACCGCTGGATAGTTAATACTTTGCAAAGTCTTATTTTTTTGTATCACAATTTTTCTTCTCCGGATCAACCGAAGATTTTTTTTAAGGCCCCCAAATTTTAATTATCGCTATTTATGTATAAATTGAAAGTTTTTTAATCTCAAAATTTTACAAGAACGGCAATAGATAAAGTTTTGGAACCTTGAAACAAAATTCTACTTCGACTGATGAGGAATTATAGTACGGTACAAAAAAAAGCATGCACCGGTACATACAAAAGTAATACTACGGTGCGTTCTTTTTTATGTTCGGTACTGTATGTTACAAAGAAAATAAATCTTCGCGAAGCCATCCAGTTGTTTGTTTTGCATCATGCGCAGAATGGAAAAGTTCAATACAGTTCAGTGAATACGAAAATCTGTTGACCGGATAAATTCAGTCACCTCTTGAAAATTTTGCCATTGAAAATACTAATACAAAAGAAATTTATCATATTTGCTAAAAAATTATAGAGAACAAAATTTGACATTGAAAATAACCTATACTTAGCTGACTCGCCTCTCTTAATCCCGTGTCGTATGACACGTTAAAATTTACTGTACTTTATACATCGTTTTCTTTCAGATTTTGAAATGCTGGAACCGATTGACATTACGCAGCCGTTTACAGGGGAAAGCTCTGCGATTTTGAAAAATGTGACAAAAACATTGCCACTTGCAACAACTGTATCATCGGAACCCGGTCCTAGTGGCTTACAAAATTCAACTGAACAAAGAAAGGCACAACGAGCCACAAAGTCCTGTAAGCCTGAGAAAACAATTATTCATTGGTCCGTTACAATATACAAAAACATATGTGTAATTTTGGTTATTTCCTCAAGGTCGCGAAAGGTTAGGCATGCAGATGAAAAATGCGCGAGAGGATTTTGCGATTCTAGCTGAGAGACAAATATCATGCATGGAGGTAATTATTGCCGAAATTTATTTAAATGTTCACGCTGCCTTATACATAACTTTTTATAATAAATTCGACGTTGAAATAAAATTTGAAAAATGTTCTTTATGCAGATGTTTGCAAAATCCATGCAACAAATGGCGAACAACGACAAAGAAAGAAACGAGATTCTCCGTACGTTCGTCGAAGCTCAATCGAATTTGACGTTAATAATAAAGGATTGTGTGCAACATTTGAAAAAAGATTGATATTTTATTATAGATAAAGATTATTATATTTAAGAATTAAGATAACTTGTTCATGTTCCTATATTTAAAAATAGTTTATTTCACCAAAAATACATTTTATTTTTAATAAAATCAAGTTATATTTTTTATAAACTGTACTCGTAGTTAATTTCCTTCACTTTCTGCATCACGGTAGTTGGGAAACCTCTCTCTCATGATTTGTCGTTGTATTCTCCGAGCTACAACTCGTGGGCCTCTTTGTACTAATTCATCATCGATATCCATGGGATCAACATTTTCGTTTTGACGACCATCAGCAGCTATTGGTGCGGGGTATTCTTCATCATTCAAACGATGATGAATTTTCATATTGTGCAGTACTGCACATGCATTAACTATTTTTGCAGCAAATGCCGGTTTGTACATTAGCACACGCTGATACGACAGACATCTCCATACAGATTTGAAAACACCAAAGAATCGTTCAACAACGTTCCTTGCCTTGCAAAGCTGCTGCGTGTATTGAAATTGCTGAGTATCTTCAGGATAATTAGCCAAGGGTGTCATGAGCCATGGTTCTAGCGGGTATCCAGCGTCACCTGATAAATATTGATATTTTTAGCAATGCATTGGATGTATACATAAAGGGCAACAAGTGTAAAAAAAATTCGTTTGTTGAAACAGAATTTACTTTTCTATGGAACAAAGAGTCACTTTCAGTAGTAGTATAAAGTACATAGCGTTGCTGTACTTGGCAATGCAAATAACAACGCACTGAGACTTACCAATAAGCCAAGTTTTCCGTTCTCCTTGATTGTAGTGATATTCCATAGCTCGGCGAATTGGTGATACACTCCAGATGTATGCATCATTGCGTGCACCTGGAAACCTTGCGTTGATGTTGAGAAGTTTCAAATCTGGATCAACAATCTGAAAACACAAGTTTGTAATGAAACAGTTCAATCCGACTGTAAAAGTAAGCTCTCAAAATACAATAATTGTAAAAAGTATTCGTACATGAAAGAGTCAAAACAATGATCGTAAGTTCTTCAATCGAATTTTTGGTATTTATTTTTCCTTTAATTTATGAAAAGTAATAAATACCACCACGGTAAAAAAAATATAAATAAATTGATTTGAAAGTTTAGCTCATTGGTGCAGGAATACCTTTTCTTTCGCAGTATGGTTGTTATGCATATATACTTACCGCTTGAACGTTCAATGAATGGCGACCGTGGTGATTCACGAATGCTTCTTCATGCTCAGAAGGGGCGAGAATGTGAATGAAAGTGCAATCTATAGCACCGATTGCACCCTGAAATGACTGCGGAGCAGTTAAGAATTTTTCTCTCGCTTGCTGTCGATCTTGGTTAGTCATCGGAAATTTTACCCATCTACGTAGCAACTGCTGATTTATTGCTTCGGTTACAGCATGGAGGCAACAGCTTATTGTTGTCTGACTAACATTGAAATGAAATTGATTGCCAACGCTTCTTTGATAGTTGCCTTGAGCATAAAATTGAATAGCAATCAACACCTGTAATAAACATTTATATGTTACGTCCTAGTAACATAATAGTTGCCCTATTTTTGACCTTAGCAAAGCTAATGAGTCTTGGGAAACGGGCTAATGGAGTTTGACCAGATAAATGAATTTTAGACTGTGGAGTCCCCAGAAGTTAGAAGGAATTTGGATTAATGTGTAAGGAAGAAATCTTCTGAGTTCGAGGTGGTCCTCGCAACTCGACGGATGATGGAAGGAATGAGCTCGCTGTTGTCCTCGCAACTCATTTATTCTTTGGGGAATCTATCGAACTCGGGGTGGACCTCGCAGTTCAATGGGTTGTGTAGGAGGATGATCGAACTCGAGGTGGGCCTCGCAGTTCAATATGGAGTATTGGAGGATGGTCGAACTCGGGGTGGTCCACGCAATTCGACTTGGTGTTGAGAAGGAAATTTTGAACTCGAGGTGGTCCTCGCAATTCAATAATTTGTGGGAGTCAGTTAGTAACTTACTCTTTTCTATATTTCTTGGTTGATTGAGTTGAGACTGGTAGAGCAGTACAGGATTTTTGCTCTATCCAGGACTTTTACAATTTTGAAAGTCTTAAGAGAAGCTTACAAGTTTGAATGTTAATGAAGAACTGAAGAACTGATTTTTATGCTAAAAGTCGGGCCTTATATACTTGTCTATCAACTATCTTTGTCTATTGCGTAGGGGTTGGAGAGGGTAGTTTACAGATTTCTTATTGGTCCAAAGTCTCCACCGTCTCCTACTCCTTACTTTTCCAATTCGGAGGAAAATTTATCCTTATCGCCTGTCCCCACTCTTGGGCCTGAGCATCTCTCCCTTCCGCGTTCATCCCCGAGTTAGGGTTGCGTCGTGCGTTGGCGTAAGGAGGGATGCTCGTCTTTAAGGCGCGATGGTGGTTACGTTATGGGGATGTAACATATACATGGTAATATTCATTGGAAAAAATGTATTCCAATATTAGTTCAATAACATAAATTAAGAAACAACTTATGTTAAAAAGTTACCTTTATTTCTGGGCTCAAGCCAGTAGTTCGTAGACATTGCAATCTTACTCGTAGTACATTAACAATATCAATGACAAGTTCAGGAGTGAGGCGAAAATTATCGATAAATTCGTATCGTGGCAGTTCAAAGGGGTTTTGCGCATCTCTTAGCTGTCTTCTTTCGATACGCCGTTCTATCAAACGCACCCTTTCAGCAAGAAATTCCAAATCCCAAGCCAAATATTCAAGGGCCATGTTTTCTACGAAAAACAGACATTATTTAATAATATATGTAATTCAAAGAAGATAAAAATTACAGTATTCACATATTTGAGTAAATTTTATTTCAAGTAAAAGCAACATTTGTAGGTTATATAGAATTTTAAGTAACTCATAACATAGATACGGATTAGCATTAAATCCGTAATATAAATGATTATAAAAGTACTTCACGAACCGCTTTTTTTAACGTTTTAATCACTGTTCCCGAATACTACTTCTTATAATGTTTTTTTGGAATACGCTTTTCTTATATATGGCTGCAAGATGTTTCACACTGTTTCACACACACTTATGACGCCACGACTCACACGACGCTTCTAACCGCACTTTGAGATGTCGATATGCCATAGCGAGGGGTAAGCCATGTCTCGCTATGCCAGCGACTCATAACGACACAATAACGACGTTCGTTAGTATCAATAACGACAAAACTCGTTATATTTGGTGTACAAAATCGCAATTGTCGTTACAGCAAGCGGTCGTTATCCCTCGTACCGAAAACTGTCGCTATGAGCGCATAACGACGGCATAACGAGTTACGAAATCCCGCTACAGGGGGTCGAAGAGGACCAGGTCGTGGTCATCGGGACTGTCGACCATCAGCGCGCTCCCCTGGGTGGCAACATCCATCGGAGCCACCCTCACCACAGTCACAACAACATCCACGTGCTGTGGTGGCCCTCGCATGTCGCCGACCATCGCCATCAACATCAATGCGAGGGCCGCGGAGACTCCGGAGCTGTCCGCCCCGCCGCGGCTGACGTTGTCGCCGCCAACACCACCGGCGGAGGTCCTTCCAACCGAACCTGGGAGGTCGCCACGGCAGGAGGAGGAGATTGACCAGACCACGCCGGTCAGGGCACCACCATCAGCCCCCTCCCCTGCCGGTGACAACATCTGGAGGACGGCGACCAACAGGAGGAAGAGACGGCGTCCAAGGGGTGACTCATCGGATAGTGAGGAGGAGCCGGTCCCCCGACGAAGGAGACGCACGATCCGCCTGTCGCTGACGGCGCCACCGCCGTCGCCGCCGCCGTCATTACCATCAGAACGGCGGCCATCAATACCACCGGCGACGACGATGTCGCCATTGCCACCGGTGCCAGCAGTGCCGCCACCATCACCGACGCGGCTGCCATCGAGGAGGACACCAACACCCGAGTCCTCCCCTGGCCCTGTGGCAACTACTATTAATTTTGTATTTCAGGACAGCCCACCAGCGGGCCCAATCACCGCGCTGACTGGGGTCGGTGCCGGAGCCGCTATTGGCGACGATGATGGCATCGGCGATATCATCAGTGCGGTGATCAACGATATTCACTCTAATAGCGACAACAATGGTGGTCGACGGCCGGGCCGGCCGTCGGCGTTGCGGGGGCGGAATGCCCCATCCCAAAGGGCACGGGTAACACGCGATGTCCCCATTCCCGCGAGCGGACCCCGTGCCCTTCCGGCGCCTCGACAGAGGACAGGCCCTCTGCGGCCGCGCGAGCCGGAAGCGAGAGAGAGCAATGCGGTAAAACGCAGGCAACTCATCGCCAAGGCGGACGCGGCTGCAACGGGTGAGGCACTGGAGGAAACGGCGAAGCAATTGACCGCGTTCCTCCAAACCTTCACCCGAAAGAGACAGCCTGCCCGACGCGGGCCGCCGGATAATAGAGTCAGACGTCAGGTTGTTAGGGACGCGCAACCTCCCCCCGACGTGAGGGACCGCACTCGGGAGGCTACCGAGATCCAGCGTCTCTACAGGGAGAACCGCCGAAGAGCCATGCAGCGGATTACGACTGGACCAAGTCCTTATTGCACTATCCCCAAGGAGGAGGTCCAAGCGTATTTCCGCGGCATGTACTCGGAGGCGGACCCTGCGGGGGCTCAGGGGGTCGAGGAGCCACTCGAGTGGCCGGAGTGGGGTGAGGGGGAGCAGGAGGGGGTCTTGCGGGAGGCTCTGGTGAAGCCTTTCACGGTCGAAGAGGTGAACCGCCGCCTGGGAAGGACGTTGAACCCGGCGCCCGGACCGGACGGGGTCACCTACGGAGACCTGAAGAAGGCGGATCCAGGGTCAACCGTACTGACATCACTGTTTAATTCCTGTCTCCGCCTCGAGCGCGTCCCCGGGTCGTGGAAGTCGTCCAATATGGTTTTAATTCATAAAAAGGGCGACCGAAGCGACCTGGCAAACTGGCGGCCGCTGGCACTGGGCGATACAGTACCGAAGCTGTTCGCTGCGGTGATAGCCGATAGGATTTTAGATTTTGTCGCCCGCGGAGGAAGGCTCAGCCGCCCTCAAAAGGGCTTCCTGAGACATGAGGGGTGCCATGAGCACAACTTCATGCTCAGGGAGATCCTGGAGGACGGCAACCGGGGGGGTAAGTCGTTGGTGGTAGCGTGGTTGGATTTAACTAACGCGTTCGGGTCGATACCCCACGCCGCCATCTTCGACGCCCTCAAGGGAGCCGGACTACCGCGGGCGACGCAGAATATAATTAAATCCCTAAATGCAGGGTGCAGGACGCGCGCCAGGACGTCGGATGGCTTCACTCATCCAATAGCGATCAACGCAGGTGTCAGACAGGGATGCCCGTGTAGTCCAGTGACCTTCAACCTGGCCATTGAGGGGGTGATTCGAGAGATCGAATCACTGCCTCTGGGCTATAGGTTGAGGGAGGTTACGTACCGTTCGCTGGCCTACGCGGATGACATAGCGTTGGTCGCAACCTCTCCGGAGGAGATGAGGATCCTCCTCGCCACTGCCGAGCGAGCGGCGAGAAGAGTGGGGTTGAAATTCAACCCCAGGAAGTGCGCCACCCTCCACCTCACGGGGAGGGGAAGCGCACGGACAGCTCTCCCGACGCGGTTCGGCATGGGAGGGGAGGATTTGAGGTCGCTCGGCGTCGGTGATGCCTACGACTACCTCGGCATTCCGTTGGGCCTGTCGGTCGATCAGACCCCCATTGATAAAATCGACGGGATGATTGCGGACGCGAACGCGATAGACGGGTCACTCCTCGCGCCGTGGCAGAAAATGGACGCCGTACGGACGTTCATCATGCCACGGCTTGACTACATCTTAAGGAGTGGCAACGTCGAAAAAACACCCTTGGCCTTCCTGGATCAAACGGTCAAGAAGCTGGTGAAGGGCTGGATGCATCTCCCGCAAAGAGCCAGTGCGGAGGTCGTCTACCTCCCCACTTGGCGCGGGGGAGCTGGGCTTACTCCCGTGGCGGAGCTCGCGGACGTGCTCACGATCGCTCACGCCTTCAGGACTCTATCCTGCAAGGATGAGGCGGTCGCAGAGGCGGCCGCGGCCTCGCTGCGGGAGGCGGTCCAGCGGCGTATCCACCGCCAGCCCTCACCAGCTGAACTCGCCACATTTTTGTCAGGCTCACTCGAGGAACCTTTTTCTCGTAGTGTAGGTGGCGATCCAGGATTCTGGACAAGGGTGCGTCTCGCTTCGCGTCGGCAAGCATCCCGTCTACTCCTTAGATGCATTAGTAGGGAGGGGTCCGACCGACTCGACCTGGAATGTCGGGGTAAGAATGGGCAGCGAGTTGTGGTGCCGTGGAGTGCCCGGAACCGGGTGATCGGCCTGCTGCGGTCCGCTGGCCAGGAGTATCGTGTTAGTACTCTCCTGGCTAAGCGCGACCAAGGCAAGGTTTACGAGGTGTCGTCGGAGTCAGGAGTCAGCAATGGCTTCCTGCGCGACGGCAAATTCATCCGGTTTGCGGAGTGGCGATTTATCCACCGAGCACGCCTCGACGTGTTCCCGCTTAACGCGGCAATGCGTTGGAGCGCCGGAGACAAACGGTGCAGGCAGTGCGGATACGCGAGGGAGCCTCTCCTTCACGTTATCTGTCACTGTCTGCCGCACGCCGCCGCACTGCAGCTCCGCCACGACGCGATCCTGCGTAGATTTGAAAAAGCAACTAGGCGGACGGGGGAAGTTCGCGTAAACCAGCGTGTCGGGGGGGTCGATGGGGATCTAGCTGCCCTCAGACCGGATCTTGTGGTCCGGGATGAGGCAGCGAAAATCATCGACATCGTCGATGTGGCCGTCACCTTCGAGAACCAGCGTAAGGCAATGGAGGATGCAAGGCGATCAAAGATCGCCAAGTATACTCCTCTTGCGCGCGTTCTCGAGGGACAGGGCTACACGGTGACTGTCGACGCGATCGTCGTCGGCGCGCTCGGCACGTGGGACTCGGGGAACGAGCCGGTGCTGAAGAGACTCGGAGTGTCCAACCACTACGCGTCTCTGATGCGCCGGCTTATCGTCTCCGAGACCATACGCTGATCTAGGGACATCTACGTCGAACACGTGTCCGGGGTAAGACAGTACCGAACTAATGCCGCGGACGCTCCCGCCGCGTCGCCGGCCGACCCGATCACCGACCACCAACGTTAGGGCTCGGCGGTGCCTGCGTAGTTATAGGAGCGACAAAAAAATGTGATTTAGCTGTAACTACGCGCGCATACTCTAATTTCTGTATAGTCTTAATAATGTATCGTGACATATAGCCTGAGACGGAATTCGTCTCATACTCCATCTGAAATTGGACTCACCTGGTAGTTAACTCTGAATAAGAGTTACCACCGGGGAAATCCAGCGAACTCTGAAGAAGAGTCAAATAGTTCATACGGGGTTCTGAATAAGAACTCCGGTGAAGAAATTCTTTCGATGACTAGATCTGAGAAATAAAACAAATATTTAGCCGTCACTACGGTGACGGGGACGGGAGAGATACGAGCACGATCGCGGACGAGCATCTCGTCACGCCGTCAACTACGCTCTGAAGGGAAGGGGAAGCACGATCGAGCGACCGCTGACCGGAGATCGATTGTCACGCACCACACTTCACACAAGAGAGCCCGACAACGGCGGGAGATTTGAACTGGTCTTTTCAGACCTTGCGATTAAAATAAAATTTTGATTCCGTTTTATAAGAGTACGAGTAAGATCTCACAAAATAAAGGCCCTAGAGCCACATTACTAAAAGAGTATACAATAAATATTTTTTGTGAGAGAAAATCAATGTTGTTATTCACCCCACCTCCCCCCACAACCTTCACAAATAGTCTGAGTTTCGTGCAACACGAAATAAAAATACTATTGAGACGAATTACGTTTCATTTGGCGCCCAACGTGGGGCGCGAGACTCTGTACTATAGAACGGTGTGGTGAGGAGGATGGCGGAAGGCAGATCAGTTGCTGAAGAGATTGAGGAGTTAAATATCATGGAGTCAATTGAGACGAGACGTCGACAAAGAAATGACAGGGAAAACAGAAATCTAACCCTACAATGGGAGTCGACTACTGCAGGCGAGCTAATTGAAGCTCAGAGAGCCAGAGATCGCCGGGAAATCCAGCGACTCTCAAACATACGTCATCCCATGGACATGACGAACGCCGAAGAAGGCAGCAGGCCGAACAGTCCAGACATGACTAACCAATCGCAATCCGCAGATCCTGAGGCGATGTACATGGCGGACCTCCTGTCGATGATCCTGGAGTTAAAAAAAAATCAGGAATCAGAAAGAAAAAACATGCTACAAATAATAGAGCAAAACCAGAAGGCGTGCAACGATAAAATTCGCAGGTGGCAAGAGAACTGTCAGAGCTGGCTCGACGACCAAATGGCGGAGTCAGAAGTTCGGGCCGAAAGAAAAATGCTAAATGCACTCAATGATTTCAGAAAACAACAAGAAATCACGAATGAGTTGCACCGAGAAGAAATAGCGTCCTATCGGACGAAACTCGGAGAAATAGCATCACGCGTAAGGACTCTGGAGAATAACCAGAGTTCAAGAGACAGCCAGCACACCATGAGAGACTGGGAGAACCCTAACCATCAACCAGGACTCTCATACTTGGGCACGAACATTCACAACACGACTCGCAGTTTCGTTGCACACCAAAAACCACCTACCTACAACGGGGACGGCAAGGAACGACCAATGCGTTACCTGCACGCCATAACCGAATACTGCCAGGCAGCAGGAATGGAAGGGCTGGACACCAAAATCTTAATCGGCCAGTCACTGAAGGGTGGAGCATTGGACTGGTGGTATCTGGTGGAGAAGGAAGTCCATTCGATGACAGACTTTGCCAGGAAATTCCAAACGCGATACTGGAATCGCGACATGCAAGATAAGGTCAAAAGCAATCTCGAGTTTGGGGCGTACGACAAGGTCGGACAGACCTTAACTCGAGCCGAATATGCCACCAGGATCATTGGCAACGCACGAAATCTCACCGACCGAATGACCGACTCGCAAATTATCTCAAGCCTGAGCAAGCACTTCGATGAAGATGTTCGAAGCGCCATTCGGGTGAGAGGAATCAAAGATGTAGAGGAGCTACTGGAGCTATTGGAGGCCACCGATGAGGCAGGACCTCTAAACTCGGCACGAAAAAAAAATGCAAATAACAACAACCAGTATCACCTGCGAGGAGGTCCATGGCAGAATGAATACCATAAACAAAGAGGACCGAGCGACTCGCAACACCAATGGTCACGACCAGCATGGAACTCACCCGTTCATCAGCAGACAGGAAGCTACGGTGACAATGGGTACCGACGAGAACAACCTCACTACTGGGAAAATTACCAACCCCGATGGCAGAATGCACCAGGATGGTCAAATACCGCAATCTACACGGATAGACAGAGGTCACCAGATTGGCCGAGGGAACCAAGAAACCACGAGAATAGAGACACTTCGGAGCAGCCCTGGGAACCGAGAAGAGATCAGCAGAGAGAGGAACCTAAGAGCGTACCGGGAAACGAATAAGCGTTACGCCTCATAACCAAGAAAGTGAAAACACACAGGGGCGTAACGCAATTCACATGAATACAATCAGTAAGGATATAGCAGAGCACCAAAAAAAGGACAAGAAGACGAAGAAACAGAAGAAGCAACAAAAAGAGACCGAAATACAAATAGCGATAATTGAGCGACAGAAGAAAGAGCAAGTGACGAAAGAAGACGGACCAGCCGATGAAAAAAGGCAAACAATCAGAACGAGTTTAAAAGACAAGTACGAGAAGCACGGGGAGAATGTGGTTGCGGACTCAAACTGGAAGACAAGACAAATAGGTGGGAATCTCAGACTTCCCGAAAGACAAGACCAGGACAAAGAGGAGAGAAGGAGCTATAGTTGGCAGACCAGAAGACATCCCAAAAGGTGGCCAACCATCCAAGACATCCCGCCTGATGACTGGGGGGGACGGAAGAACCATTGGACAATCGGATGGAATATCGACGAAAAAAAAAAAAAAAAAACGCAAATATCCAAGGATACTCTAGAATTGTTCAAAGAATTTGAACAATTGGGGGGGACAATGAGACGGAATTCGTCTCATACTCCATCTGAAATGTCCCGCCACACTGGACTTTCCCGATTGGCCCAACTAAAATCCGCCGAGACGGCGTGGCAACGGCGCAAAACCAACGAACACCGGCAACCTGGGGACAACAGAGTATAAAAGGACGAGAAATCGTACGAGAAATCAGTACATTTATTGGACTCACCTGGTAGTTAACTCTGAATAAGAGTTACCACCGGGGAAATCCAGCGAACTCTGAAGAAGAGTCAAATAGTTCATACGGGGTTCTGAATAAGAACTCCGGTGAAGAAATTCTTTCGATGACTAGATCTGAGAAATAAAACAAATATTTAGCCGTCACTACGGCGACGGATACGGGAGAGATACGAGCACGATCGCGGACGAGCATCTCGTCACGCCGTCAACTACGCTCTGAAGGGAAGGGGAAGCACGATCGAGCGACCGCTGACCGGAGATCGATTGTCGCGCACCACACTTCACACAAGAGAGCCCGACAACGGCGGGAGATTTGAACTGGTCTTTTCAGACCTTGCGATTAAAATAAAATTTTGATTCCGTTTTATAAGAGTACGAGTAAGATCTCACAAAATAAAGGCCCTAGAGCCACATTACTGAAAGAGTATACAATAAATATTTTTTGTGAGAGAAAATCAATGTTGTTATTCACCCCACCTCCCCCCACAACCTTCACAAATAGTCTGAGTTTCGTGCGACACGAAATAAAAATACTATTGAGACGAATTACGTTTCAAGCCATGTATATGCATCTAATATTTTCTATCAATTATCCGTACTTAGACGTCTGTGTGCCGTCTTATTTATTATTTTACTTATTTTTTTACATATTGACTGAGGCATATGCATGGCTATACAATAATGTACCTGAATGCCCGTCCAGTGACGTCCATTTCTTTTATATTGTACTGACTAGAATTAATTTATGCACATACTCGAAGTAAATTGTCACCGTATACATCAAGAAGTATTTTTGATGTTTACTGTTATTTATATTTATATTTATATTTATTATACAAAAGACTGCCGTCCACCCTACACGGGGGACTAAGATATTAAAAAGAAATTTTATTTTATACAAGATAAAATTAATATCAATATAAAAACGATGTAAAGACTGATGTACCCTGGGGGGCAATGCCCCCTCAGGGCAATTATGATGGTGCAATAAAATGCAAATTAATCTGTTCTTATCAGCTTAATATCTGATACGCTCTCCATCGGAGAGCGAGAATATTAACCTGATTTTTGGGGTCTCGGCGGGACCGAGGGGCTTGCTCCGGTCCCACCATAGGTCGTCTCTGCCTTGCAGTACTGCAGGGCACGGCCTAATAACGTTTTATAAAGTCAATTAAGACCGAGACCCACCTATAATATAAATATATTCTGGCTCGCCGATGATTTTTCGAAAAGTCGCGAAAAAAATTGTTTGGTGCAAGCGACGAGCGATAAGGACGATACTACGGCGAGGAGGGATTCGGCGACGGAGCACGCGGGCACCTGCCCTGCCGACACCGGTGAGTACTGGGGTTGCACGTCGTCTGGTTGTGGTGGGTCGGTTAGTGGGAGTCCTCGCGAGGCAGGACTGAGTCCGCGGCTATCGACCGTCGCGAGCGCGAGCGAGCGGCGTCGGTACACCGTCGGGTACGGCAGGCCTCTCTCGTGGCGATAGCGCGCGCCTTTTTAAAGGCGAGTTCGCTTATTGCCGCGGGAAGGCAGGCTAAGTCCTGCTCTCCTCCTTCCCCTCGGGTGACGGGAGACCCTCACAGAGAGGGCCGGAGTTTTACCACCTCGGTGGTTGCCGACTCTGGCGCTGTGGGGTCACGGTTGTACCACAACGGGTGGTCAACTGCTGCCTTTCTCATGGCAGGAGAGGGGCGCCCGGGGAAACGGGACCGTGCCCGGCATCCTCCTTCCCTTTTCTCACTTCGCAATATTCATTGCGAAGTACTGTGCCCGTCCGTCCCCCTACCCCACCCCGCTCGGCTAATCGCCGAGCAGGGTCACGTTACTCTCTTCCACCTCTTCTATCCCCCTGTCTCTTTTCATTATCTGTGGGCTCTAGCCACAGTTAATTCTTTCACCCTCCCTTCCACCCCCCACTCTCCACCCGACCCGACGCGGCCGGCCTGCGCCCCCGTGCTCGCTGTCGGAGGGTAGTTTAAGATAAGAGGTCTCACATATTTCTGGTCGCTATTATTTATCTATTTATTTATTACTGCGTGCGCCATTATTATTTATTTACAGTATTACTTAGCTATTTATTTACTCGTCTATTTATTCTTCTTTTATCTATGTCACTTGTCTAGTCCTTTCCGTTTATACAACTTGTTTTTACTTTTTTATTTCTTTATTTATTTTCTGACGTATTATCAATTTATCTACTTATTTAATTATTTATACACTGGATTTTAATATTTTACTACCTGTAACGAACTGACACAAGCTGTGATTACTGTTACTTTATTTTATCACATCCTATTTTATTGCTTGACTAACTTCACATTTTACTGATATTCATTGACTTATTCTATTTTATTTTTTATTTTTTTTTATCGTATCATACGTGCGACTCGTCATCTTATTTTACTCTTTTTGTATACACTATTTTATTTATACACCTGATACTTTATTTTATTTTTTTATTTATTAATTACTGTGTGCTGTTCTAACTCTTATTCTTTTTCTTATTTATTGACTCGCCTTTTATCTATTTATTTATTATTTTGCGTCGCGACCAGAACCACTTCCGATTTATTTATTTATTAGGCGCTACGAAACCTCTCACTGGGCACGTTGTGGGCACACCTATTATTATTGACATCTCTTTTTTCTATCTTTTCTTTTCTTTTCTGCTCCATCTGCCTATCTATTTATTTATTTATCTATTTCTATTCCTCGACGGGGACTACGAGCGTTCCCGGCACTCGTGACGGGCGGTTCACGAATTCTTTCTTGTATTACTTGACAAACTTTTACACGTCCCGACACAACCATGCCCGTCACCGAGGTCGAGCTCGTCTTCCCCTACGAGACGATTATAGGGTGCCCGATTTGCAACGTGCAACAGACCGACCCTCGTGGCTGCTCGGGACCATACGGCGCTCGCACAGCATATCAAACGCAACCACCTGGGTGCTAAAATTAAAATGACGTGCCGAATTTGCGGCGAAAGGGGTACCGGGCTGTACCCCGTTAAAACAATAAAAAGCCACGTGGCGAAAATGCACCCAGAAGTGGTTGTGAGCGCCCATGGTCTCATGATCAGCCGCGAGGGCGTGCCCGCGCCGCCGTCCGTCGAAAGACGCGCAACTAGGCAGCGCCGCCCAATTACCGCGCCCCCGCTGGTGGACGTAGCAACCGCCCCGCCACAGGGCCCCCCTGTAAGCCCTCCGGCCCCTCTTGCCTCGCCTAGGCCCAGGAGGGCCACAGCCGCGTCAAGCGGCACGGATAGGCGGACCAGGATGGGGCTCGGACGACTCCGAGCGTTCAGAGAGTCACTCCACCACCACCATCCACGACCAGCAGGAGAAGGGACGCCGGGACGCCCCATCCTACGTCCCCAGGACTGATGCGTGTTGCCCCCATCTTCTCGAGGACGACAAATCTAAATAAATTAATGGTATCATGTGGGAAGATATACAAAAAGGTCTTCAATAACACCTCGAGGAAATTACCACAAAAATGATTATCCGCCGTGGAGAAATTAAATATCCTCCACCGGGAGATACAACAGAAATCATTAACGAGGCCCATGCCTCGGCCATGGGAAGACATAAGGGAATCCGTAAAACATATGACAGAATACGTCAAAGACACTATTGGGAAACCATGAAGGTCGATATACAACAAGCCATAGAACATTGTCTCAAATGCCAATTAAAATGATTGGTCAGAATAAAAACTAAACAACCCATGATAATTACCGATACACCAGATTCCGTATTTGATAAAATAGTTATGGATATTGTAGGGCATATGCCCATAACGGAAAACGGAAGTGAGTACATACTCACTATGCAGGACTTGCTAAGTCTTCAATTGCGGTAGCTCTGCCCAAGGCCAGCTCAGCCAACATCGCCAATGGATTGATCAAACATTTCATTTACACGTTCGGTGCACCAAAAACAATCCTAACAGAGCAAGGTGCCAATTTCCTAAGCAACCTGATGAAAAATGTAGCAAAGAAATGAAAAATAAAACTATTTAACTATTTAATAAATGACTATTTAACAAACCTGACCAGCAAATTACATCAAATTCAAGAGATTGCAAGGGATAACGTTATCAAAGCAAAGGAAAGGTCAACAAAATATTACGAGAAGAAAATAAATCCACAAGAATTCAACCTTGGAGATTACGTGTATCTCCAGAAAGGTAAAAAACAGGAGAAACTAGGCGGTCATTATACAGGGCCTCACGAAATAATAGAAATAAAAAGAGACGGAAATATAAAAATCGAAATTGGACATGGTATCCGAGTAGTACATCCAAATCAATTACGATTATCGCTCTTAGACTTAAGCGAAGGTAGTGATGAGGATTGACATTTACACTCCTTTTCACTTTATATGGGGTCAACCAAACACGGCATGGCAGGGGAACATCTATACGTTATTTACATAAAAGGATTTGTCGAGAACGGCGGAAAAATAATTCCCAAGGAACTTACTGTTATATCCTTAACTAATACATATACAGACTCCTGGATACTCGAAGCCCCATATTGGCACCATTATTTGAACAAGGCAACTCAGGATAGCAACCAATGGCTGAGTGAGAGAACACACGGTTTACAATGGGAAATGGCGATGTACCGTATTCTTGGGTATTCGAAAAATTACACCGCATAGCGACTACGGCAAAACGAATATATACCTATGGAAAACCCATCAGCCACCGAAGGACTACAAATGTCCCGGGCAAGGCCAACAACGAACTTCTGCATCTATCATGGGGTGGTACTAAAAAGAAAACACTCATGCGCCCTTAATAACGCTCACAAAGTAAAAAACTTAATTTGGGATGACTGGAAGATTCGTGCAGTAGACTGCGAATTGAAACTTTCAAAGAAGGAATCAGACTATGTGATCATGACTGGCCGAATGCCCAGCTATGAGAATACAAAGGACAAAACCAGCAATCCAGCCATTAAAGGAAAGGGAACAGCAAAGCGAGGCAAATTTTCACTGGCACTATTAACCTTCCTCACTATGGGATTATTCCAAAAAGCAGACGTTCATGGGTTACGAGTGCGGAGCAAGCCAATTAAACGTAACCACAGTATCTTTACTAAACGTCGAAGAATGCCACATCCCGTTAACTGAACCGAAGGTTAAAGACACCCATGTGCAATTGCTACAGTTAAATGCCCTTACTAAAACTAAGGTCATCCAATGCAAGGTATCTATCGAACGCACAATTTATCATTGTGGTATGCAATCACACGTATCCGTTGGAGTACAAGGACAAACCGAATACGTGAACGATATAGGACTGGATGTCTGTTCGAAGTTACATCACACTAGTATACTAAGATTAACTCCATTCACGGCTGTTGCCGAAATTAAACAAAATACAACTGCATCGCGTAGCTCAACTCTAATTTTGGGTTCTTATTTCACGGAGTGAGAAACCTCAACGAATATTCAATATATTTATATATTGTATATTAAATCATCATCTGTTATGGAAGGAAAACGCAGATCATATTGGAGAAAATCTCGACCACAAGCGTGGGAGGAGGATCATCCAATTGAGCAGCCGTCTACTTCGCAAAGTAGTCTAAAACCAAAAGGCCAGAAGGGAGTCGCAGCTAGTAAACAGAAAACTAGTTCTAGACCCAGGATTCCCATCGACCAGCTTCCTCAAGATGCGCTTAAGCCAGCGGCCCTGTCAACAAATTACACCAAGGAGACCAATGACCCAGTGCTTTCGTCGCAATTTATCTTGATTGAAGGTCTGGCAGGATTCCAAGAAATCCAACAGCACAGAAAATTCCCGTTGGATTTTTTCGGATTCGCTGTACTCGTACGAACATCGTACGACGCGCAAATTCGATCTGACCGTTCCTTGCAGAAATACGTGTCGTTCTCGATGTGATAATATTACTGTTTTGTAATGTTGAGGAAACGACTCTGGAGGATTGCGTCAGCGCGTGGATTTCTGGTCGACGAGTATATGAGGCTGAATGCAGTTGTGAACGATGATTTGGCAATTCCGATTGATTGCAATTCCTATCTTGCAGGAATAGGAGACATAATCGATATGGACGGGAGAAAGAATCTACTGAACATACAAGGAATACTGTGTTACAATCCGCTGAACTCTATCGAATATGGGAATGCGTAACACGATTCGATTTCTCTTTTCGAGGCTAGGCAATTAAGCCCTTTCCTTCAAGGACAGAAATCTCGCCTTTTCTTTATTACAATTCGTTCGGAGGGGTTTTCGACTAGGACGGCACCGTCTCTTTCGACTGGTCCGATGGTCAATCTTGATCTATACGAAAGGTTGTATGAGAAGGATTCGACTCACGCTTTCGCTGGTCGTGTGATACTGGTGATCTGACGTAGCTCGATGCGATGCGACGATGATTCTTGTAATCTCGGTGAGGAGTGAAAAGATTATGGTCGACGCGAGTTCGGTTATCAGACTTTATTTTCCACAAGCACGTTACTTTTTGACTCTAAGATTACTTTACAATATACAAGCTTAGTCTCGATGAGTTTACAACTGTTATACTCAAACAGGCGACGAGCAAGAATGCTTCGCTAATTCTGTTGCGCAAAGTGGTTGCGTTGCTGGTCCTCGTTAAGATTGTAACTGACTCCTTGGTGGAAAAGGTCGCCCTTTTATACTAATTTTTGGTAGCTGCTTAGGGCTAGTGTGATTAGTCACCTAGTGGAAGGGTGCCTAGGGTGAGTGAGTTCGTTAAGGAAGATAGCGAAAGGTGCCGTCAGCGGCACGGTGTATGCGCGGCTGCTAGAGCCAATCACGGGGTTTTTCCGAGTTCGCGCGAGGCTCTTCTGGGTTTGGAGATACGGCGCGTTAAGGTCAGGTCACCTGGCTCGAGGTAGGTGATGATTTGTGCGATATGCTAGGGGGGACTCGAAATTGTTGGAGATTGGTATAAAGATAATGGATTCGTAACGTTGTTATACGCCGCTTCGCGTCACACTCATTTTCCGTCGAATATTTTATCCACACACTTTCTTCATCAAAATAATACTTACTGGTAACAACCGCCTCACCAATCAACGCCCGCGCCCGTAGTATACCTATATCGAGTCTAGCGCCCGACCGAGCGAACAACCGCCGCACCAATCAGCGCTCGCGCTCAGTCTAGTACACGGGGTACACCTATACCCTGCTCAACGCACGAGTCGCGCGCTGATTGGTGCGCCGCTTGAGCTCCAACGGGTATATAAGTGGCACAGCCACGAGCCCGCCGAGAGTCACCTCGGTCGCGCATCATTCGATACGAGTGGAGAGAACCGTGGTATACTTACAACCATACACCGAAGAGCAAGATAGGCCTTCGGACAAGTGTTCAGTTTCAAGTTATAATTATATCAATCGAAAGTGAAACCTCAACACGTGTCACAGTGCTAATACATACAGTGCAAATCAAAACTCACGATTTCTATCAGATATACGCAAAACTGATAAAAATATAAAAAACCACACGCATTATCACAAACTCTCTCCTGATATAAACTGTGACGTGATTTTCCCGACGTAGGGAAAAGTCACGGTCCCAAGGCTGTTACCTGGTTTGCCCTCGCCGCACAACCCAACGATCGTCACGCGCTACCGATTATTTGATTTGGTCCTTTTTTTTGTATTGCCGTTATAGAAAAATTTTATTAAGGTGACAGTGTTGTCCGAGGAATGTTTTGGGGAGGAAACGGCACGGCGTTCGATCCTGACGAGGAGAAGAGTGCTCGACGTAACGGGTTACCCGTCAGGAGAGAACGGCCGGCGAGTACGCGCGAGGAATTGATGCAGGTCCGGCTGCAATACCGGCGCCCCGCGGTGAGGTGCATCGTGTATGAGGGGAAGCGGAGGATTTTTAGATTGCGGGCGAGAGCGGGAACCTCTCGCGCCGCCGACGTAAGTGCTCCCCTATGCACGATGACCATGGGGATACGATTCTCGGCGTACTCGCAAGATCTCGAGTAACGTCGATAATTACGATTTCGTTGAGGTAAGTATTGTGTCGAGCGAGAGGGCAGTAGCTCTCGGTGATAGATTTCAGATTTCGGCTGATTGAAAGGTGATTGGCTGAAAATCAGTTGTTACCGTGTCGCGCTCGAGACCAGAGGTGTCTCGCGAGGCATCGTAGAGAGAGCGAGGTGTCTCTGTCTCGCATACGCGCCGTGCGTATGCTGAGTTCTCTCTCTACGTACGCGCTCTAGTTGTGTCTCGCTCTCGCTTACGCGTCGCGTGTAAGTCGCGCTCTCTCCCTCTAAGTACTCGCTCTAGAGTCGTGGTTCGTCTCTCGCCGAGGTGAGAGGTGTAAGTTCGCGTACGCGCTATAGGGAGTTCCGTGTCGACCCGGCTTCCTATAGATGAAGTAAATTCGCGTTTCTCGTTCGCTCTCGTAAAATAATTAGTTCTCGTAATATAAAAATTAATCTGTCGATTCCAATAATAAAAATTTAAGCTCTCGTGATGGTTATTTTGATTGGTTTTGCTGACGATTTCGGGCTCAGAAGTTTTCGTGAGTGAGTTCGCCGAATTCTTGTTCTCGTTTTCCGATCGAGACTTAGTCTCTCGGAAAATTTATCGATGGTTTGGTGCCACCTCGGAGTGACGTACCCCGACCCTCTCTACCATAATCGACAGCCTGAGCGGCCGAGCGTTTCCGGTTTGTCGATCTCGTTGGCGCATCCAGATGGACCGGATTGTCACTCCGGCGAAACAAAAGTGACCCGATCCACGCAGGTAAGTCGTGTGCATGGAGGGGCCGGGCCGTTCCCTCCCGACCCCCAGGTTGTGCCGGTTGTCGATACCGGCGATAAAAAAATCGACTGGCGCCCTGCCGGCATTGCGGATGCGGCAGCGAGAGAGACGACCGAAGGTGACGATGGCGGAAGGTTCCGGAAATTCGTCACAAATGGCGCCCAACGTGGGGCCCGACCGAGATGGCCAATCTCGAAAGGAAAACTTACGATTTTTCTGGCTATCGACAAGCCCTGAGGAAACATTAAGGTCTCAGGGAATCAAAGATTCTCGTATCTCGCTCGAAGTGTCGGGTAGACACGGGGAGCGTTATGGAATATCGAATGTTCTCGAAGTGCGAAAACTTATAGTCCGATTTCGGCCGTTCTTAGAATCGCGCTCGAAATTGGACAAACAAGTTTTTCTATCTTCCCTTCCCAGGGTTCCACACCGCTCTCGTTACCCGCAATTGGAGAAATTAGACTCAGTCTAATGCGAATTCTTCAAGTGTTCGGTTGTGCTTATCGAGTGGAGAATTACTTAAAATCTATATCAGGAAGAATCTGTGTCGGAACGTTTTGGTGAGTGCAACTAGCCATTTCGGCGACGCTTGATCCCGTGCAGTGAGAGACTCACGCGTGCTATCGACGATCACCACGCAGTTCCCGGTACGACAGGATATCCGCAGCAACAGAGTGAGTCCCGTTTAGCTACCGTTTAAACTTTGCGTACAACTCTCCTTATTAAGGATACAAATTTTGATCTCGATAGGGAGCACACTTTATTACGTTCCCTGATCGCCCGTCGAATTGTCCCGGTTGCTGAAATCAATTCCTCGGGCCGCTCCCGAACACCGCCGCTACCGTAACAAAAACAAAAAAAAAAAAAAAAAAATTTTTTTTTATTTAATTAATTGTCACGTATTCTCGCCGCCTGATTTAAACGATTCACCTTGAATTTTGTCTTTCTTTTTTGGTAATTTGGATATGTGACAATTGTCTCTCCGATGCGCATATTTCTTTTGAGATTTTGAAGTTTGAGGTTCATATGAAAATTAAGTTGGGCCTTTATATATTTTTTTGATTGAGCTTTGTGATTGATAGAATAATTGATGGATAATTTAAAATTGATTGATATTTTGAGAATTCTGAAAATTTGAGTCTGAAATTTTGATGTTGACTGGTTAAATTGGCAAAAAAAAAAAAAAAAAAAAAAAAAAAAAAAAAAAAAAAAAAAATTTATTTTTACTACAAGATTCGGGTGATTTTCCTCTAGAGGTTGATGCCGACAATTTCGATATGTTACCGAATATCCTTTTTTTTTCGGTTTTCGTATTCTTTTGTGATTTTGATATTGTGATTGTGTCGATTATTTGATTATGTTAAGACCTTGATTTTGATATTTGATTTCGATCTTTCTGTGGTGACATTTTGGATATTTTGGATTTTGTTTTTGTGGATAAGCGATTGAGCGCATTCGCTCCGTATACCGGAAACGGGGGAAGGCGGAAGACCCCGGACCTCCCCTACTATTAGCTCTCGCCCGCACTACACCGCTCCCGCAAAAAAAAAAAAAAAAAAAAAAAAAAAAAAACATTTGTTATTTGATTTTGGTAGTTCTTTATAAATTTTGATCAAAAATTTTTTTTTGATAAATTTTAATTGAGAATTGATTTTGATAATTGACGTGGATTTTTTTTTGATTTTGAGAATTTTCGATGAATTTTGAAAATTTTTTTTTCTTGATGATTTTAATTGATAATTTGATTTGGATAATTTACGTGGATTTGTTCTTCTTGATTTTTGGTTACGCTGCAAATCGCGCGAGCCGATGACATAAAAGAAAAAAAAAAAAAAAAAAAAAAAAAAAAAGAAAAAAAAAAACATTTTTGAGATCTGCGCGTTTGGTTCAATCACGTTCAATTTGAAAATTTTTCAGCTCATTCTTCGTTCAATTTGAATATTCTTCAGTTCTGATTCTTTTGTTTTGTTTTGGGATTTTGGTCACGCTGCGGATCGCGCGAGCCTATGGTAACCGTGTTTAATATTTAGTTTAGTAATAATTCTTTTTCTCGAAAAAAAAAAAAAAAAAAAAAAAAAAAAAAAGAGGGAGAGAGGACTTGAGATTTCTTGTAAAGTCAAAATTTAATTAGATATTAAATGTTGAAAAGTAATTAGCGACCCCCTAAGCGAGATAACCATTTTTTTTTCTTTTCCTTTAACGTCATTTTCTTTTCTCCTTTCTCTCCTTGCTTTTGAAATTGTGGGGGGTAGCTCTCGCGGGAATCAGCTCCCGAGTAGAAGCTAGTTCTCGAACAAAAAAAAAAAAAAAAAAAAAAAAAAAAAAAAAAAAAAATCTCTAATTTGCTCCCGGTCGCGATTGCCGAAGACGACGCGCGATTACGCCCTTCCGGTTCGCGACCTGCTACCGACTTAACGTACCGACGATCTCGTAATGGCACAGGCCGAAGACGCGACGGGTCGCCGATCTCCCCTCACGGAGTATCCGAACGACTCCGACGCGTCTGCCAAGGGTGCCAAACCCAAAGATCCCGACTCCCTCCGCCAAGAGGGAGCGCGATACCGACGTCGGGCCCTGGGACCCACCCCGGGCCCCTTAGACAATCTCGACCTGCCGCGGTTGCATCCGCAAGCGGTAGGGGACGTTCCCGAGGCAAACCCGCGGTCTCGTAGCCCGCCCTTCGGCCGGCCGAGCTACGCGGGTGTGTCTACCCGACGCCGGCTCAGCATCAGACGGGAGGATCTCTCCATGTCCGAAAGCGACCGGATCCCGCAGAGACACCGGCGAACGTTGTCTCCCCATCGCGCCCTCCAGGAGGTGAGGCGGTGGGACCTCTCGTTCTCGGGGCGACGGAATGAGGATGTGGAGGATTTCCTCTCCGTCGTCGAGGAAGGTCGCTCCCTGATTCCTATCCGGGACGAGGACCTCCTGAAGACTCTGGCCTTCTGCCTGAGTGGTCTCGCGCGCACGTGGTACCGGCAGGCCCGAATCACGTTCGCGAACTGGGAAGCGGCAAAAGCCGCGTTCCGAGAACGCTTCTCCGATCCCGACTATCAGATCGCATTACGCGAAGAGATAGCTCGCCGGACTCAAGGAGAAGCGGAGTCCGCTCTCGATTTCCTCAGTTGTATGAGTGGGTTATTCGCACGGCTGGACCCTCCATGGACGGAGAGGGAATGCGTGCGGTATGCCCACCGCAACATGTTACCGTCGTATCGTCTGGTGATTCCCTTGGGTGAGAACACGACGATGCGAGAGTTACAGCGTGCGGCAGCTCGTCAGGAGCAAATCCTGAGGAGCGCCAACACCCGACGCCCACCTCCGCGGCCAGAGGCATCCCTCTGCCCGGGGTACGCGTACCGGGAGCCACGATTACCGCCCCGCTACCCGAGACGGCAAGAACTTCGAGCCCTCCAGGCCGAAGACGACGCCGATCCCGAGCCTGACCTCGACGAAGAAGTCGAGGCGGCACTCCCGGAAATGTTGGAGGCGTTAATGCCTCCGAAGACCCGAGGCGCCTCGAGACCGAACAATCGGCCGCGAGGACTGCCTGCTCCCGTACCAGCTCGCGCTCGAGCCCCGCTACCGGCAAAGGGAAGCGATCCGCCACGGCCCACCAAGGCAGTCGCAATTCCCCTCCCGAAATCGGACCTTGCTCCACCCACGCGTTCCGCACCGCAGTGCTGGAACTGTGATGGGCAAGACCATCGTTACCGAGACTGCCAGGCACCTCGCCGGTTATTCTGTTACCGATGTGGCTTGTCCGGTGTCACGACCCCGCGGTGCACGTTCTGCAACCGGGGAAACGCGGACTGAGGCGCCCTCGCCGGGTCACAACGCCTCGTCCGAGTGACAGACCCGGACGACCTTCCTTCTCGAACCGCTCTCGCTTACCGAAGCCCTGCCAAAATGCTACCGAACGAAAAATATCGCAGGAGCTAATCTCGAGCCAGATATCAGACTCGGATCCGGCGTTGTTGGCTGATCAGCCACCGCTGGACGAGATACTGATCAACGCAGCTACTCGCGCTGGCCTTATCGCCTTCCGGGTTGAGGTGATGATACACACCACCCCGGTCAAAGCTCTCGTTGACTCTGGGGCGACACGAACGTTCGCCGGGCACGCTCTTATAGGGCGGCTCGGGAAGCTCGGAGTCGCCACCAAGGAGGTCGCACCACGATCGGTCCTGGTGGCCAACAGCCAGGTCGAAACCGTGCGCACAGCCTCCGAGATACCGGCAATCCTAAACGGACGATCTACGCCTGCTCTCGCCTACCACCTGGAGTCTCTCTCTGAGGATCTGATTCTCGGATTGGACTTCCTACGCTCCGCGAGAATGGTGGTTGATTTCTTCGGGGAGTCGTGGTATTTCCGCGATGAACCAGAAACCCACTACTCGTTTGTTCCCGAGGAGGGCGCACCCCGCTTGGCAATGTGCCACGGGCTACGAACTCCAACTTCCGACGAGGCCACTCGCTTGAGCGAGTTCCTCGATGTTCACGTACCCTCAGTCGACGCTGAATCGGCGGTGACCTCCCTCGTCTCACACGAGATAGAGATAGGAGACAGTCCGCCGATCAAGCAGCGACCGTATCCCGTAACACCGATTATTCGCGACATCATGTGGACTGAGGTCGACAAGATGCTCGCGACGGATGTTATCGAGCCGTCTAAGAGCGACTGGGCGAGCCCAGTCGTCATGGTCAAGAAACCAAACGGCAAATACCGATTCTGCATCGATTACCGCAGAGTTAACGCCGTCACGAAGAAGGATGCTTACCCCATCCCGAACATGACGGGCATACTCGATGAGTTGAGACAGGCTAACTACATCTCAACTCTCGATTTGAGCCAAGCCTATTGGCAGGTCCCGATGGCCCCCGCCTCGCGGGAAGTCACGGCTTTCGTAGTGCCAGGACGGGGCCTCTTCCAATTTAAGAGGATGCCCTACGGCCTCACAAACGCTCCCGCAACATTCCAACGAATGTTGGACCGCCTTATCGGCGCGGAGATGTACCCTCACGTCTTCGTGTATCTCGATGATATCATCATCATCTCTCGAACCTTTGAAGAACACCTGACGTGGCTTCGGAAGGTGCTCGAGAAGATCTCTCAGGCTGGCTTGGCGATCAACCGAGAGAAAAGCGAATTCTGCCGCTCGCAAGTCCGCTACCTCGGATTCCTCGTCAACAACCAAGGTCTCGAAGTCGATCCAGAAAAGACAGCTCCCGTATTAAATTTTCCAGCGCCGAAGAATATTCGGCAGTTACGTCGCTTCTTGGGCATGGCGTCGTGGTATCGCCGGTTCATTCCCGAGTTTGCAACCGTCGCTGAACCATTGACCCGGCTCACGAAGAAAAGTACCGCTTGGAGGTGGGAGGCAGCCCAGCAAGAAGCCCTCGATGCGCTGAAGCTGCGGTTGACGAGTGCACCGACACTCGCCTGCCCCGACTTCTCGTTACCGTTTACCCTCCAGACCGACGCTAGTGGAGTCGGCCTCGGAGCGGTGTTAACGCAAGTTATCGATGGTCACGAGAGGGTTATCGCTTACGCGAGCCGCGCCCTGTCAGAGCCCGAGAAGAAATACTCGGTGACTGAGCAGGAGTGCCTCGCCGTGCTATGGTCTATTCGAAAGTTCCGCTGTTACCTGGAAGGGTACGCGTTTACGGTGGTTACCGATCACAGCAGCCTCCGGTGGCTCCATAACTTGAAGAATCCCACCGGCCGACTCGCACGGTGGGCCCTCGAGTTAATGGAGTACGACTTCGTGATCGTTCACCGGAAAGGCGCGCTGCATCACGTTCCCGACGCGCTTTCGCGAATCCCGGAGGGACACCCCGAGGTAGTAACCTGCCTCCAGGAGACCCAAGATGCCTGGTATCGCCGCAAGATCCGCGACGTTACCCACGCTCCCGACAGGTTTCCCGACTGGAAGGTTGTCGAGGAAAAATTATATTTCCACCGACCCTCTGGCCTCGCGGAAGCCGAAATGGAGGATCTCGATGCGTGGAAGCTGGTGCTTCCTCGCGAATCTCGCGCAATCGCCCTCCAGGAGTGCCACGCGCTCCCCCAAGCCGGCCACCTGGGGGTAGAAAAGACGTACCGACGCCTGGCGAATACGTACTACTGGCCGAACCTGTTCAAGGACGTGGTCACGTATGTACGCCAGTGCGATACCTGCCAGCGCTGTAAGGTGGAACAGCGAGCTCCCGCCGGCCTCATGGGCCACCGAGTTATCGAGGAACCATGGATGATGGTAGCCACCGACATCATGGGTCCAGTTACACCGAGCTCGTCCGGCCACGCCTACGTACTCGTGGCTCAGGACCTCTACACGAAGTGGATTGAGGTCCAGCCGCTGAGGAAGGCGAACGGCAAGACGATCGCCAAAGCTCTCGATGAACTTGTGGTTACCCGATGGGGTGCACCCCGGGTACTCCACACAGATAACGGTACGGAGTTCGTTAACCGCGACATCCGACAGTTTACCGAACGCGTGGGGATGCGGCACAGCACTACGCCGCCATACCATCCTCAGGCTAATCCTACCGAACGGGTCAATCGCGTGGTCAAAACCATGATCCGCGCCTTCCTCGGTCACAACCACCGGGAATGGGACCACCATCTCCACGAATTCCGGTTCGCCTATAACACGGCGTACCACAGCTCTCTCCAGGCGACGCCGGCCTTTGCGAATTTTGGTCGTGAACCGCCGGCTGCTCCCTCCCTTCGGCGAAGGACCGAAGGCGCTACCGAGATCACTCCACGGCCAGTGGAGGATTGGCTACAGAGGATGGCCCGCCTCGACACACTGAGGAAGGCCTTCACTCATGCTCTCGATGAAGCGTTTCGTCGGCAAGCCGGCCAGTATAACCGCCACCACCGGGATCAGAAATTCACGGTTGGTGAGTTGGTACTGCGCCGGACACACCGGTTATCGTCCGCTGCGAAGCACATTACGGCGGCCCTATTACCCCCTTTCGAGGGGCCGTACGTGATTGCCAAGCAGTTATCTCGCGTAGTTTTCGAATTATCCGATCTCGACGGGCGATCCGTAGGCAAGACTTCGGTCAAGGACCTGAAGCCCTACGAGACCCCGTAATACCGAAAAGGGTCTCAACCCGCCGCTCTCGAAAAACACGGCCGAAAGGCCGAGCTCTCGTAACCCCGGGCCTAACGGCCCGTGATCCCGCTGTCGTCTCCACATAAAGCTCCCGTATCAAACGGCAGAAATGCCGAGTTTTCATAAAATCGGGCCTGACGGTCCGTGTTCCCGACGATTCTCCCAGGTCAAGCCCTGGTAGAGGTCGAATACCGGGAGTTTTCAGTGGAGATTTTCTTCCGCCCTTTTGGTGAACTCTAGGTTCTCGAAGATACGGGTGCATCCGCCATTGGCAGCGAACCCACGGATCACGGTCACCGCCTAACCAGGATAAAAGGGGAGAAGTATGGTCGAGCATTGGTAAGTCCCACTCTCCCCCAAGGGTTCTCTATATTTATGTTGTGTCGTACGAGTGAAATTTTATTTCAGAAATTCGTATAGATCTCGCCCCTATAGGTCCCGTTTATTTCGGCTATCCGAAACCCACCCTAAGGGGTGGGGAGTTGTGACGTGATTTTCCCGACGTAGGGAAAAGTCACGGTCCCAAGGCTGTTACCTGGTTTGCCCTCGCCGCACAACCCAACGATCGTCACGCGCTACCGATTATTTGATTTGGTCCTTTTTTTTGTATTGCCGTTATAGAAAAATTTTATTAAGGTGACAGTGTTGTCCGAGGAATGTTTTGGGGAGGAAACGGCACGGCGTTCGATCCTGACGAGGAGAAGAGTGCTCGACGTAACGGGTTACCCGTCAGGAGAGAACGGCCGGCGAGTACGCGCGAGGAATTGATGCAGGTCCGGCTGCAATACCGGCGTCCCGCGGTGAGGTGCATCGTGTATGAGGGGAAGCGGAGGATTTTTAGATTGCGGGCGAGAGCGGGAACCTCTCGCGCCGCCGACGTAAGTGCTCCCCTATGCACGATGACCATGGGGATACGATTCTCGGCGTACTCGCAAGATCTCGAGTAACGTCGATAATTACGATTTCGTTGAGGTAAGTATTGTGTCGAGCGAGAGGGCAGTAGCTCTCGGTGATAGATTTCAGATTTCGGCTGATTGAAAGGTGATTGGCTGAAAATCAGTTGTTACCGTGTCGCGCTCGAGACCAGAGGTGTCTCGCGAGGCATCGTAGAGAGAGCGAGGTGTCTCTGTCTCGCATACGCGCCGTGCGTATGCTGAGTTCTCTCTCTACGTACGCGCTCTAGTTGTGTCTCGCTCTCGCTTACGCGTCGCGTGTAAGTCGCGCTCTCTCCCTCTAAGTACTCGCTCTAGAGTCGTGGTTCGTCTCTCGCCGAGGTGAGAGGTGTAAGTTCGCGTACGCGCTATAGGGAGTTCCGTGTCGACCCGGCTTCCTATAGATGAAGTAAATTCGCGTTTCTCGTTCGCTCTCGTAAAATAATTAGTTCTCGTAATATAAAAATTAATCTGTCGATTCCAATAATAAAAATTTAAGCTCTCGTGATGGTTATTTTGATTGGTTTTGCTGACGATTTCGGGCTCAGAAGTTTTCGTGAGTGAGTTCGCCGAATTCTTGTTCTCGTTTTCCGATCGAGACTTAGTCTCTCGGAAAATTTATCGATGGTTTGGTGCCACCTCGGAGTGACGTACCCCGACCCTCTCTACCATAATCGACAGCCTGAGCGGCCGAGCGTTTCCGGTTTGTCGATCTCGTTGGCGCATCCAGATGGACCGGATTGTCACTCCGGCGAAACAAAAGTGACCCGATCCACGCAGGTAAGTCGTGTGCATGGAGGGGCCGGGCCGTTCCCTCCCGACCCCCAGGTTGTGCCGGTTGTCGATACCGGCGATAAAAAAATCGACTGGCGCCCTGCCGGCATTGCGGATGCGGCAGCGAGAGAGACGACCGAAGGTGACGATGGCGGAAGGTTCCGGAAATTCGTCACAAAACCCAACTCAACAAAATTTCAAAATAAACTGGAAATAAACCAAATTAATAATCTAAAAACAAACAAACAAAACTGCACGGCCATAAGGCCAAAAACTTAAAACGTAATCATGTAGTAAACCAAGAAATGCCCAAAAAATCTAAAAAACCAAGGGATTCGGGCACCCCAGTGGAAAAAACAGATAAACAATCAAACAAAAATAATGAAATTGTAAATTTAGAAATTTACAATGATAAAGACAAAATTCGAGAAGCTAGTACTTCTACCAACTTAAATAAATCACTCAGAGAACAGAACAATGAAATAGATAAAACTATAAACGATAAAACTGTTGCCTCGGAACCGCAACAAAATCCAAATATCTCAAATAATAAACAAAAGCCTCCGCCAATTATAATAAATTCTGAAAGTATTACCAACGAACTCAAAAAAGAAATATACTCACAAATAAGAAATAACTACAAAGGTTTAACAATAAACTTTAATAAAAATATTTCCATCCAATCTACTACTACTGAATTACATACTAACTTTTCAAAATACTTAAAACAAAATGACATTCCGTTCCACACCTACGCAATTAGGAGTGAGAAAACTAAAAAATACGTAATAAAGGGTCTCCCAGAAATAAACACTGACGAAATTATCCAAGATCTAAAAGTTCAACAAATAAATCCACTAAAAGTAGTACAAATGAAACAAAAACAATCTAATCCAGTGCAAAATCCATTCTATTTTATAGAATTGGATTCAAATACAAAAATCAATGACATTAAAAACATAAAGTACATTTGTTCAGTAAAAATCAAGTGGGAAATTTACATCAATAAAAAGAAAGTAACGCAATGTTACCGCTGCCAAGCGTACGGGCACGGTACCTCACATTGCTACAATAAACCCAAGTGTGTCAAGTGTATCAAAAACCACCTAACCAGTGAGTGTGATAAACCTAAAGACAAAGAGCCTCAGTGCTCAAATTGTCATAAAAACCATTCGGCAAATTCAATACTATGTGAAACCTATATAAACCATATTAAACGAATGGAAATAATAAAATCTAGCAAAATTAATCCCATAAACTCAACAAGAAGAAAAACTTATACGGAGACTAATCTCTCCGAACAAATACTAAACTATGAACAATACCCGTCAATATCATCAAATCCGAGATCAAAACACGATCCTACCAAAAACACAAGGACACACATACATCAACTGGACGCAACCACATCTCAATCACAACAACTCTACCATTCGGCCATCAGCACAACCAATGTAAGATCCGACTTCGAGGGAAGGATCGACTTGGACATCATCACCGACGAAGAGGATCAATACAATAGCAACTACGACAACAGCTCAATAGACGAGGAGGAGGACGATCCACCAACTTTAATCCACAAAAACAGTACGACAAAAGCGAAACAATACTCACAGGTAGCTAAGCAAAATCTAATAACACAAACCATACACAAGACAAGAAATAACAGGGAAAAAATTGATACACTTACAAACATAATCAAAGAAATAAATGAAATAGATAAACTGTGCAATCTCAACGAAATGTTTTTAATATTAAAGGAGCTTAACTCAAAACTACAAAACTGTAATAATCACCTAGCCAGATGCGAGGTTTTTTACAATGTAATACTCAAACATGTACCAAACAACTAAACAAACAATCAATGAAAATTCTTGTAAAATTACCCATTGGAACGCCAATGGCATCAAAAACAAAATACCGGAACTCGCAAATTGTTTACAAACAAACCAAATAGACATACTTATAGTAAGTGAAACTAAATTAAACAGCAATATTAGGGCAAATATACCAAATTATACAATCTATCGAAAGGATAGACCAAATTCAAAATCATCAGGAGGAGTAGCCATTTACGTTATAAACCATATTTTATGTACTCAAATTGACATAGAAACCAAATCCTTTGAATCCGTTGCAATCAAACTAAATAACAATTTAATAATAATAGCCGCATATGCTCCGCCAACCTCGAAACTTGACATTAAAGAACTAAAAAACCTACACAAACTTTCTAAATCAATTATAATAGCTGGTGACTTCAATGCAAAACACCCACTATGGGGTGATCTGAGACAAAATAAAAACGGCAAAACAATCTACAACTTAATAAATACAACCCAATTCAATATTAATATACCGGATAAGTATACACACTATCCACCAATAGGTAACCCCAGCAAACTTGACATATCAATATACAAAAATATAATAAAAATCTCACACTCTAAAACTACAGACGAACTCTCATCGGATCACTTACCAGTTACTTTTACCATAGGCAAAAATATCTCACACAAAAATAAAATAACCTACCTCGATTTCCGTAAAGCAAACTGGCCCAACTTCAGGAATTACATAAACGATAATATAGAAATCACCACAAATATCGAAACCACAATACAAATTGAAAAAAGCACACAACAACTTACGGAACTAATACAAAAGGCTATCACAAATAATATTCCCACTTCATCTCAAAACATGATCTCCAATCTACTTCCAAAATATATTAGAAACCTAATTAAAACCAAAAACCAAATCAGAAAAACCTATCAAAAAACCAGATCTAAAGAACTAAAAGTACTCCTCAACAAAATAGGAAGAGGAATACAAACAAAAATAAACATACACAATACAGAAAAATGGAACAAAAGAATTGCTAACCTAAAAATAAACAATAATTCCCGTTGGAATATGACCAGAACATTAACTAAATCCAAAAACAAAACTCTACCACCAATAAAAATACCTGGAAACCTTACCCCGTCAATCAAACAAAAACTAAATCACATTGCTCAACACTTCGAAAACGTACATAAAATCACTGAAACATATGGTAGCGATGAAAATTCTAATAAAGTTAAACAAGAAAATGAGCACTCCCTAAATCTCCAAAACATTACCTCAGAAATCAAATACACAAATTTTAGCGAAATAAAGAAAATTATCAAAAAACTCAAAAACAAAAAAACCCCCGGTAAGGACAACATACCCAATACAGTAATTAAAAACTTTCCCAGCAAAATTATTATCCAACTTAAAAACATTTACAATAGCTGCATTAATTTATCGTACTACCCTCAATGCTGGAAAACTGCACAAATAATTCCAATACTAAAACCAAACAAAAAAGAAACTCTCGCACAAAACCACAGGCCCATCAGCCTACTTAATACTCTAGGTAAAATACTAGAGAAAATAATTTCCAATAGGCTAAACTCACACAACAATCTACACAATATCATTATTCCAGAACAATTTGGATTTAGGACAGTACACTCAACACTAACCCAGTTAGCAAGGATTACTCAATATATTACACACAACTTCAATATCAAAAGATCAACAGCTGCTGTCTTTATAGACATAGAAAAAGCATTTGACACCGTATGGCACGAAGGACTTATAAACAAACTAATCAAACTAAACATACCTATATATCTTTACAAACTCATACATAATTATCTACAAAACAGAAAATTTCAAGTTATCTTTGACAACGAATACTCAAACACCAACAATATTTCTGCAGGAGTCCCACAAGGCTCCATATTAGGACCTACACTCTTTCTCTATTACATAAATGATATACCCAAACAACAAAACACACAATTAGCTCTCTTCGTCGACGACACCCTATTATATGCAAATTCCAGAAATGAAAAAATGGCAATTAAATACATACAAACACACACGCAATCTATACTCAACTTTTTTAAAAAATGGAAAATAAAAATCAATGAAGATAAAACAGACTTCATTCATTTCACAAGAAAACACAACAAAGAACATAATATACCCTTAATGGTAGGAAACACACTAATAAAACCTAAAGCAAAAACCAAATACCTAGGACTAATTTTAGACCAAAAATTAAATTTCAATGACCATATCAACCACACGAAAATAAAAATAATCTCAGTTAAAACTCAACTCCACAGCCTTATCAATAAAAACAGCAAACTAACCATCAACAATAAAATGACACTATACAATATGATCATCAAGCCAATAGCCCTTTATGCCGTACCAATCTGGAGTAATACCTCCAAAAGCAATTTAAACAAAATTCAAAGTATCCTGAATAAAATACTAAGAATGATATCCTCCTGTGATTACAAAACAACAAACAAAACTATTAGGCATAAACTAAAAACCATAGAATTTAACAAAGAAATAAAGGACATTACCCAAAAAATTTTCTCCACACAAATTGAAGGTAATCCCATCTTAGAAAGCCTAAAAACCACAAAGATCTGCGAACTACCTTATAAAATAAAATACAAACTACCGCAACACATAATCATGACATAAAATACAATTACTACTGTCATACGCTACCACAACCAAACCTCTAAATTAAACAAAAATACATAATTCTCACAAATACCAACCAAACAGAACTTATATTAGAATAATAAAACAAAATCACATATTTATATATTCCAAATAAATATATATATGTATTATAATGTAATTATGTACAATAATGTAACTATGTATAAAAATGCTAACAACCAAAACAACAACCAATTATAACAATCAGGTTATTGAATAACCTCCGGTATACTCTAATAAAATAAAAATAAAGAGGTTTTCCCCCCAAAAACTTTTCCTCTAACCCAATTTTTATACAATAACTTAATATACGACAAGAAACACAATCGAAACTAAATAATAGGCTCAAAAGAGCAGGAGTATTTATCACAATGTACAAACCCGTCTCTTTTTATGTATCCCTTATAATCAAGACTGAAAATGTATTAATAAAAGGACATTGAAAAACCAAACCAAACCCGCCGAGAGTCGTCTGGACGAGAGCGCCGAGCAAGGTGCCTCGACTCTTCCCTCAGACTTCACTTGTAAAACACGCTCCATAGGTTACGTAAAAATAAACTCTCCTTCGAAAAGTAACTCCCCGTCTCGGGCCACCACTTATTACCACGACCCACCTCCTAACCATCGATGCCCAGGAAGCGACGCCGTACCTCCTCCTACTATCGTCGCCTCGACCATCGTGCCGAGGCTCGACAGGCGGCACAAGAGACCTCGACTATTAACAAGACCAACGGACCTTCTCAGGTCCACCCCGACGTCAATACCCTCTCTCGCCAAACTCACGCAAAGGCCACAACCAGGGCCTCTCGGCCGACGCAGCGCCAAGCTGTCCCTCCACCGGTCAACCGCCCGCGCACCGCCGTCTCAACCCACGAGGTCGTGGCAAAATCCTTGGAGCGTAAAGCCACCAGACCCACGAAACCAGCCACCATCGTTTCGGGGGTTGCTGCCAAGGAGGCTTTCCGGCTCTCACCGAAAAAACCTCTCCGCCCCACAGAGAAGGCCGACCCGCAGGCCTTAAAGGAGTTGGTCAATCGGATCGGAAAACCTGCGGACTCGCGTCCTCGAACCTGCCTAATCGAGGGACCACCCCCACGGAGCCATCGGTCGTAGACGCCACCTAATGCCGCTGGGGCCCCAGTACACTCATCGCTCTTTTTAGAACGACCCGTTCCACCCGCTCTTGTCAGAGCGACCAAGATCAACCAAACCCACTCGCTCCCTATCCATTTGACTCTGGAAGAGGGGCGGATAGGGTGTTGGCAGTCGGACCCTGAAAAGGCCACCCAACCCCCACCCCTCGGGACGGAGTACCCTCGCTCTCTCTCTCTCTCTCCCTATCTCTCTCCTTATCCTTCTTCTCCGCCCTCGGGGTTACCAGAGAATCAGCAGTAGGAACCTGCAAAGGCCACCTGATTCTCCCCCCCGAAGGTCCGAGGGCCTCCCACAGACTTACCCCCTCTAACATTGTTTTAACGAGCTTCAATTACTTCGCCCGTTAATAACAACGTGGTTGGTGCGATACGATAAGTTGTGGTGTACACTAGGTGAGGCTTGAAATCGTTTAGTGATTGGTATAAAGATAAAGGATTCTCAAATCGTAACTTCTGTCTGATATGCGAACCCTCAATTACGATGGGTGGTTCGGTCAAGTTAGTAACGCAACACACGTAATTTACGAAACCCTTCCCTCACTGGGAATGGCGGTATTTCGTATTATTGGTGATCTTCTGTACACCGCAGGCTATAACGATGAGCCTGTTCTTGACGAGCGTATCGCCCCGCTTGTAACGGAGGGCACCACGGCACTTCCAAATGCCAATTTCGTTGGCTGGGGGAGATCTGTCAAGCTAACGGATAATCAGAGGGACACACTGCAAAACGCGGGATTCGTCGTAACACGAGACGCTCCAGTCGCGTCGGGTTGTCGAAATATTTATCGACTACCTATAAATCAGCTTCTGATTAATGCTGTGTCGCAGTGCTTGAAAACGTCGAAGCTACAAGCCGTCGGAACGTTGAGTGAGACACCATATGGTAGTGTGATACGCGACTCATTATTGGGAATAGATGATCGGTATTTACGGTTTGTCACCAGGCGATATATAATAAGAATGTCCAAGCCCGCGTCGCGTATTGTATTATAATTATTATATCATAATCATAAGCACATGACCGAAATCAACGACGGTTGACGAGACGCGCTCGTCTCAAGCGAGTTCGACCCGATCACGCGTAGCAACTACACAATAAATTATCCAAGATCAAACGTGGTTTGCCTTTTATTTGACCATCCATCCTGAAAAAGAAGCTGGGACACATAAAAACCCCTTACAGTAGCATTAGTCAGATCTCATATACCGCGCGGAGCTCCGATGATGTTGAGTACCAGAGGGATCGCGGAGTGGGGAGAAAGAGTGGTATCACTATCTCTTCATCGCCAACCTCTGCACAAGTCGCCTCTGGCGCCGCTTCATTTCGTTACCGTCTTAAGAGGCAGTGTAAGTCAGCCGAAATTTCAGACGGCTTCGGTAGTGCAGAGCTCGTAACATTTTGCTAAGCGCCGCCGCCGCCTACCGTTAGATGGCATGGCGCGCGTATGCTACGAAGCCCCAGTATGACACTTGACAAGACAGCCCAAGCGCCGAGGCCTCGTAGCGATATCCAGCCGCCCGCGTTTCCCCCGCACTGCCCCGCGGAGGGAATGAGACGGAGCGAAAACAATCGAGTCGCGCGAACTAATGTCGCAGCTTTGGTCATGCATATTATGAGAATTGCTGTTTATAAAAACAGTTCACAAAATAATATGATTCTTAGAAAAGATATCTGGGTATACATACAAACCCATTCAGCAATATGTATATATATGTGCATATATATGCACTGTATATATATATGTATATGTATGTATATGAATACATTCAGATCAGAAATCATATATATATATATAGAGGCAGAATGTATGTATAGACACATATATATTTCTGAATATATATATATTCGGAAATATGTATGTATCTACACATATATCGTATATATACATACATAGATACATGCTTATTTCTGAATGATTGATATATCATTCTTATTGTTTGATTATATATGATTGATGATATCAATATACTATATATATATATATAAACCCATTCAGATATATATAAAATATTATGTAATTAGTGGGCTAAGGCGATGTACCCTTGTCGTCTCACGGGGAGAATGTCGATGATTCGAATCTATCTGCAATTTTTTCTTTTCACGGCAACAAATAAATTTTTATTTTTATATATATAAATTAAAGAATTGGAGATTTTCATGCTCACTCGAAACACACACATTTTGGGCTTTATTTTGTATCATTAGATGAACAAATGCCTGAATTATGAGAATTTACGTTTTTGTGAAAATCGAACCGGCGTCCATATTTCGGAAGGCATGTGTTGCAGTCAACTTCGGAGGGGGCCGGGTAACGCTGTCTAAGCGATTTCTATATTTGGTCATAGAGATGTGGTTATGTGGCCTATGGGCCGTCACTTGTCAGCCGTATGTGTCGCCTCTTCGACCAGTTACCGACCCGTCTCGCGAGAAAATTTCGTCAGCGCTCCGTGTGGAATTTCGTCACACTATTTTCTCGTTGTGCCGATAAAAAATCTCGATGTTTTCTTTCCGAAACTCAAAAAGCCATTTGTGCAGCCAATTTTGCATCAAATTAGATGAAACAAAGCTCAAAATGTGCGTTTTTTAATGCTCGAGGGCATGAGAGTCTTATATTTCGCTAGAATCGGTGCATTTATAAACAATTATCTCATTTCTCCAATGATAAGCTGAATCTGCAAAATTTTTTTGAAAATTAAAAAAAAATACGAGTCTCATGCCCTTTGTGCCATAATTCTCTATATGTCCTCCAAAGTTTAATGCACTTGCTTGCTCAGTGCCGAAGAAAATAGGGGCCGCGTTTTCGAAGCGCCCGTCGTATGTGACACTGACTCTTAAGAGACGTATGGACGATACAGCAGACTCATATTGTTTTGAGTTTTCCAACGCTGTTGGTCCATTACCTGTTCCTGTAAATTGGGTACTTAACGAAAATGCAGTGTTTGAGTTTGGTGCTGCAAACTCTTTATGGAATACTCGCAAATTTAGTATTGGTGAGCTTAACGGTGAGGACGTATTATCATCGTTATCCGAAAGAGCTCGCACCAAGCTAATTAGGAACTAACTCGGATAGTTCCCCCGAGAGTGGTAAGACAACCGGTAACTTGGCCACGGATGGCACCTGTCACGGAGCACAATATTCGGACCCTTATGGCACCTGGGATAATGTTATAGTCCCGGGGGTCATCCGGATAACAGTTGTGACGTGATTTTCTGAGTCCTGGTAAATCACGGTCACAAGGTATCGCTCTCGTTATAGTTAGCCTCTCTCTCGACCGAAGGGAGAGGGCAGTAGTTACCGGCAATGAAAATTTGGCCTCATATTGATGGGTGTTTGCGATTTCGAAGATTGGGAATTAATCAGTCTACCGCGAGTCGTCAAAGCGTCGCGATCGAGACAATAAGTCGTCGCGTACGCTCGGTGTCGGACACTCGGTGTCTCACTCGCTCTCGCGTTACGCGTCGGAGTTGAGTCGTTCTCTCTCTCCGTACGCGAGCTCTACTGTTGTCTCTTGGTCTCTCGTCTTTCTCTAGAGTGAGAGGTCCGATCTCGTCGCGTACTACAATCGTTCGCGTGAGAGTTTTCTCGTTCGAATTACGCGTTACCGAATTGACAGTTCTCGCCGATGAAAATTCGCGAGTGCCTGTGATCGAGGCCGAGCTTCGCGTAGCTCGCGCTCTCTCGGTACTGTGCGAATAGCTCGTTCTCGCTCGCACTCGCTGAGGGCACGACGCGTCCTCGCGTCGAACACTCGCGTGCATTGTTTACGTTCTTACTCGTCTTCTAGGACGAGTCATGTGTTCTCGCGCTATATGGAATAATATAAATTTCATATTGTGGATTCTCGAGTGTTGTGCCAGCGATCGCGCTGCTTTCGTGTTTTCGTGTCTCGGACTGATCGGATACCCCTGGCACCGCTCTGTCCGAGCGAGGTAAGCTACGTCGGAGGGATCTATGATGAAGGTGAGCCAAGGTCTTCGGCAGCTCGGTGAGTCGTTTGATATTTACTTGTCCGCCGCCAAGTTGCGTTCACGTGTTGTTCCCGGAGAATAATATCGCTCAAATACAGAGTACTTTCGATCTCGTACCGTTCTCGAATAATAATAAGATCCCGATTTAGTTGCGATTCCGATTCTCGTGTTCGGTAACGCGCTTGAGCCGATGGCTCGCGCGAGTTGACGTTCCCGCATCCATTGTCCGCCGACCCCGACCCTCTCTGCCAAACCTAGCAGTCTGAGCGGCCGAGCAATTCCGTCCCCGTCGTGTGCCCGCCAACGCGTCCAGGTCAGTCCGGTTTCGTTGCTTCCGGCGAAACAAAAAGCAACCCCTTCGGTCATCGGCCAGTTTTGTCGTGTTGTCGCCTGCGGTCAGATCGTTCCCGTCTCCCGTCGTTGTTGTTATTGTTGTTAATGTGTTGTTTCGTGTTGGTCGATGACCAGTTGGTGCGATCGCGGCAAGTTCCCCCCCCCCCCCCCCCCGCGATCGCCGGTTCTGCGCCGGTTGTCGAGACCGGCGAAACAAAACTCGACTGGCGCCCAAGTCGGCAATTGCGGACGCGCGAGCGCGGCACCGACGGACGAAGGTGACGATTGCGGAAGGTGTTTGTCCCGACGTTGTAGGAACAATTATTCGTCACAAAATATATATGACCATAATTTATAATAAATAAATAAATAACCATATACACTGCCCACTGAACACTGTTTATGACAGTTGTTGAGGAATACGTCGTACACTGTACGCGTGTAATGTGTGTGTGTGTCGATGAGATGGCAAATTTGGGCTTCGCCTAAATTTCCGTGTCGATGTACGTCTCTCGGCGATCTAATGAGTCAGTCGTAGCATGAGCTTTGTCGAGAGCGTACTTATATTATGAGACGGGATTCTTTTTTCCCTCACCTGCCGCGGCCTGGGTCAAGGGCTGGCAGGGCTCTTTTGGAAGTTTAATACATATTTTACTATTATTTTGACAAAGAGTTGGGCGCCAGTTAGCTTTGTGAGGCTAACACTCATTAAATTTCAATTATATTATGGGACTCGTACAGGGAGGGTACAGTTGGATGATCCGAGGAGTCGCGGACTCATCAAAAAGTTTCGCAGACTAAAAGAGAGACTATAGATTTATTTAACACTTACTCGTTTTACAATCAGGTTTAATTTTCGGTCCTCGACTGACCGTTCCCCGAGACTGACAAATTCACTTATCACACTAAACACTTTCCCGAGCTCTCGAGACAAAACAACCGAACTGTTCGACAAAAGACTTATCAAACAGTGTGGTTTTACAATAACTATGACGATTTCAAATTAACAGTGGACTACGGTGGATTTCGACAAAAGTTACGATGGAAGAGATTGACAGACGACAGCTAGACAAGGAGTGTTGAGCGATTTTCGTTCTGCGACACTCTCGCTCTCGTTAATTTCCCCCTCTTTTCGGGATCTAGCCCTACTTAATCGAGGATACGAAGATCGATATTACGCGCAAGCGCTTTTTCTCGTCAAGGCCTATTATCGGCGGCAAAATATGATTTCGATATTTGTCATTTTAGGATTCCTGTCACATCCTCCTCCCTCGAACCTTGACGTGGTGGCGAAATGAGTCAACAGCCCTCGAGGATTAATACTTTCCATATGTTCCCGCGAAATCTACAGATCTCCTCCTAAGTCACGTTGGTCTCAAACCATAGAGGGTGACCTGAAACAATTCAATGACACCGCAACTCCACCATAGGAAGGACTGACAAAGAGAACATTTAGTATAGGAAATGTCGTAACGTAAAGATTGCATAATTCTACGATGTTTGACAATACTAAACAATAATGGTCAACTAGATAGTATTCTGGACAATAATTATCAACTAGATCGTGCCGAGGTCAACATGGCTGTCTGGTTTCCACCGTCGAACTTGATTTGTACGGACGCCGTGCTCTTTCCATATATGGTACTTTGTTGGCACGGTGTGGAATGTTTTGTTGACAAGAGATTTTCGGCATGGGTTTCGGTCGCGATGCACCAGTTTTGACTTTGCCAAGCGTTGGTGATTTGTCCCCAGGAACTGTTGACATGTTGAGATTCTACGGAGAATTACTATTCCGCAGGCTTCGGCGTGGTATTTTTAAATCGGTGACATAATATTTGCCGATGACCTTATCCTTTTTGTCTGCTATTTCAACGATCATTGGTCCCAGTATACGTTTTATTACAGCGGGGCCTACATATTTGTGGCCTAATTTAGCAGCATAACCAACGGTTTTACTGCTTAACCGTTTGTTTGGGAAATAAACTTCGGAACCAACTGATAAATCTATTGTTCGATTTCTAGTTGAGTTTACTTTGGCATTGCGATTTTCACGGTGTTTGTTCATTTGATCTTCGATTTTGTGTCGTAATTCATCAAATTTCGATATTCTTTTGGTCCATTCGTCAACTAACGCATTTCCTATCGGCTGTTTTTCGTCAGTGAAACGTTCGCGAGTGTTGAGGTCAGCCTCCCGCGTGAAATTAAGGAAGAATGGTGAAACTCGACTACCGGCATGCGGTACGGTATTGTAAGCGAGTTGCAGTTTTGACAAATTTACATCCCATTCGTTATGATTGTCTTTCAAAAACGCGGCAATCATAGGTTTTATAGTTCTGTTTACCCTCTCTACAGGGTTCGCTTGAGGATGAGCTAAAGGAGTAGTAATGTGTTTAATCCGTTTAGCCGTCAAAAATGCTTCCACTTCTTTGTTGACGTATTCGGTACCGTTATCAGTGATTATTGATTCAGGGATTGTTCCCCATCTGTCGAATATGGTGTCAAGGATTTTGACTACGGTTTTTCCTGTTTGACTTCTTACGGGAAAAAGTTCAATGAATTTGGTGTAGAGGTCTTGTACGACAATAAGATAGGAATAGCCTTTTTTCGAACGGGTCAATGGTCCAACTGTGTCTATTGAGAGCTGTGCCCATGATTTAAGTAATGGTCTGGTCATAAGAGGACCTTTTATTGGGTTTTGGTTCGATTTGACTTTCACGCAAATGTCGCAATCTCCTTCTGCCATGAGAGTTGTCAATAGCACCTCTGAATTGTGGCCATTGTCGATTGTGATTCCTTTTGGTTCGACCGATTCGTCGTCTGAAATTTCAGAATCGCTCGATGTATCACACACAAGTGTCAGCTTCGTTGACCAATTATCTCCGCCAATTGCTTTATTTCCTATTTCGACAGTTTTCCCTACATTAATAGGATGGTCGTCTTTGTCCAGTGTTTTTAGCTGTTCGATCTTGATATCCTTTTCTTTGGTTTCGCACTGCACCTCTTTAATGCCCTTTGTGACAGTGGTTTGAGGGTCGATTACTGTCGGGCCTGATCGTTTCCCGAATGAGTTGGACATTCTTTGTTGTCGTGTCCGGCTGTTCTGCAAATGAAACATACAACCTGCCTCTCAGCAGTACAAAAGCGTGCTGTATGTCCTGTTTTGCCACAACGGTAGCAGAAGAATTTGCTACTATCTCGAACGGGTTTCTGTTGTTCCGGAGTGGTTGCTTTCTTTTGATCTCCGAACGTGGCCTTACGTTCCTTGTCAAAACGTGCCAAATTTTCTTCTAACCGTTGCCGATTCAGGCTTTTAGAATTATGGGGTGAATTACTTTGATTTGTTTTAACCGAACGCGTTGATTGCATGACTTTGAGATTGGTATGTTCGTCAACTTCGTCGCTAGAGGTAAACAGACTATCGTTATTGTCCGACGCACCTTCGCCTAAGAAATTTAAGTCAAATTTGCTACTTTTATTGCGTGACTCTTTTTTTGCTTCAAAGGATTGTCGATAGAAGTACGCACGTTCGTTAATGAAATGTAGTAGATCCTTGTAGTTGTCTATCCCGGCGTTTATTACATCGAAAGTCAACCGTGGATTTGACTTTACCAAAATCTTTGTCAGCTGATCGCGGAAAGGTGGTGGTCGTTTCATCCTTTCGAAAATCATACGAGCTCGACAGATATATTCGGCAAGTGTTTCGCCTTTCTCAAGTTTTAAGTCTCGTATGTCAAGGAAGAGAGCTCCGTCGTCCTTTTTTACTCCCCATTCAAATCGAAAAGCTCTGATGAAATCTTTCCACGATCGTAGACCATGTTTATTCAATAGATACCATGATCGGTATGGACCTTCGAAGATGCTGGATAAATACGGGACGAAAAGGTCCTCCCTAATCCCGCTTACACTTAATTTCTCCTTCAGGATTAATAAGAATTGTTCGGGATCTTTTTCCGTTTTGGGAAAAGTGATTTTCCATGAGTTGACGATTCGACCAATTCTCATTGCTAGGTCAAGTTCTCGGTTTTGTGTGAACGCGGTGGCATTGTTCACACTCCTATTTCTGTGAAGCGAAGATGAAAAATTGTGATTTCGTTGCGGATCGCTTCGCTTGTCTAAATGCGTATCCATATCGTCGCTGTAATCCGACTCGCTACTTTGGCCTGCGAGGACCCCTCTTCGAGACGATGAGAGTGATCTGATTTATCCGGACCTTGAAGTCGAATTAAAATTTTCAGCGTGGTATGACGTGCTTCTTCCTTCGACAGCTCGTCGATACTCCTCCATCGTGAAGTAATCTTCGACCATAATTTCGCCTTCAGGGGTATTGCGAGGGTACGCTACTCTTACGTAATTACCTGAAGGGTCAAAAGGCTGTCGCGCACATTCTTCTTCTGTGTGATTGGACAGAATTGTCGGCTGGACATCCTGTCGACATCTGTTTGCGATATTGTTCGGATTTCCCTCAGACGACGAAAAATTTCCCGGAGTTAATCGCGGCGGCGCACTCTCTTCCGAAAAACGAACTCTACTTGTATTCGGATTGGTGCTGTGGTTATTTGGTCCATGAATGCATGTTTCATGCAACGGTTCGGCATCACTAGCGTTTTCCCGTATAGATTCATGAGAAACTCTGGTAAAAGCAGTCGATCGATGCGAAAGTCCCTCTCGAGGCTGATTACCTGCCAAATGGCGGGGTGGTCGCGATAGACCTTGTAAATCGTCAACATCTTCAGATACGATATTTGGCGAATTTACATTATCTCTTAAATTTCTTACACGCGTGATACTCGATATCTCGTCGTCGCAATTCTCGGATAACCTCATAGATTGTCCCAATGTCGTGCTGGCTGACAGACCTATTGGTTGACAATTTGACAAAACTACTGTTTGTCTAACTGTTGACTCTTGTCCAGCGTACGCGACTCCTCCCTCAGACGTAGAGTTGGGTCGCGCTAGAGGTTCCTTTGTCGCTTTCAATTGCCTTATCCCCTCAACTAATTCATCGAACCTTGTTTCAAAACTGTCGAACCGCCGATAAACGTTATCCACTGTATTTTGGAAATCATGGAATCTTCTACACATGTTAGAAACTGTATTTTCTAATGACGCGATACGTGACCGTTCGTCAAGGACAGGGGTACCTGCTCGCGAACCCCTTCCCCTTCCTACCGGCATACTTCCCTGCATAGGCTCCATAAAGTTGGCCGACCGACTTTAACTTTTTTAACTTTTTTTTTTTGCAATCGTTTGATCGTCGTTTGATACCGTTTGATCGTCCTTTGATACTAATGCGTGGCAAGTTTCATCGTTTGATCGTCGATAGATCCCGAGAAAATCGAGATTCAACATTGAGCGTAAAGTTAGCCGACGGCTTTTTTGTTATTCAACTTTTTCAACTTTTTCTTTTTGCAATCGTTTGATCGTTGTTTGATACTAACGAATACCAAATTTCGTCGTTTGATCGTTGATAGTTTCTTGGAAAAGCGCAATTTACTCTCTGCCAGCGTGCCCTGAAGTTGGCTTCTAACCGTTTACAACGAAACTTTGGACAATTGCAATTTTTGTAATTTTGAACTTTTTCAATATTTTCCAGCTGTGCAAACTTGGCCCACCGATTTTGACTTTTCGCATTTTTTTTTATACGTTTGTTAGTCGTTTGTAGTTGTTTGTTAGATTAATAAAAACGTTTGTTAGATTAGCCCTTTTGCAAAAACCGAAAAACAAAATTTGGTGTTAACTTGGCCCAATTTTTTTCATTTTAATCCGAATCAAGTCCGCTAGGGGCTCATTCGATGCGTAATCGTTTGTAGGTGCCGAATAATTTAATTAGAACGTTTGTTAGATGATTGTTTCTTTTAAAAAACCATAAAAAGCATTTTCGGTCATCTAGGCGGTGCGGTCATATGACCGTGAATAGTTGAGCACAAAATATTTAATTCGTTAAACATTTTCGTCTAAAAAGTGGATTAATTGATTCGGAATCGTTTGTAGGTCACGAATAATTAAGTTGCAACGTTTGTTGGTTCTTCGTTTAAATGAAATATATAAATGATCGCATTTATCCAGTGGTGATGACGTCACCGTCTACCCGTGTTATATACAGGGAAAGAGTCTGACGCACGGTCCTCTCTTCTTAAAATTACCAAATTTTCCAATGTTTTTCTCATAATGGTTGTAGAGCTAAAATTACATTGTGTCTTAAGCCAACATTGAACAATCAAAGAGAAAGGTTAACCCAGATGCTCAGCTCAAAATTACTGTCCTCGTGTCATTAATCCACTTTTTAGATGAAAATGTTTAACGAATTAAATATTTTGTGCTCAACTATTCACGGTCATATGACCGCACCGCATAGATGACCGAAAATGGTTTTTATGGTTGTTTAAAAGAAACAATCATCTAACAAACGTTCTAATTAAATTATTCGGCACCTACACACGATTACGCATCGAATGAGCCCCTAGCGGACTTGATTCGGATTAAAATGAAAAAAATTGGGCCAAGTTAACACCAAATTTTGTTTCTCGTTTTTTGCAAAAGGGCTAATATAACAAACGTTTTTATTAATCTAACAAACAACTACAAACGACTAACAAACGTTAAAAAAAAAAAAAATGCGAAAAGTCAAAATCGGTGGGCCAAGTTTGCACTACTCACTTCGCTGACTGTGACGACTGTGACATACCTTGTAGCCACGTTCAGAACGGTTACGGCAGTCGACGCCGCGGTGAGGGGCAACGGGGGAAACGCGCAGTACTACTAGCGCCACACTACAGCAGCCACGCTAAGATGACCATGTTTGCGTTTTACAGGTATTGGGAATTTAGGTCCAGTGTCAGGGACCTGCCTGTTACAGACATGGGACGTTATTACAAAAATATATGGAGGAATCCACAACAAATAGAGTGTCTGCTCGACATGCTCAAGGATCACCTGACCATTCTCCGAGATGAAACAGGGAATGTACCGGCAGACATCCGTAAATCGATCCTCGCAAAAATGTACAAACACGAGGTTCAAATTGAAAGTCCCAGAGACAAATACCTCCGGGTATTCATTCGAACCAATCGAGAGAAACTTGCGACAATGATCGAAGCTAAAGATCCCCCGGAGCCTCATGATTCGCGCGACCAACCTCAAGAAGATCTGCCTGAGCCCGTGGTCGAAACAAAGAAAAGAAAACATCGGGCAGTACATGAAATACTTTTGGAAGAAGCGTGTGATTACGATGCAAGATGCACAGTAAGTAGAATGTTTAGCTCGTAACGAAATAGCAAATTTCAGAGTATCGTCTTTTTTAAAACAAATTATTGTATTTCGTGAAGGTAAATCTCTTAACACTTGTTACCAAGCCAAGATGCACACGTGCCACCAAAACTTAACCTTCGGGGTACTGAGTCATCACCCTCGAAGATGGCACACGCCTAACCCACTGCTATGCCTCCTAGGAGCGATCGAGCCCCCTCTCCTGTTCACTCTATTTCTTTATTCTCCTATTAAGAATGTAGAGATTTTGATATAAAAAGGCCAGCTTCTCTAATAAACACAAGTTACAATTACACTCTGAACAACTAACAATTCACCACCAAAAATCAACTTTGCCCCTAGTCGCCGGGTTAACCTAGCTAGCAACATCGCTCTAAAAATAGTGCCATAAGAATCTGCGGAAGATTCACGACTGTTCAATGTACGATAAGTCTAAGTACAAAAGTTGTAACTCATCGAGACAAAACTTGTATATTGTAGTAGTGATCTTAGAGTCAGCGTATTGTGTTGTGAAAATAAAACCCTGTGTACCGAATATTCACCTTATTCTTCATGGAATCTCCAAGAATCTCAACCTCACAGCATCTAGTGTATTTGGATTACCATCAACACACGCTCCAACAAAAGAGTGAGTCGAAAACATGCTCGTATATTCTCTCGTAAGAGTAGAACCTGACCATCAGACAAAGTCGAAACCGATAGCGCTATCCATCCCCCATAAAATCCCTCCGAATTGCACTTGTAGTAATATTAAGGCGAGGCTTCCGTCCATGAGTAAATGACTTAATTGCCCTGACTCGAAAAGAGAACTCGAGACGACCGTGTTTGCGTATCCTCACATTCCGAAGAATCTCGGAAGGTCGTAACAATAGCCAGCAGATATACAAGGTTAGGATAACTCCGGCGGCCGGCAACTGTTTTGAAGGATTAGTTTATCGTTTATCCCACTGCAGTTAAATGAACTGTACAGACCAGCTAAATAAAAGCTCAAGACTGGATAGAGCGACGTTCAAGATCCGTATAGACAATCCGTCTTTACGGATTTCTCTTTAGGAAAAAGAAAACGAAAAAACGTCCATTGAATCGCCATGAATATGAAAAAAACAGTAATGTGAGTGCGGCTGCCAAAAAAAATACGCAAATCAATCGCTTTAGAACCCAGTATCAAACACGATATCGAATATGTTTTATTGAATTTTGTGACGAGTTTTTCGTTCGTCAGTGAACGCGTAAAATGTCAATACTACAGATAGGCAGTTATCATCGTGAAAACATCCACCCGTGGCCTTGGTTTCAAAATCACAATAGAATATCCATCCTGTGAGCCCTAAAGTGCATCCTTCTGCCCATATACTATATTTCAAATGCGTACGAAACAAATATAAGATTTATTTTCGCTATACGGATGATTGGAATTAATTTGAAAGGAATGCAAAGATTTCGTGGGTTGACCGATTTCGTATACCCGCTTGTACAATGCACATAAGATATAATTGCAAAGAATATTTTAACTGCGTCAGAAACAGTACGTGAGAAGATTTGTGTCTCGAGTGTACAAGAAGAGAAAGGCCGACCGAAGCAAACGGACGGCCCGATGAAGGGTTGACCGTGTTTGGCGGTGGGACATGGCGGAAATGGGGGTTCAATTCGTTGATGGGTGTATCAAGTGTCATCGGTCATTGCACTGGCAAAGTACTTGATATAAACGTCAAATACAAATTTTCCAGGTATGTGCGAATTGGCAAAAAAAAGAAAAATACTAGTGAGTATGAATAGTGGGCACAGGTTCATGCTAGCTAATGTAATATAAATCATGAAGGTTCTTCGGGAAAAATGCCGGCAAATTCAATATGCAAAATATTTGCAAGATCCGCGACGGAGGCTCGAAAACTTACAAGAACATAGCCGATAGCGCACCTTACGCGGATACGAGAATAATAAGAAAAAAGAGTGCGTATGACATGTTCGAAGGTGAATGGGTCCCATACTCAGGAACTGTAACAAGAGTACGAAAGGATTGGGAGAACAGGGAAAATTAACGGGCAAATGCATTGATAAGCTCACGATTTATTATAGCCTTGCCATCACACGCAATGGTGATTCTATCAAAAACATTGAAGAAATGGCAACGTTGTCCACATGATTTCAAGGAATGATAAGCCATATCATAACTCGTGTCTACCAGGAAATGACTCCTGGTGTTCTTGGTGGCAAGGGAAGGCTATTAAATCCTTGAAGGTATATCACCATTAACCCGCTCTACACTCGGATGTTGCTGAAGTCATCAAACCAACATGTGTTGAGCTAAGTTCTGATAATTTACTGCAACGCTGTGTCGGCGAAATTGCGCAGAACGCAAATGAAAGCTTCAAAGTCGGTGCCAGCTGTATTTCGAAAACAGCTCGTCCGATCTTATTGAAATTTGGACACAATAGTCTTCAATAGTTTTTCTCACTCGCAAAGTAGGTATTTTCATTTGATTGAACCATTGCTTTTTTATGCAACCAAAATCGTCGGAATTTGCGAAGAAAAATTAATTTTAAATTATAACGGTCGCAATCCGTAAAAAATGAAAATTTAAAGAAATTCCTACCAGGCGAACTGCTTTATATATTATATTTCAAGAATCCGTTGCTTGAAATCCTTGGCACCGCAATCCATGTCAACGAAAAGCACGCCTAAGGCTGGCCACAACAACGGCGCTTACGGTCAACGAATTTATTTCATAATTGTTGGAAAGCAAAGCCTCAATATACATACTTTCTAATAAAATAAACCCGGATCCAATTGAAACATTGGTTTTTGAGATAAAAATTCCCGAAGTTTACATGTTTTTCTTGTCGTTTACTCAGGTACCGTCCTTCTTAAGAACAACATTGCAGAATGCCTCACATACGGATGTATGATTCTTACAATTCCCTAATCTTTCATTCAATTTTCTCAACATTACAAGCATTCTGTTCAGGTCCCATTTCTCGTGAATATCTTTTGTTTCATGAATAATACTCAACAATGTGTCATAGTCGACATCAATATTTCTCTACACAAACGCAAAAGTGTCATCTGCCAAGCTGTTGTTCACAAATGCGATTTACTAAGGTCGGTTAACAAACTACACGAAATAAGAGAATCAATATTAGATAAAGTACTCGACTTTCTCGAAAGAAGGGAACAAACAGCAATCACACGACTGAGAATCGGCAATACTAACCTCGCTCACGCCTGCTTATTGGTACAATCTCAAGTCGAAATTTGATGTAACTCCAAATTATCAGTATGTAACACTGTGAAGTCTGAAAACAGTCGCCAATGGCCTCAGAAGTTGAGGCAACCATGAATAAATAAATAAAACCAAAAATAGGTGCGCCATAATAGCTATCACCTAGGAGAAAGGCGGTGGTACGCCCTTATATATCAAGAGCGTGGTGTTCTCGCTTGCGAGAAAGGCGACAATGCGCGCTCGTGGTCTCGGGCGCCCGACACACCGAATGCATGCATGTCGGGCGGGTTGTATTCTCACAGGCGCTTCGCGCCTCGTATATGGGTCAAGCGGGTTGCCGTTTCGCAGGCGCTCCCGCACTAGTTTTACGCGTGTGTCGGGCGGATTGCAAAATTGTAGGCGCGCTCGCCTTTGATTCGGTTCGTGCTCTGAACACAGGGCTTGGTCGGCATTATAAATAATGACAATAAAATTAGGATCACTATTTATGGCCTTTATCTAGGTATATACGAATACCTAATACCTAGGTATATGCTAATAAATAATTACGCGAGGAATTTTTCTGTACATTATTGTCAAAGGCGGGTTTTCAGTGTCTAGACGCTGCACTGTCAACAACTGACTTAGTATTCTTGTAACTGTTAAATAGAGCACATCTTATATATAAAAATGGAGGGATGTTTGTTTGTTTGTCACAAGTAAGCTTCTATACGATTCATTCGATTGCAATGAAAATTTGTTGAGTTGAAGTGCCCACGCCCACGAAGGTTTTTATTAGCAGAATAATCTCATATATGAACGTACGCAAGAGCACCAAAACAGAATTAATATTCATATATATATCATATATCATATATATCATATATATGATATCATATACCATATATATCATATATATCATATATCTTATATATAAAAATGGAAGAATGTTTGTTTGTCTGTATGTCTGTTTGTCACGAGTAAGTTCCTATACCATTCATCCGATTGCGATGAAAGTTTGGTGAATTGTAGTCCGCACTCCCGAGAAGGTTTCTGCGTTACTAGAATAATTTTAATTGGCAAAATAAACGCGTACGGGGCAAAACAAAGTTAACATTTATGTATATCTATATATATAGATTATTTGACAGCTGTCAAAGTATGCTAATAAAATGCTCTCTAAATCTGAATTAGTGAAAAATTGACTAATTCAATTAGTAAATGCACGTTCTACTAGTGAAATAGTGATACAAGTACCGTTTCACTGGTGAAATAGTAAACAAATAGTAAATTAGACTTACTAAAGCGAATTAGTAATACAATTGACTATTATTTAGTCACTCAGTTTACTAATGCATTAGTTATATTACATGATCACTAATCAATTAGTAAAGGACTCAGCGATCGACCAATCACAGGCGCCAGCTCCCAGGCGCTAGCGTCCTTTATTCTGCCATTGTAACGTCAGAGGCGTCATTTCTTAAGTGCGGTGTGTGGAGTGCGAAATAACGAACGAACAAGTTAAGACGATTTGTGAAAAACTATATACACAAGAAGAAGAAGAGGAAGAGCTGTGGAGAAGTCAAAAATAAGCAAACGTTTTGTTTTCTTTTCGGTACGTATAAGATTATTAAATATTATATTCACGTGTGAACAGTTAAAATCGTGGTGCATGTACATATCCGACCGTATATAACCTTATTTTGAGGTGATATCGGCGCGTTGCCGGTCGGCCACATGTTTCAAGTGCATATAATACCGTATATAATTTGTATATAATAGCAAATATAATATACGCAATTTTTCGAATTTTTTTTCTCAGACGCTTCTATTAAATATTCTTGTATGTGATTTTTGTGCAGATTTCCGAATTGTTATAAAATACAAAAATATGTATGATAAATATAAAACGCTTAATGCGAACGAATTGGCTGAGGCGTTGCAACAAAACTCCGACATTGCCCTGGATCAGGATTCTGCTGCAACGCTGATTGGTAAGCAAAATTCATAGCTTTTTAATTAGATGACACGCCAAAATTTTGCGATCGAATAGAAAAATTTTTTTATTCGACGTTTATTCAGAAATTTTTATATAAAATAGACAGCGTGCCTTAGTATTTGCGGTGTTAATCGAAACAATATCTGCAAAGGGAAAGTACCTTCGACATTTATCAAAAAATTCTGATATAAATAGACAGCGCTGCTTTAAATTAACAGCACAAATATTAGGGCAGCGCTGTCTATTATATCTCAAAATTTATAAATATATGTCGAATTTACCTTCCCTTTGCAGATATTGTTTCGATTACCACTACAAATATTAGGACAGCGCTGTCTATTTTATCTCAGAATGTTTGAATAAATGTTGAATGTTGTCGATGAATGTACCTTTGTAAAATTCTAAGATACAATAGACATTGCTGCTTCAATATTTGTGGTGTTAATTAAACCAATATCTACAAAGCGAAGGTACATTCGACATTTATTAAAAAATTCTGATATAAATAGACAGCGCTGCTTTAAATTAACAGCACAAATATTAGGGCAGCGCTGTCTATTATATCTCAGAATTTATAAATATATGTCGAATTTACCTTCCCTTTGCAGATATTGTTTCGATTACCACTACAAATATTAGGACAGCGCTGTCTATTTTATCTCAGAATGTTTGAATAAATGTTGAATGTTGTCGATGAATGTACCTTTGTAAAATTCTAAGATACAATAGACATTGCTGCTTCAATATTTGTGGTGTTAATTAAACCAATATCTACAAAGCGAAGGTACATTCGACATTTATTAAAAAATTCTGATATAAATAGACAGCGCTGCTTTAAATTAACAGCACAAATATTAGGAAATTTCAGGATTTATATATAGTTTCATCTTCATTTCATCATTTCCAGAACATGGATGATGATACGAATTGTCAAGAGGAAGTGACAGATACTTATAAACCAAAATCTCGAATGCCAAATTCAGATCTAATCGCCTTCCTACAAGTAATAATCAAAAATAAAACTAAATAACTTTTAGATCTTTGTGTTTTATAGAAAAAAACATACATGTTTTGATATATTTGTTTCAGGATGGATCCAACGTAGATTCTTTTGTTCGGGAGTCACGCAAAAAGGCAAAATCGGCTATTCAGCCATATATAATTTGTATCAGAGGCCGAATCAAGAACAGCTTCTTCATTCAATTGGATGGTCATTTCGTACAAATGGACCTAAATACAAACCCAATTAATGCGTTTGACCTGCTATTCAAAGTGCACTATGTGTTCAACGTGCACTTCGCGAAGTCTTTAAAATATTTTTACAATTTTATTGAATATTATATTTACAAAAGCACCGAACACGGTCTAAGTTCTGTTAAATCGCTATTTACATCGCTGCGCAACGTGCCGGCTCCATTAATATATGATAATCCCGAAGACAATAATGAGTGGGAATAAGGTTAAATAAAAATGTAATTTCAATACGTAACAGATTTGTTCTTTATTTTACTTTGTTTTCAGTGGTTTTGTATGACCAAAAACCTCCGAATTAATATTTCTACTAATTTTCTAGTAGTGGTATTACTAGAAAACTAGTAGTATTTGACTACGCAATTAGTAGCCAGCTGGTAGCTTTACTAATTAGATAGTAAAACTCTACTAATTCGATAGTTGGTTTCTGCTAGTTTTCTAATAATGCTTTCACTAGGAAACTAGTAGAAATTAACTATCGAATTAGTAAAGTTTTAATACCAAATTAGTAAAGTTTTACTATCAAATTAGTAAAGCGATCAGCTGTGCTGACTACTAATTGTGTAGTCAAATATTACTAATTCTTATAGTGATCATTTTTTACTAATCGAATTAGTGATTTTTCACTAATCATTAGTGACCCACTTTTCGCTAAATAGATTAGTAAAAAATGACTAAAATTTAGTGAAATTTCACTAATTCAGATTTAGAGAGTGACATGCGAAATAAAAGACACGCATTTGTTTTAACGACTCGATCGACTCGATATTGCACATATCGATTGCATAATTCATTTGACAGCGAATGTCAAATTAAGGCGGTTTATCTGGTATCGAGTAAGTCAAAAGAAAAATTTGTGTGACAAGCGTAGTCAATTCAGCATGTTTGAGGGTGCCGCGAATGCTTAACCTCGCAAAAATTACTATTATTCGAGACAAATTAATTTATTATGACTTTCATGAGTACTTAATCGATTTTATGAAGCTCTACAAATGTTCCTTAGATATTGTTTTATTAATTCTGCAATTTTGATCAAAAACTGTCTGTCAATGGTTGTGAATTTAATGACGGTGAAACCACTGAAACCCAGACGGAAAACCCACTGAAACCCATAAAGGTACGTGTTAATTTAGGAAAAATGTGTTTTTATTCACGTCTCGCGAACAAGGTATCCGCGAGTCTTCAAATTTTAAGAACATGACTTTATAGATACTGATAACTATATTCTGATTTTCTAATCAATATATGTTTCTTAATTCGCTGACCAGATAAATTTCCTTAATCGTAACATTAAATCGAGAATCGATTGGAAGATATATGTACACGTCAGCCACAAATGAAAAATGCATTACGAGCTTCAGAAACGGACGAGCAACGAGAAGCAAGACAGGAAACAGTTAGAGTACGTACGACGACGTACAAACTTTCTTAAAATAACAGCAATAACAGACGAATTAATTAACAAAGTTTTTGACAATATTGCACATAATTACAAAAGTCATAAGAGATTAAGGGAACGTGCTATATTAACAGCAAAACATCAATATAAATTATATAAATTTCACGACTCAAAACAGAATACCATGAGAAGCTGAAATGTACAAGTCGATTGCTGCTTTTATTAATCAAGAACAAGTTGTTAATTATCTAACTAAATTCTTGAATTCTCTTAATTTGCCAGGATACCGCCGTACGTTGTAATATTAAAAATGGGCGTACCTCTAATTCTTTTATCGAATCGTTGAAACATCAATCCACCACGACTTTGCAACGGTACTATGGTTTTCGGAAAAAATGTGATGAACAATCCGAATGAGACTAGAATTAAAAATGGATAATCTAAAGGAGGATATGTGCTGTTGCCACGTATCCTAATGATGTCAAAATATATGCCATTCGAATTCAAATGTTCGCAGTTTCCAGTGCGACTCGCATTTGCCATGCCCATCAACGAAGCACAGGGACAATCGCCAGAAGTGTGTATATAATAGATTATATTTGGAAAGCCTATACTCCGCATATGGACAAAAAAAAACAAAAAATATTGTGCGTCAAATAAATTATGACACCAAAACGGCGTTGCAACGCATGCCAGGTACCGCTAGTATGATATATATGACTTATGTCATATCATTTCGACCACTTTTGAACCCGACCATTTTTTATTTTGCAGAAAATTGTACATGTTATACTACCTCACTAAAAACAGTTTTGTGAATTATTTCAAATTTTTTTACTCAACCACAAAAAGTTATGAATTTTTAAATAAAACGTCGTTCTTTTTTTCAACGATTTTTAAACACTCATAATTTTTTCAAAAATTGGTTAATAGAGATATTTCTTTTCAAATTTTTCGTTTCTAAAGCCGCTTTTCAGAACAAAAATACAAAAAATTATTTCAAGCCATGAAATTACATACTCCATGAAATTTTTTATTTTTTCAGAGAAAAATCTCAGTTTCTCAAAAACTCTATTTTTTATTTTCGATTTTCAATTTTTTTTTAAGCTTTGAAAAAGAAATAGGAAAACATTTCTCACTTACTTTAGCGATGAAAGAATATAAAAATATAGTCCAATTGGCATAATTGCTTATAATATGAGAGTTATAAATAAACAAACTAAAAAAATTGACTTTTTTTTCGGAATAATTCATTTTTTAACAATTTATTGAAGGAAATAACTTGAAATTTAATGAGAGTAGGTTTTTGGGGTCACTGATTATGAATTCAATATCAGGTTTTTCAAATTCAAGACAGCGGATTCAAGATGGCAGAGGCCAAAACATAACTCTACGGGAATATTAATGAAAATTTTTACTCAGGGGTTTTTAGGGTCACTGCTAACAAATCCAATGTCAGATTTTTCAAACTCAAGATGGCAAAAAAAATAAAAACTAATTTTTAAAAAGGAAAATAAATTTTTTTAATATAATAAAGAAAATAAAAAATGCAGCTAAAACTGGGTTGAAAGAGTAAATTGTCAAAATTTCATGGATATTTTCAAAGAACTGCGTGTCGGAATCGCCCATATTAGATTCACCATTTTGAATTACGCGAATCTGACCTTCTCTCCCTAATCAGTGACCTAGAAAACTCCCGAATAAAAATTGTTACGGATGTTTTGGAAGATTCATATTTCAGCATCCGCCATCTTAAATTTCGAAAACGTAATCGCGGATTCGTTATCAATGACCCCGAAAACTCCTGAATAAAATCTTTTATGGATATTCTCGAGGATTTTAATTTCGGTATCCGTCATATTGAGTTCGCCATCTTGAATTTCAAGAACTTAATACCGGATTCGCTATCAGTGACTCCAAAAACCCGCGAGAGCACATTTTCGCGATCATCCGATTATTTAAAAAATGTATGCTTCAAATGCTCTAGTCTTTTATTCAATTCTCTCAACATTACATGCATTCTTTTCAGGTCACATTTCTCTTGAATTCCATTTATTTCATGAATAATACTCGACAAGGTGTCATAGTAGCTATCGCCTGCGAGAAAGGCGGTCGTATGCCCTTATGCGTGGAAGCACGACGTTCTCGCTTGCGCGAAAGGCGACTGAAAAAAAATATATTTCTGAGATAAACGGAAGTAAATTTTTCTTCTATCGAAAAAAAATAGAAAAAGATACCTATGCACATATGAATCTTGTGGCATTAATCTCAGATTAAATCTAATTTAAAAAAAAATAGAAAATCATAAATTAAACGTAGGGTTTTCTGGAAAATTAATATTTTTCTCAGAAAAACTGAAGCCATTTTTACTTCGATCGAAAGAAAGAAAAAAATCCTGCCCACTATGAACCTTACGGCATTAAACTCATGTCAGAATAGTCAGAAAAATTGAGATTTTTCTCTAAAAAAAAATGAAAAATTTCATAAAGTGTGACTTGAATATTTTTTTGTATTTTTTTCTGAAAATCGCGTTTAAAAACAAAAAAATCGAAAAAATCGTCTCGGTTAACCAATTTTTGAAAAAGTTATGAGCGTTTGAAAATGGTTGAAAAACAGAACATTTTTTTTCAAAATTCATACCACCGACCGATAACTTTTTCGCGTATGCTCAGATTGCAACCATCATGTAATAGACCGACACGTAAGCATCCTTCAGTTATTTTAAAACATTCTGCAATCGCAATACATCCATCGTGGAGCGACGAGGAACTGGCTTTTATAGCTTTACTTCTAAGACACGGATGAAAATAACTCAACGAAACGTAAACGAGTGTGGGTGCATCCAATGTTGATGAAAAGAAAGATAGAGGGAGAACATTGGACTTTATCTAACTATTTATTTAAAATTGCAGTCTAGATTTTACGGTTTATTGAAGATAAAACCAGCAGCACTAAAAAAAATACGCAGTTCCGTGGAGGAATTTCACCGACAGCAAAGCTTGCAGTTTGTTTAAGGTATAGAATTTTTATTCAAATCGTATTCAAATACAATCTCGTATATTCATTATAAACGTCTTCCTTATGGGCTTGGATTTGAATTACTGGGAGACCATACCACAATGGTGGTTCAGTTGGAGTTGCGCTTGTTGATGGCGTAGGACTCGGAGTTGATATTAGTGATACTGCTGGAGGATGTGGATTGTTCTCCCCAATTTGATATAATTGACGAGATTGTTACGGTATAGTCATCATGGGTGCGGAATATACTTATTGTGCCGGTGTATTGGGCATAACAAATTGTTGTTATTGCATAACAATTCGCTGCATTACCAGATTCGCGATAATATTGAATATTTTTTATATTATTTAACTTAGCTATTTTGAAAATGTGGAGAGAAATTTTTCACTGTTTTTGCCATACATGAAAAAAAAAGTTTCGATTGTGCCGGGTTCTTTAATGGGCAGTGTTTCTGTGTCATAAGCTGATTTTTTTCCAACAAGTATTTCATTACTAATGCTGATACCATTTGAGATTGGGTTTTATGATTTCTCGCTATATTTCGACACATCTTAATAATAAGGTTTCGGTTAATTTTGTATTGTCGTTTGGTTTTCTCGTTGTCACAACTTGGCTGATTATTATCAACAAAATCATTCTTATCACGATCATTATCATCGCTCATATCATCATAGCGAACGTCCTCTCTACCATCGTTGCTTTCATTATGTTCGTCTATATTATGCGCATCTATATGCATTCGTTTTTATGATTCTCGGACTTAAATTTTGTTGCAAGCAGCCGCTCTCGTATGTCGTTTCCTATGGAATGGTACACGGTATGCGATCAAGGATCGAGCAATCGTACAGCGATAGCGTCCATGAGGGTGACGGAAACCAAGCCGTATATTGAACGCGCCAGACATAAAGACTTTTTCGGGTTCGATGTTTCGTACTTAATAAAAAGCATCCGGAATAATTGGCTCGCGAGAGATTTCGTGATTGGTAATAATCGCGTTTCGTGGGAAGTCATTCACAAATTTCGGAACGTCGAACGGCATAAAATATGTAGAACCACCCCGAGGATTTCCAATTTACATGTAGAGACGAACGCGTTCGAAAAAAAATGAAAGTTAGCCTCGCGATCCACGTTTTTAGCCGTTCGATTTCGGCCGCGATAAATGTCGAGAAACTCACGGGAGAATTGCCGCCTCCGAACTGTGTGGCGACCGCGAATTTTGTTAAATAATTAAACGATCTCTTCGATTGTTTGAATAACCGGTGTTGCACGGATCCAAGCCCGCTGAGACGCGCTTTATCGAGTTCGCAACCACAGCTTGAACAATTTCTTCATACGGCCATCCAATGGCTCGAAAATTGGACCGTTTCAGTTGGAAATAACCCATATTTTTTCATTATATTGACTTTGAATTTTAATATATACGAAAAAATAAAAACAGTATTGAAAGAAAGATAAATTTAAAAAAACAGTGATGATCGGAATTCAATCTAATAATTGGGAAGCTTAAACCCTACTACAACTCGACCACGGCCATCTCATGCTTATAGTTGCACCGCAGCAGTAGGGGAAAATGGTACAAAATAATCCCTCGAGGTAAAACGATCCCCGACTGTTATACCGACTTAATATCGACATCTAGGGTATTTTAAGTGAATTTCGTGCTCCTACGGACAGCCATACATTCTATGTCAGTGTCATGACGTCGTTGGCAGTGGGAAAGTTTTTATCACAAAATATTAAAAATTACTGTGCTCGATATATGATAAGCCGTTATTTGACATTATGTAACTTAGTCTACGTACATATTATGTGGTCGGTGTATTTGTCTCAGTTTCTGTTACCAGTTAACAATGGAATTAATTGTCCTTTCTTACAGCATTTGAAAAACATAGGTTATGTTTTGATGTTTTTCGTTAAGAGTCAGTGTAACTGGCGACGAGCTACTTGCACTTCGAAAACGGGATGCGTAAATTGTCCGGCACTGAGCAACCGATCGCCTTAAAATTTGGAGGGTTCATAGAGAATTATGGCATAAAGTGCATGACAGTCTTATTTTTCCAAAATTTTGAAAAAAATTTTGCAGATTGAGTTACCACCGAAATTTTTTTTTTCTGTTTCATTTTTGGCGGGTTTCTTTGAGTGTGATGAGAGTGAGGATGGATCTTGCGTGCTTCTTCTTGGACGTCCTGATACCTCCGGTTGTGATACGTTGGGCCAGTCGGGGTGTCCTCAGGATGTCCTTGATGGTGGCGATCTTCTTTCTTCGTTCTTCGAGTTTCTTCGGGGCGTCGATAGTGTTGCACATTTACAAAAATTGGGAGGGACGGGAATTTGGGGATTCATAATAATAATTCCTTACTTACTCTTTAAATGGTACGTGGAACGGTTGCCTTTGGGGGCCACCGGCGTGAGGGAAATTGTGCAACGTCACAGTATCTAAATAAATTACAAAATATGTTTCCAATAATAAAACTGTAACAGGTTATAGGTCCAGCACGCCGAGTGTATCCGAAGTGAATAAAACTTGTGACCGTTAAAGTCGGTGTGAAATTATTCACGAAAAAGGACTAAAATTTGGTGTGAGAGCGAGAAATGGCAGACACAGGTTCGATCACGATTGCTCATAAGCTCAACGAGAGCAATTATAAGCTATGGAAATTCCAAGTGGATGCCATATTACGTGGAAAAGGTCTGAATAAGTACGTACGTGAAGTCGTTGCAGGAACAGCGAGTCGAGGTGAAATCGATGCCTTTAACGAAAACGATGGCAAAGCAATGGCTATTTTAATTGCATCATTGGAAAGTGACCAAGCTATGAACGTGTTGACATGTAATACAGCAAAAGAAATTTATGAGAAGCTTAGCGCCATTCATGAAAAGAGAAGTGAAGTGAGTGTGATGACTCTCTATGAAGAATATTTCGGTCTACAAATGACTGAAAAAGAATCTGTGACGACGTACGTTTCAAAAGTGATGAAACTCGGATCTGAAATTGAGGATCAAGGGGAAAAGCTATCTGATAATATTAAAATGCCAAGGATTATCAGTAGTCTCACGCCAAAATTTCAAAATTTCAAGACCGCGTGGTACAATATTAGAGAGGGTCGGGACCTCAATAGTCTATTAGCTCGTTTACGACAGGAAGAGGATCAAATAAATAAGATCAAGACCACTGATGATGGTGTTTTCGCCGTAAGAGGAAAACAAAAACCGTGGACGAAACAGAAAGACAATAAGCCGATCGCACAAAGAAAAAGGGAATCACAGTGCCATAAATGTGGTCAGACGGCGCACTGGCAGCGCGAATGTCCAGAGAGCGAAGATGTAAACAGTGAACACGCGGACAAAAGGAATTCTAAGAACTATACAGCGTTCCGAGCCTGTCCTTTTCCCAAAAGCGACACAGCATTCGTGGTAATGCCAAATGAAATTAAAGGTAGCGCGTTGAAAGATGTATGGATTGTTGACTCGGGAGCGACGCAACACATGACGAGTAGAAAAGACTGGTTCAGTGAGATTGACGAGGCACCGACCGGGAGATTTGTGCGTGTGGCAAGTGATGCAAAATTACCGATACATGGTGTAGGCAATATTCATGCGTCAATGTGGAACTGGTTTAAGTGGGAGTCGTGTGTATTAGGAAAGGTACAATACGTTCCCGGTCTAGGTCCAAACCTTTTCTCGACGGGAACAGTAACGTCGCGCGGTTTTGTTATTATCGAAAGAGAGCGTGAGTGTGAAGTGCAATTCCCGAACGGAAAAGTAGCAGTTATTGGTGTGAAAGACACCATGAATCAGTATCGTCTGGGTTCGCGAGTAAATCGAGGATGTGAGACATTCAAGGTAACTACTGAATCGTGCCGTAGGTGGCACCAGAGACTGGGACACTTGGGTTTTAAAATGATGCAGAACATGGTGAATAAAAACACTGTCAGTGGAGTGTCATTCGCCGCGGAAAATAAATTCTTTTGTGCAGACTGGGCGGTGGGCAAGATGCACCGCATTTCCCATCCGTCTCGCGAGATCCGTCAATGTCAACCTGGGGAAAGACTCCATGCGGACGTTTGTGGTCCCATGCATGTGACCTCAGTGGGAGGGCACAAATACATCTTGGTGGTAAAGGATGAGGCTACAAGCTTTCGATATGTGTATTTCCTAGTGCAGAAGTCTGACGTGATAAACAAAATAAAAGAGCAGGTCAGTGCAGTCGAAGTTGTCACTGGAAATCGGATAAAATCAATCAGGACCGATAATGGCTTGGAATTTGTCAACGAGAACATGTCGAGAGTACTGCGAGAGAGAGGGATTATCCACAAAAGAACGTCACCCTACACGCCTGAACAAAACGGCCGTGTAGAACGTGAAAATCGGACAATTCAAGAGTCCGCCCGGACGATGCTATTGGCCAGTGGTTTACACGTAAGTCTATGGTCTGAGGCTGTTCGAACAGCGGTGTACATCCTAAATAGAACCACCAACGCAAAGAATCCCGCAAAAACTCCTTTTGAGCTATGGTTTAAGAGTAAGCCTGACCTGGGTCACGTGCGAATTTTTGGTTCTGGGGCCTATGTGCACGTCCCGAAAGAGGGTCGAAAAAAGTGGGATGCCAGGGCTAAAAAGATGTACCTTGTAGGATACGAGTCAAGCGCGAAGAATTACAGACTGTATGGCTCGAGGAAGAGAAAGGTAATTGTCAGCTGTGACGCTATAATCAATGAAGACTGTATTGCACAAAGAATGTCCGAGGAAGAAGATTTGCTCATCGTTACCTTGAATGATGAAAATGCCACAGACGGAGAGAACATCAGACCAGCAGACGAGCAAATAGGCAACGATGAAGCCTTTGTCGACGCAGCTGAGAATGCTAGTGAAGAGCCACGTTATAACTTGAGACCATACGTATATGAACCAGACAGGTATGAAGGAAGTGGAAACAGTGCAATTATTGAAGAAGTTAACACGTTCGAGGAGGCAATGGTTTCTAAAGATGCTGACAAGTGGCAACAAGCGATATGTGAGGAGCTCAACGCCCTCGAGAAAAATGAGACGTGGGAATTAACCTCGAGACCACCACACAGAAATGTAGTGACGTGTAAGTGGGTATTCAAAGTAAAGAATACACCAGGGTCAGAGGAAGTGAGAGCAAAAGCTCGTCTTGTGGCGAGGGGATTCTCACAACGGGAAGGAGTTGACTATACGGATGTCTTCTCCCCCGTGGTCAGATATGATTCAGTGAAAATTATGCTGTGCTTCGCTGCGCAAGATGACTTAGAAATTGTCCAGTTCGACGTCAAATGTGCTTTCTTGAATGGAGAATTAGAAGAAGAAATTTTTATGGAACTGCCACAAGGACTTAATGCAAAAGACAAAGACTCTGTTTGCAATTAAAAAAAAAAGTGTGTACGGATTAAAACAGGCCTCGAGAATGTGGAATCAGAAATTCATTTCGTGTTTACAAAAATTTAATTTCGTGGCCAGTACAGCAGATCCATGCATGTTTAGTGGGAGAGTCGATGGACACGATGTGTTTCTGTTATTGTATGTGGACGACGGACTCATTCTGTCGAAGAGCAGCGATGTTTTGAAAAATGTGATTCAACACATGCGAAGCTGTTTTGAAATGACCGTCGGTGAATGTCGGTATTACGTCGGAATTTAAATATTGAGAGACAGAAAATCTTTAAAAAAATCAGTATTGGGCAGAAATCATACATCGAGAAACTCATCGCAAAATTCAACATGACAGATGCTGTGCCATCAAGTACACCTTTTGATGCAAACATTCGATTGACTGCCGCAAGGGAGATTTGCACCGGGGTTTTTCCCTATCTCGAGGTTGTGGGGTCGCTGTTGTATGCCGCAATGGTTTCAAGGCCAGATATCGCATATGCAGTCGGAGTGGCTAGTCGATTCCTAGAAAACCCCAGTGCTAAGCACGTTAATGCAGTAAAAAGAATCTTGAGGTATCTCAAGTCGGCATCAGAGTTTGGCATCACGTATAATTCAGCAGCAAGTATAGTGGGATATACTGACGCAGATTTTGCTGGCATGGAGACTCGGCAATCGACGACAGGTTTTGTCTTTACCATGGGAGGCGGGGCTGTGACTTGGAAAAGTCAGAGGCAGAAAAAGGTCACACTTTCCATCGCCGAGGCAGAGTACGCTGCCAGCTGTGAGGGCGCGCGTGAAGCGTGTTGGCTCATGCAGCTCCTCAAGGACATCGGAAGGGAGTTGAGAGATCCCATTGAACTGAACATGGACAACCAAAGCACCCTGCGACTAATCAAGAATCCGAAAGTGCACGCCAGAACCAAACATTTCGATGTGGATCTTCATTACGTGAGAGAGGTGAACAGAGAGAAAATAGTGCACGTGCAGTATAAATGCAGTGAAGATCAATTGGCCCATATGTTTACGAAAGCTCTCCATCGCGACAAATTCGTGAAGAATGTTGAGCGTTTGAATATCGTGAATGTGTACGAGTAGTGTGCGTTGGTATGAGAAGAATGAGGTATGACGATGTATACATTGTACGCCGAGTGGGAGTGTTGAGGAATACGTCGTACACTGTATGCGTGTAATGTGTGTGTGTCGATGAGATGGCAAATTTGGGCTTCGCCTAAATTTCCGTATCGATGTACGTCTCTCGGTGATTTAATGAGTCAGTCGTAGCATGAGCTTTGCCGAGAGCGTACTTATATTATTTTTCTCTGCTATCGTTATTCTCGCCCAATATATATATATATCTGTGTACACATATATGTATCTAAATAAATTACAATATATTTTTCCAATAATAAAACTGTAACAAATATAATAGTTTGTAACGAGCTTTCGCTACCTTTCCGGGAGACTCCGCCGTCTGTGCCCCCTGGTTGCGAGCGAGGCGCGCGTCACCCTGATAGACACGGCTAGGGGCGACGGCTACCGGCGGACAGTCGCGGGGCAACCGGGGTGAGCGGGCGCCAGGTACGAATACCACCGGAAAACCGGCTTGTTTAAGTTTGTCACCCCGGATGCGCCACTGGGAAGCTAAATAGAACCTGCGGGGCACGGCGGAGTCCCGGGCACACCAAATCGGCTAGGCCAGCCCGACTCAAGGTCGGTAATGGTAGAGGGGCGTGGACGGGAGCGAGGACCAAGGCAAAGAAAAGACGACGAACGCAGTAAATAAGGTCTAGGTTCTCTTTATTGTAACGTTGCTGGCGACCACGCCTACATCCGTCTAAATCTGGTGGACGGCGACTGGTGGCTAAGACGCGTGAAAGATGGCACGAGGCCGCGAAAATAGCGACGAGGATCCCCGAGACGGGGCGACAATATGGCCGAAAAAGTAGCGACGAACTATCCTAGAAGGGAGCGATAGGCCCGACTATCAGGTAGCGACGAAGCAGATTCGAAGGTAACGGGGAAAACTCCTGAAAGGTAGCTGCGGGCTAGGGGAAGGTAGCGATACGAACTACGGGAAGGTAGCAGCGAAGGGCACTCGACAGTAACAACGAAATATTCGAAGATAGCGAGAATTTATTCAAAGATAGCGAGGAGTTACTCAAAGGGAATGACAAAAGATACTTGAAGGTAGCGAAAGATTACCGAAAGGTAGCGATAAAAGATACTCGAAGGTAGCGCGAAATTACCCAAAAGGTAGCGATAAAGGATACTCGAAGGTAGCGCGAAATTACCAAAAGGTAGCGATAAAAGATACTCGAAGGTAGCGACGGGGTAGACGGGAAAATAGCGACGAACATCACGACAGACCACGAAAAGACAGCAACGCATTCCGAATTTACTCTATCGCGAGAGCGGGATACACAGACGAAGGTCGGGGCAGACAAAGACGACATAATATCGACACCGAACATAGTTGCGCGTTTCCACCTGAGCAGCTAGCGGCCACCTTCGCGGAGGTGGCGGAAGCCCTACCGGCCGACCGGTAAAACAAGGAAATACGCCGAGTCGGCATGACTCAAATCATCGACTTAATCGAACAAAATCCTAATCCCAAACTTACCAAAACGAAACGGCGGTCCAACGTCGAAACTAGGGCTCGGCGTCGCAAAACGGAATCAAACGGTACTGACGAAGGAGGAAAACGACTCGGGAACACGGTGACACTGAAAACACTTCTTACCCGCAAGACGAGATCTAAGCTACTGCCGGTCGATGTGTAGCGCGTCTCACGTGCTGGCCGACGCGCGCCCCACTTAGTCGAAAAATCGATATTTTCCCCAACTATGCAAAATTTCGTGGACGATGATTGACGCGCGACGGCCGCTACCCCTACTACGCGGTACGGCGGGGGAGTAAGAAAGAGAGCGAAGGAGAGAGCAGACAATGGGTGCGTGCACGGCTCGCGACGGAGCAAGTGCTCCCGCACTCGTTGTCCTCTAAGTCCTGTATCACGTGATCATAACACCGAACGCGATGATTATCGGTGTCGGACGCCTCTGATTCCTGGAACTCGCGTTGGCTTATGGTGCGACTCTCGTTTCTAGTTTTCAATGTTTCGGCCGGCTTATTTTTGTGCGGGATTTGATGTCTCGTTGGCCACGAGGGGCGTTAATCCGCCTCGCACAATAAATAGCCGATTTTGGTGACGAGAAGGCGCAAAAACTCGTCACAAGTTATATAACATGAGAGTAACTGGTTACATTGCATTTGTTATATATATTATATATTAGTTATATTACATTGTTAGGCGTGTGTTATACAGGGTGTCCCATTTTAATCTTACACCTGATTTTTCTCGGAAAATACTGCTCCGATCAAAAATTGTGTATAATGAAACTTTTAGGGTTCGAAGGGGGACGTTCAAAAAAAATTTTTTTTTTGTATCATAATTCAAAATGGCGGCTGTAAGATGGCCGACATGTTTTTTTTAAATAGAAACAGGCCATTTCTTTGTTACTAAAAAATTTGTCGGATCAAAACTAACAACTTTTATAGGAACATTTTTTTGATAAAGTCCATAATTTTTGGAGTAGAACACCATTTTTGACTATTTTAGCGTTATCCAGGATGTACCACGAGGAGGTAAAGTCTTTAACATCACAAGTGTAAGTGTGTGTGTGTGTGTGTGTGTGTATGTGTGTATTTGCGCGCGTGTGAGTGTGAGTGTGAGTGTGAGTGTGTGAAACACTCACAAGGATTAGGTCTCTGCGACTCGTCACTTCCGCAGTATTTACCGACTCCAAACCCTCCTTGTGAGTGTGAGTGTGAGCGTGAGTGTAAGTGTGAGTGTGAGTGTGAGTGTGAGAAACACTCACAAGGATTAGGTCTCTGCGGCTCGTCACATCCGCAGTATTTTTAGACTTCAAAACTACCTCTGAACTCTTAAAGGTGTTCGAAGATTCCCCCATTCATGTTTAAGCATGCCCGAACTCTCCTCTCAAAACCATCGACTGTTCGCAAGAGAACAACTCTCGGGATTGCACGGCAGGCAGCTCTTATCCGCACCATCATATCCTCTTGTGTGGTTGGAGCTTGACGGTAGACAGCGTCTTTAAGATAACCCCACAAGAAAAAGTCGGGAGAGGTAAGATCAGGTGATCTTGGAGGCCAATGGACAGGTCCATCTCGTCCGATCCACCTTTGACCGAATGTTGCGTCCAGGTGATTTCGAACAACACGAGCCCAGTGAGCGGGTGCACCGTCTTGCTGAAACCACATCTGTTGACGTGTAACCAAATCAATGTCTTCCATCAAAAGCGGCAATTCATTTTGCAGAAAGTCAAAATAACGGGCTTCCGTCACAGTTCCCTCGAAGAAGTGAGGACCTATTAATTGCCCGTTAATGATTCCCCACCAAACATTCAAACTCCACCGATGCTGGTGATCGATCTGTCGCACCCATCGTGGATTCGGATCAGTCCAATACCGAAAGTTCCATCGATTTACCTGACCTCGGTTGTTGAATGTGGATTCATCACTGAACATAACAAACCTAAAAAAATCTGGGAATTGCTCGATTCGTCTCAATGCCCACCGACAGAACTCCATCCTTCGCAACGGATCAGGATTAGGCGTATCTTGGTGGAATTGTATCCTGTACGGGTGGAGCCTTGCACCTCTCAGTACTCGGTGCACTGTGGATCCGGGAAACCCCAGTCGCTCCGAGATCACTCGAACACTCAAATGAGGATCGATTGCTATCATCGCTAAAATAGCCATGTTTCGAGCCTCATGCGGGCCACCAAAATCATTGTTCACGTTTTGGCGACGTTGGCGGTGGCGGGTTATTCGGCCTGCCCTCGCTCTTCTCTCGAGGGTTCGGATTGTCTGCCGCGATGGATGACGACGATCAGGATATTCGCGTCGATACAAATTTTATGCTCGTAAATAATTGCCCCGGCATCTCCCTAAGATAAGGAGCATATCAACGATTTCGTTGGGACTGAAATCAGCCATTGTTGAATTACCGTCAGTAGACGGTTAACAAATCCGCGTCTATTGTAGGCGTTCAACGTGAGATTTCGTTTTCTTATTTCGATCAGAAGCGAAGCGAACTTGAAACGCTCAAATGATATGGGGTACCATGAAAATTCGTATTGTCCTGCCGTATCCAGTTAACAGAAAAATTTCAACAGCGACACATTCCAGAGAAAATTTTCATGGTACCCCATATCATTTGAGCTGCCTGCCGTGCAATCCCGAGAGTTGTTCTCTTGCGAACAGTCGATGGTTTTGAGAGGAGAGTTCGGGCATGCTTAAACATGAATGGGGGAATCTTCGAACACCTTTAAGAGTTCAGAGAACACTTATAAGGAGGTGGTTTTGGAGTCGGTAAATACTGCGGAAGTGACGAGCCGCAGAGACCTAATCCTTGTGAGTGTTTCACACACTCACACTCACACTCACACGCGCGCAAACACACACATACACACACACACACACACACTTACACTTGGGATGTTAAAGACTTTACCTCCTCGTGGTACATCCTGGATAACGCTAAAATAGTCAAAAATGGTGTTCTACTCCAAAAATTATGGACTTTATCAAAAAAATGTTCCTATAAAAGTTGTTAGTTTTGATCCGACAAATTTTTTAGTAACAAAGAAATGGCCTGTTTCTATTTAAAAAAAACATGTTGGCCATCTTACAGCCGCCATTTTGAATTATGATACAAAAAAAAAATTTTTTTTGAACGTCCCCCTTCGAACCCTAAAAGTTTCATTATACACAATTTTTGATCGGAGCAGTATTTTCCGAGAAAAATCAGGTGTAAGATTAAAATGGGACACCCTGTATAACTTGGTTACAGCTGTGTTATATATCAGAAATATAACAATGTTATCTCCATGCAACATTACATTTGTTACATTCAAGTTATATGTAAGTAATATAACATTGCTAGATGTATGTTATAGTGCGGAGGTCATCATGTTATATATTACCAATATAACAGTCTTATCTTCGTGCAATATTGCATTGGTTACATCCAAATTATAGTTAGTTAGTTAAGTGTCTTTCTTTTTCCAATGTATACCCTTGCGGGTTTTTACATTCCTCCTCTCTTACAATCACCGCTATCCTTATTTCCACCATCAACCACTTCGGTGGACCTACAGTCTTTGGTTAGGTGGGTTCCGAACCACCGAGAGCACAGAATAAACACATAGAAAAATTCCATTGGTGCCGGCGGGGAATCGAACCCGGGACCCCCGAGTTGAGAGCTGAGAACGCTAACCCCTGTGCCACTGCCTCTCCTCTAACCCCTGTGCCACTGCCTCTCCTTACATCCAAATTATATATAAGTGATATAACTTTTATGATTTAACCCTTATTTTGAAGAACTGATAAAAAAATGATTGAATAAAAAGATTAATATACTTAAAATATTAATCTAAACAAGTATTTTCTCGAATAACTGCAGTTTTATTTGATGAAAAAGATTTTATTTGTTTAACTGATTTTCTTGCTCGACAAAAATTAATTTAACTAAAAGAAGATCTGCATTGAGTGAGAATAAATAATATTTCCATTAGAATAGTGATTTCAAAAAAATAAGAGCCATGACAATAATATTTGATGCATCCTGACTCCTTCTTGTATTGTTTTTTTATTTCATTATTATTTCATATTATTCTAAAAGATACTATTCAGTATTTTTTTATTAATTTATTAACACTAACATTCAAAAAAACCAATTTAGTCTCTTTTAGAAAATATTATCATGTTTCCATTAGTGATTAGGATAGCAAACTACACCCAAAGCAGGTATGTGATTTTTGTTATTCAAGGTTCGTTGTATTTTACATATATAATACTTCTTAATTATTCTGACATGTACAAAGAATGAAGAAATAATATAAAATACGTTTGATACATAATAAAATAAATCAAATAATTTCTAGGTCGATTTCTGCCAACTATATCCCCGAAAAAGAGTGTTTATAATATATATTATTTTCATTGCTAATACATTACTTGAGTCTTGATCGAACTGTCGTCGGCGATAGTCGTGTTTCTAAACCGTGCTTACCTCAGTGTCAATAGAAACGAGATCAAAACAAAGTGAGTAGATATATAATAGAGTCCCATCGGGACCGGTGCCGATACCATGGAAGAGGACGACTCTGACGACAATCGCAGCGAAAATGTAGTCAACATGCACCTGCTGCAACCCATACTAAACCCTAGAAATCATCTGCAGTTCGGGAGCCCCTCTCCTGAGCGTGATCAAGCAAACCTCCCAGCTAGTGGAAATTCACAAATTCCAAGCATACGTATCACACGTAATACGCAAGAGATGAATCAGCTACAAAAATCGCCAGCGTGGCAGATAGTTCACTCGAGAAAACTCCCAAGAAGGAACTCGAACCACTCCTCGAATACCGAAGATGAGATAGATCAAAATTCCAACGGAAATCGATTCTCAGTGCTACAATCCCTCGATCAAAACGGAAACATGGACGTGAACGATCAGAGTGCGAATATAAATACCACACCGAAACCACCGCCCATATTTATACCAGGTGTACAAGATATCGGAACCTTCACGAATGAGGTAAATAAAGTCCCACCCACAGAAGAATACACTTACAAAGCCACCAACAATGGACAATTGAAAATAATGACAAATAGCCCAACTACATACAGAAAAATAATTCATCTATTAGAAAACATAGGTGCTGCGTATCACTCGTATCAATTAAAGCAAGAGCGCGCCTACCGCGTTGTTATCCGAGCCCTACACCATTCCACCTATACGGACTATCTACAAGAGGAAATCGAAAAATTAGGCTACAAAGTTCGGAACATAATGAACATTAAAAGCGGGCTAACAAAACAACCACTGCCACTATTTTTCGTCGATCTGGAACCTTCACCAAAAAATAAAGAAATCTACGAAGTAGAACTATTAGCAAACGCCAAAGTGCAGATCGAGCCACCCAAAAAAAATACAGGGATCTCGCAGTGCCTAAAATGCCAACGGTACGGACACACGAAAACCTACTGTCGGAGACCATACAGATGTGTTAAGTGTGGCGAGAAGGACAAGTCAGAAGAACGTATAAAACGCAAGGATACCCCAGCCAAATGTGCCTTATGTGGTGGTGCTCACCCTTCAAGCTACAAGGGATGTACCGTATATCAAGAAATACTGCAGCAGCGAAACAACACAACACAGCGCCCTCATTGGCACACAACTAATACTCACGAACAATAAGTAAGAATTCGCACGGAAATAAATGCAACACACGCGGAAATAAGCACAAACAACGCGCGCGACAATACGAGCTACACTCAAATAACTCGGACAAACACTGAAACACAAGACAATCAACTAAACGCATTCACTAACCTAACGAACATACTTACCAACTCTTTCGCTGAACTGAAAATGCTACTAACTCAACAAACGGAGCTTATGAACTCCTTAATAAAACTGATCACAACATTTGTCACGAATATGGCCCAGAAATGAATACCTATACTACCGAATTGCAAGAGAGGCAGTGGCACAGGGGTTAGCGTTCTCGGATCTCAACTCGGGGGTCCCGGGTTCGATTCCCCGCCGGCACCAATGGAATTTTTCTATGTGTTTATTCTGTGCTCTCGGTGGTTCGGAACCCACCTAACCAAAAACTGTAGGTCCACCGAAGTGGTTGAAGGTGGAAATAAGTATCGCGGTGATTGTAAGAGAGGAGGAATGTAAAAACCCGCAAGGGTATACATTGGAAAAAGAAAGACACTTAACTAACTAACTACTACCGAATTGCACTATGGAATGCGAACGGCTTAGCGCAAAGGCGCGACGAATTATCTGTATTCCTGAATCTCAATAAAATAGACATAATGCTCGTCACTGAAACACGATTTACGAATAAGAACTACCTCAACGTACGTGAATATAATTTCTATGACACTAAGCACCCGGACGGTATAGCTCATGGTGGCACTGCAATAATTATGTATACATAAAACATTAAACACCACGAACTCACCAAATACGAAGAACAACACCTACAAGCCACGAGTGTCGAGATTCAAGAATGGAACGGACCTTTAACTCTCTCAGCAGTTTACTGCCCACCCAAACATAAAATAAAACCGCAGAAATACATCGATTACTTTGAAACACTTGGTCCAAGATTTATTGCCGGCGGAGATTACAATGCCAAAAACACGATGTGGGGATCCAGGCTAAACACCACAAGAGGTAATGAACTACACAAAGCCATTATAAACAAAACATTGGATTATATCACCGCCAGACAACCCACATGCTGGCCAACCGACCCAAACAAATTCCCAGATGTTTTGGACTTCTTCATCACGAGCGGGATAACAAGAACCCACACCATCGCAGAATCGAGTCTGGAACTATCATCGGATCACACCCCTGTAATTGTCACGATAAGCACCAAACTAATATATAAAGAAAAAAACCTAAACCCTCACAACAAAAAGACAAACTCTTCAGACAAACAATCGACGATAACGTAAACCTGAACTTGCCTCTCACAACTGAAGCGGAACTAGACAACGCGACAAAAATATTCCCAAGACTAATCCAAACGGCAGCATGGAACGCAACACCAAGTCCAAAAACCGAAGAAAAAACTATTAACTACCCTCTCCAAATCAAAAATAAAATTGCAGATAAAAGAAGACTCCGAAGGAAATGGCAAACTAGTAGAAACCCAGTGGACAAAACAAACTACAATAAAGCCATCAAAGAACTCAAAAATATCATATGCACGTACAACAACGATAACTTTAGTAAAAAAACTAGAAAATCCAACTGCAACCCAAGCCACTGAATATTCACTCTGGAAAATAACCAAGAACATAAAAAGGCCCCAAACTCAGATCCCCCCAATCAAAACTACAACCAACCAGTGGGCCAGAAGTGAACACGAAAAAGCAAACGCCTTCGCAGACCATCTTACAAACGTCTTTACGCCGATCAATACAGGCCCCAGAGAGATCGACAAAACAATAAAAGAATTTCTAAACTCACGTTTACCAGTTGCCCTCCCAATCAAACACTTCACCCCATCAGAAATCCACCACGTCATTATAAAACACACAAAAGCAAACAAAACACCCGGGTACAACCTCATAACAGGAGAAATACTGAAAGGGCTACCTGTTACGTCCTAGTAACATAATAGTTGCCCTATTTTTGACCTTAGCAAAGCTAATGAGTCTTGGGAAACGGACTAATGGAGTTTGACCAGATAAATGAATTTTAGACTGTGGAGTCCCCCGAAGTTCGAAGGAATTGGGATTAATGAGTAAGGAAGGCATCCTCTGAGTTCGAGGTGGCCCTCGCAACTCGACGAACGATGGAGGGAAAGAGCTCTCTTTTGTCCTCGCAACTCATTTCTTCCTTGGGGTTTTGGGGAATCTATCGAACTCGGGGTGGACCTCGCAGTTCAATGGGTTGTGTAGGAAGATGATCGAACGCGAGGTAGGCCTTGCAGTTCAATATGGTGTATTGGAGGATGGTCGAACTCGGGGTGGTCCGCGCAATTCGACTTGTTGTTGAGAAGGAACTTCAAACTCGAGGTGGTTCTCGCAATTCAATAATTTGTGGGAGTCAGTTAGTAACTTACTCTTTTCTATTTTTGGTGATTGAGTTGAGACTGGTAGAGCAGTACAGAAACTTTGCTCTGTCCAGGACTTTTACATTTTTGAAGACTTAAGAGAAGCTTACAAGTTTGAATGTTGATGGAGAACTAATTTTTATGCTAAAATTGGGGCCTTATATACTAGTCTATCAACTATCTTTGTCTATTGCGTAGGGGTTGGAGAGGGTAGTTTACAAATTCCTTATTGGTCCAAAGTCTCCACCGTCTCCTACTCCTTACTTTTCCAATCTGAAGGAAAATTTATCCTTATCGCCTGTCCCCACTCTTGGGCCCGAGCATCTCTCCCCGCCGCGTTCATCCCCGAGTTAGGGTTGCGTCGTACGTTGGCGTAAGGAGGGATGCTCGCCCTTAAGGCGCGATGGTGGTTACGTTATGGGGATGTAACATACCCAAAAAAGGAATAGTCTTTATAACAACACTCTTCAATAGCATCCTACGAACAGCATTCATACCTAACCAATGGAAAGTCACACAAATTACGATGGTCCCCAAACCTGGAAAGCCACCAACAGCAATAACATCGTACAGACCAATTAGCCTACTTCCCATAATATCAAAAATTTTGAAAAATTGCTTTTATCCCGTATGAACCCGCACACAAGAAACGACAAATTATTGCCGGAGCATCAATTCGGCTTCAGGAACTCACATTCAACAATCGAACAAATAAACAGAGTCCACGCCATAATCTCTAACACCCTAGAGGAAAGGAAGTATTGCTCGGCAGTGCTACTGGACATAGAGCAAGCGTTTGACAAAGTTTGGCACGAAGGATTGCTATACAAAATAAAAGAAAAGATGCCTCAATTTTACCTGATCATAAAATCGTACTTCAACAACAGGAAATTTCAAGTTTGTTATGATCAAGAAACAACCACATTACACGCAATTAAATCGGGTGTGCCGCAGGGCAGTGTCCTTAGGCCAGTGTTATATACATTGTACACAGCAGACCTCCCCACAGGAAACAACGCCACATTCGCAACTTACGCGGATGACACTGCGATACTAGCGAAGCACGAAAACCCTACAGAGGCGTCTCGGTTACTCCAACAAGCGCTTACGCGAGTCGAAAAATGGCTAAATACGTAGAAGATTAAAGCCAGCGGAAGTAAATTGGTACACATAACGTGCACACTGCGGAAAAACAACTGTCCGACCGTTACACTATATGACCAACCCCTGCCAACAAAAAACAATGTAAAATACCTGGGACTGCACCTAGACAGACGATTAACCTGGAGCAAGCATATAAAAACAAAAAGAAAAGAACTCGATATCAAGCTAAAAAAAAATGAACTGGCTACTCGGAAGGAACTCCAAAATCACAACGGAAAATAAGATTCTACTCTACAAAACAATACTCAAACCAGTGTGGACGAATCGAACTCTGGGGGACGGCAAGTAGATCCAACATAGAAATCATCCAACGATTCCAATCAAAAACACTAAGAACTATTATTAGTGCCCCCTGGTACGTCAGCAACAAGACCATTCACAACGACCTAAGAATAACAACGGTAGCTCAAAATACCAGAAGCTACAGCTCGAGATATATGGAAAGACTCCAGAACCACCCAAACACAATGGCCCGAGAAATCCTCGACGAAAGAGACGAAACCAGGCGACTAAAACGCATCAAGCCCTTGGATCTCCCAACGAGACAAATCTGAATTAACAACGTAGACACCAATAGCAGAGACGGCAATGGCCTTCCCACTAAGTAAAGTAAACTACACTCATCAGAATTATTGAACGTCCCCCGGGGATAGATTATACTTGCAGAGAATAAAGGAGAGAAAAAAAATACATTACTTGTTGCTTGAATGTTTGATAGCTAATGCGTATTTGTTGATGTGCTCAGTTATGTAACAGTAATGTAACAAAAGTTCAGTTACTTGTAACATTTAAGAGGCGGAAATTGTAACGTACATGTAAGCAACATGTAACGTTCTTATAACATTGCATGTGATTTTCAGCTCATAACGGCAATGTTGTACAAACATAACTGTGATCTCTGGGCTATAATTCAAGGTTCATGTGTTCTACTGAGAATCAATAATTCTCGATCGGGTTTCGACTCGGCTAGTGACATTTGTGAAGCAGATCCCTCCAGTCAATGCACATGTGTCAAAACATGTACATCATAATACGATGTGAAGTTTACAACCACGTGGTGCATCTCATGTTATCCCATAATTTCAACATAGTATAACTAGTATGGGCACTCTTTGTCGGCACTGATCTTTTTGTTGTCAATTTTCCGCCATGTTTTTGGTCTAACCTCCAATGACGGATCATTTGTTCTAGGAACCCGCGTTATATTATCGCAACAGGGATGTACATATATAAATTTTATAAATTAAAAAAGTAATTTAAAAATTTAAAAATTATCTAAAAAATAAAATAAATAAAAGCTGATGTGTGTCAATAAATAAAAATTATTAGAGATAGATTTATTAGAGATAAAATATATTAGATAAAATTGATAAAAAGATGAAAAAATATATAAACCAGTGTTGGCCCAAAGTTAATTTGATTAATGACTAAAAAGTAATGATTAAAAATCATAATCTAAAAATTTGATTACGATTAATTAATCATAATCAAATTTAAAATGATTAAGATTATTAATCATAATCATTAATCGTTAATTTGATTATTTGATTAACTATTAACTCTGTCCAAATAAAATGTATAATAAATCAACTAAATCAAAAAGTCAATCAGTCAAAAGTCATCAGTGCAAATGTTATTCGCCGTTATTTCGCCATCTATCCATAGAAAAGAAAGAAGAGAACATCAAAAACTCCTCACAATAACAGTTGCCAATGACGATGGTACCGTAGCATCTTAAACGCAATCGCGCTAAAAACAATTGATTCCGCAGCGGAGCCTACGGAGTTGCGGAACAAATGACGGATGGCTCCGTAACGGAGCCAACGTTATTTGTTATGACGATGCCTTAAGCGTTAAACAGTATAGGCACACGCTCGCCTTGCGGTCGGTTGGCTATGAATTTTTCGGATTTTGCAAAAGTTCGCGATATTGTTTCACTCAGTGATTAATTTAAGAAACAAACATGAATTCTGATGATGCCTTTATGGACTCTAATAGTAGTGGTGTATCAAATGATCCGTCGGTGTCGTCAAATAATTCCGGGAATTCAACAATAGTTGTCAATTCAACAATTTCTTCTTCTGCTTTATTTGACGGTACCTATTACAAGCTTCTACTAGACAAATGCACAGATAACAACACGGTAGCAGTTTGTATAAAGTGTTCGGACATGCAAAGTAAAGAAGTTAAGGGCTATGGCAAAACCACATCTAACTTTTTGGGACACTTAAAACAGAAACATGGTGCTGACACAGTACAGGAATGTAAAAAATATATGAAAGACAATAAGCAAAAGACGAAGAAAAATAATACAGTTCAAGCTTCAAAAACACCTGTAACTCAAGAAAATTTTGATCGCAATTTAGTAAATTATTTTGTTAACTCAATGATTGCTTTTCGAGCCGTGGAAGACCCGTACTTCATTAAAATGATGGAGGATTCAAATGTGACAAATAGTGGAATCAAGGTACCAGGGCGCCGTTCTCTCAGAAAAAAAGAGCTAAACAATCATTCGATCAAGTTTGCGAAATAAAAGGCCTAGCTGCAGTGAAATATTTGTGCACCACCGCTGATATATGGTCGGGGAAGAAAAGAAGTTTTTTAGGGGTTACAGTGCTCTGGATTGATAATGACTATAAGAAGCGTTCCGCAGCTTTAGCTTGTCGCCGGTTTAAAGGGGCACACACCTTTGACCGCGTAAAAGATTTGCTCCTGGAGATATTCTCAAATTTCGACATTGACCCCACGAAAATAGTAGGCTCTGTTACTGACAATGGGTCAAATTTTGTGAAAGCGTTCAAGATATTCGGAGTAAATACAACATCCTTAATACAATATGATGAAAATAATGAATATTCAACTCTAAGTGGCAGCGAGAACGAGTTGAGTGGAGAAGAAATTGAAGAGACTGAAGAAGAGTTCGGCACAACACAGGAACACGAACATGACGATCTTCTGTTAGAAGAAAATATAATATACATCCGTTCACAAAACAGATCGTTACCATTTCACTTCAGGTGTAATGCGCACACTTTAAATCTGATTGCTAGTAAGGACGTCCAAGCCTTGTTGACTGACAAATCGACATGTCTTGGGAAAATGCATACCATAGTAATGGAAAAATGTAACGATTTGTGGAGGCTCGCCCAAAATCAGCTGAGATGATACAAAACATTATCGGGCATACGTTAACACGACCTGGCATAATTAGATGGAATAGTTACTATGACGCTTTGAAAAATATATTGAAAATCAAAACTAGTTACTCTCAACTAGCCAGAGCACTTAGTATAAAAAATCCACTACGAGACTCTGAATTTCAATATATTGAGGGATACTGCCTATGCGCTGCTCCAGTTGCAACAGCTTTGGATATATTGCAGGGCGATGACTCATGTTATGGAATATTATTACCTTGTCTGCATGCAATATAAAAGAAGTTACAGAAGATCATGACGACTTCAAATCTAAAATTTTGTAAACCACTTGCTGCAAAACATCTACAAAGCGTAGAGAAAAGATGTGGAGACTTTTACACTCTTTCGTATAAAGCCAGTAAACATGCAGCCATTGCAGCTCTGTGTTATCCAAGATTTAAGAAAAAGTGGCGAGTATGTCTAACTGCCGCTGATCAAAAGAAGTGTATAAACTTTTTTAAATCAATCGTAAGAAAGGAAATATCAGAAATCCCGGAGCCTTTAACAATCAACAATGCAGTCAATAATACACGCCACCAAGAAGACAAGTTTTTTTATTTCAATTCCGATTCTGGCAGTGAAGCAGAATCAGTTGATGCTAAAAATAGAGCGGATATGATTATTTCAATTTTTTTTGCCGAAGGAAGCCAAGAACAAGCGCTTCTACAAAAATATCCTATTATAGGCAAAGTGTTTACTAAATACAACACACCAATGCCGTCCTCTGGCTCAGTAGAAAGAATGTTTTCTTATGCAACTATGCTAAATAAACCTCGGTCACACAAATTATCTGACTTATTTGAAAAACGAGTAGTTATGAAATGTAACTTGAACATCAAGAAATTAGGAATGTAAAGATTAGAGATTATTTGATTGAAAGTATTTTTTCAAATTAAGAATTTGAACGTTATTTGAACGTTAAAAATTGTTTTTTTTTCAGTTTTTGATTAATTAATAAAAATGTTTTAAGAAATCTGTATAATTATTTGCCATCATTTTTCTTACATGGAATTGACAACATCGATGGATTTATTAATTTATAATCAAATTAATCAATTAATGCTGGTTATGACGAGGCAGGTCTAATTACGGCCTTGCTTATCAAAGGACGGATGAACCATTAATTGGTTTCGTCATTTGTGCCAATGATGATGTCGTCGACATAGATGACAACTATCAGGTGACTGTCTTGTTCTTTCATTTGGTAAAAGCATTTTTCTGATTCCAACGCGACCAACCCAAAACTTTGAAGGGTCTGATCTAATTTTATGAACCACTGACGTCCTGATTGCTTGAATCCATGAAGTGATTTTTTTTAAACCCATACATGGTCGTCCTTGAATCTGATCTCGTAGCCATTCTCAGTCATTTTGGAGATTGATATGAGGTTTGTGCTTAGTTTTGGTACATACAAAACCTTTTCGAGTCTTATTTTCTTCTTTTCGTTTCCATTTGACACTGTCAAGTGAACTGTACCGTTTCCGTGTATCTCCGTCGTTGTGTTTGCAGCTACTTTTACGTGTCCACTTGTCATTGGCGTGAAATTGCAAAATTTCGCCCTTTCGTGGCACATGTGTGAAGTTGCGCCGCTATCGATACACCAATCGTCGCCCGATATTTTTTCGGCATTCATTGCGATTGCTATGGGAGCTTGTTCCAGAAACGGAGAATTGTCACATTCTTCTTGACAGCAGTGTTCAAAAGTACTCGAAACTTGTTTGTTATGTGGCTCTTCGTTTTTCGAAAACTCAATGGCACAGAAAGCTTCTTCCGTATCTACATTTGCTACGTATTCTTTTGAGCCGCCTTTTGCCTTTTGATCTGCTGCCTTTTTGCAGCATTCCGAAGCTTTGTGTCCTATTTTATGGCAATAGTTACATTTGTAATTTTTGTGTAACTTACTTGTATCATTTTCCTTTTGTCGTTGCATATTATTCGAGTTAGGTGGTCTGATATGGTTTGCAGATGCTTTTGCGAAAAATGCATCCTGTTGCTGACTCGCTTGCGCCGTTTTTTCTTTTCTCGAATTGTATTCTTCTAACAGCTTGATTTTCAAAGCTTCAGGTGCTGGGAGCTCGTCCCTCGTTTCGATTGCACAACGAAAGTTTTCATAACTGCTTGGTAAACTATACAATAGAAGTATCGCTAACAGATCTTCGGCCACTGGAATCTCCATCTCTGCGATCATGTCAACGGTACCGAAACAATTATTCAAATGTTCCATCATGCTCTAACCTTCACGCATTTTTGTGAATAACAACTGTTTCCAGAGTGTCGCTTTTCGAGCTGGTACTTTGGAATGATAGACTTCTTCTAATTTTTTCCATACTTCAATTGACGTCGCACAGTGCTTAGCATGACACAATTCAGACGGTGTCATAGATAGAATTATATCAGCTTTCGCTTTCTGATCCTTCTCCACCCAGTTGTCGATTTCATGTTGATTTATAACAACATTGAGTTCAGCGTTTACGATCTGTTCAGGTTTTCTATTTCGGCCACTTACGTAATTCCAGTGATCATTTTTTATCAGGATGGCTTCCATTTGAAGTTTCCAGGTATCGTAATTTTCCTTATTTAATTTTTCAATATTCGTCGTGTGTGTCGACATTTTTTTTCTCTTTCTTGTCTCCAACTTGTAGTTCACACAGTTTCACTCGAAGAGAACAGAAAAATTTTGATCGCATACAGGCGTCACCCACGTGGCGATTTTTAGGTTAGCTCTAGCGTTTTTTTTGTACGAATATTATTTAGACTATATTTCTCAATAGTCATACAGTGCAGTTGAATAGTGCTGGGCCCATAACCTGTTGGTTATGACGAGGCAGGTTTTCATCAATAAACGATATGACTATTAATGCTAATATATCACTAAGGCTTTATTAAAAACGAACTAGCCGACAGCGTGTGCTAAGAAGAAGTAGAAGGGAGTAGTCACACCTTGCACACCTCTATACATAAACGCAGTAATAGGACTATGCGCGACATCAGCGCTGAGCGTACGGTAACAAACGAAACTAGAAAAGACGCGCGACAATCAAACGCTACACGGGTTGACTGTTATTCTTCCTTCGTATGAACAACAATTAATGATTAGTGATTAATGATTAACACCAATAATTATGATTAAAATTACTTTTTAATCATAATTATTTTAATCATGATTAATTTAATCTGATGTTACGGACCGGTCAGCTTGGCAACAACCATACCGAACGATCCTTTCGATGCACGCACCGCAGTGTCATCACTTTACCCGAATTCATCGACCCGCGATGGAAATTTCCAACCTACACGCGCTGCTCAATCAGCGATTTACGCATTTCTGAGAATGCTAGCAATAACGAATCGAACTTCCAATAGGAAATCCGATACTCCCTGTTCCCCCGCAAGACTCTTCCAATACCCTCGCCCCACGGTAATGAGCATTCCGATCAACGAACTAATCACCAGTCTAAATCGACACCTTCGGCTTAACAGACGTATCGAACGATCGGTGTACTCATACCTGAGGGCAAGTACATCTCGCGTACTTAGAGTCTCGCGAGTGTAACAGCGAGTGCGGAAAACCGAACAACTCGTTTTAGAACTCTTTGCGCGCAAGTTAACCATAACGGCACTTCGCGCCCCTTGTAATATTCTTGTACCGCGATAATTACCCGAGCGGCATTACGCGTCGAAATATTGCAAGTCATATAAAATCACAATCAAATTACCATTCTTATTTAAACCGATAGTGCTAGAGTCGAGCGAGGCGATCACGTTGCGAACGCTCGCCCCTTTTGCCGACTCAGCCAAAACCCGGGATCGTAGTGGTAGTGCCGCGCACACGCGCGTCAGTGTAAACCACACGATCAAACCTGTGGAAATACTGAATAAAAGATATCAAGTGCAATCGTGTGTTTTATCTCCACGGCCAAGACTGCCGCCATACCCGACCTTCACAGGAATCTGCTGCCGTCAACAGGGCGAGACAAACACACACACACACACCAACAACAAAACCAGGTGAGGTGCGTCACACCGTTTAAACTAAGACAAGAACCCACAAGTCGAGTACCTGACCTCGACTGTAAATAAATAACAAACAAATAATAACATTACGACGGAAACCCGTACGTAACACTGATTAAAATTAATGAAAATAATTAATCGATTAAAAAATTTATTGATTAATGCCAACACTGATATAAACTAATTCATACAGATTAGAAACGATTGTATACATACATAAGAAAATTAAAAAAATGAAATTCTTTGCATATTTTATTATTTGAAAACTAATTGTTATTTATGCCTATCATTATTATTATAAATTATTACATAAACATAGGAATTCGGTAATAATAAATGATTACATCAATCATTTATATAATTTATATAATAATATATTTATATGTATATATATTTATATAATAATAATAAATGATTACATCAATCATTTATTAATTACATAATTACATACAAACATCTATTACAAAATTACATTAATTATACAATTAGTTAATAATTTATACCATACATATATCATATAGAAATATACAGGCAATAATTCCAATTGTTTACTGATGTTTCCAAATAATCATTTTATTTGAATTATATTTATTAGAATTAGATTTATAATCCTTCATATTGTTTAGAATATCGTTGACCTCTCATTCTTTTATTTTTATTAAGAACTTGCTCTTTTACGAACAGTGCTATTTCTGGAGGTAAGTATTCATCGCAACATTTTAAGAATTGATCTTTGCTTACATTCATTACATTTTCAAGGTTATTTCGCAAAACAGTATTCTCTTTTTTCAAAAGCTTACTTTCTTTTCGCAGTTTCATTTTTCTCGGCGTATCAGAGGGTAACTTTTTCGTTGTTTAAACGACTTTATCATGCTTCGTTGATACTTCGCGTTCTATTTCTTGCCCAGTGTTTGAAGTCGGTTCAATTACTGCAATTTATATTCCAGTTTCTTGCCTAGTGTTTGAAGCAATCTATAAAATAAAAAAAAGTAAATTTTTAAACCTATTTATATTTTAATATTCTCTTTCGAATAATAGAAAAAAGACAAAAGATTTGTACCTGACAAGTCGGTTCAACTACTGCAATTTCTGTTTCTAGATTTGGCGCAGTGATTGAAGCGAACTATCAAACCAAAAAACAAAATATTTTAAACCTATTTGTATTTTAATATCTAAAAACGGTACCAGATTATGCATTTAAAATTCAAGATGAAAGATTAGAATTTGACAGATTAAAATAAAAAGAACAAAAATTTCGTTGTCCTGGTCAAATTTCAATTGTCAAACTTAAATCTTAATTTCTCTGCGTAGTCTGATACGGGCTTTAGATCACTTATAATAAACAAATAAACATACGTCAGATATATCATTTTCATAATTACGTAGTGTTTTTGCACTACAGTCTACATTATCAATAGAATCTGCATTCTAAAAAAATGATTTTGAAATGATTTTTTACTTAAAGGTTATGTTTCTTATCTATAAATATTGATTCTTTGATTCGTCATTACGTTCTTACAGCAATATTTTCGTTTTCGTTATTTTCAGAGTCCGTATTTAGAGTCGGATAGGCTGAAGGAAGCAACCGATTTTTTAAATCGTTTGCATACATTCGATCTTCGAAATGATGACTGCAAACTCTGTTAGTTGCGTATAAATTGCTGCTGTCTTCAACATTAAATCGGGGCGATTGCAAAATAGTATCCACTTCCTTGCCCTAAAATTATTACAAATTATTTTTGATTGTAACATTCATCGAAAAAAATTTTCCTTTCAGTCTACCTCATGGATATAGGAATATAGGGATAGAGTATAAGCCCGAAAGGTAAATGAGGGGAGTGAAGCCGAAATGCAGGGGGGGGGGGGGGAGGGGGGGGGGGTTACGTGCCTAAATTTCATTGGTTACGATTGTGCGCATGCTCAGTATACTGCTACGTGCCAATCGTCATCCGCAGGTTAAATGTAAAACGATGATAACTATATTCGGTTGTGAAAAAGTTAATGGTAAAAGTATTATCTATTGTTAGTGTATATATATATATAATGAAATACAAACATTTATATTTGTAGGACGCGCAATGTATTTGTAGGTTAAAATACAAAATTGAAAATGCATAGGTAATTGTAAAATAAGTACTACTGATACTAATGATTCTAGTTTGTACTGTAAAATATAATAAATATAAAAAATATTCCATTGATATAAAATACAATATTTAATTATACTTCTTTGTAATCTTCTATTTACTTCATATGTCATGCTAAATAGTAAAAACGTAAATTGATTGTAAAATCACATCTCTCTCTTTGTGTGTGCGTATAAAAAACCATAATTATTAACAGTAAAAGCAATGATAGAAAATCACAATAAAATAAAAAATAGAGACTTAATGTAAAAGAATTTATACGAATGATATTTATTTAAAGTTTGCAAGAAAAAGGTTTATACAAACATGACCCATAAAGTATGCAGCATTAATTAAAAACAAAAGGTTATAATAATATAGAAGTTATAATTATGATAATACACGTGTAGATTACAAAGCAATACAATTTATTTCGAATTGTTATAAAAGTTAAATCATAAAACAGAATAGATATACATATAAATCATTACTGACCTTTGAATAATGATTTTCCGATTTTCATCTACACTACTTATCTGTTTCCAATTTTGGTAATCGGATCGATTTTTACAATTTGGCACACAACATTGCACCATTTTGATTTTTTTCCCTTTTGATAAAAATTATTTTGAAAAGAAAAGGATAAATACGACGATGTACTAGCGATGTACATACGATATGTACAAGCTTAGTCCCACTTGGTCTCACTGCACTTGCGCACCATTATAACCAAACAGATTCAGGTACATAATACCTCGTCCCTTCGTCCCGCAATGGCTTCACCCCCGTAAACGCGTACTCCATCCCTATATTCCTATATCCATGGGAAGGACAGATCTTATGGGCGCACTTGGCTGGGGTGCGCTTAGTGCTCACCTCAGCCGCCGCAGCGCTGTTCAATATCTGTGTGCACGCATAAATTGACGCTGGGATGATAGCCCGCGCTTTCTCGCACCCATGCGTTCAGCCATGCTTGGGGTACTATATCGCTCTCGCTCGCACCCACGAGCTGTGTACCCCGAGGTTGGGGTACTGGGGTCTCGATATAATGGTTAGTGCTGACCCCAGCCACCGCGGCACTGTTCAATATGTGTTTGCATGCATACACTGACGCTGGAGTCATAGCATGCGCTTTCTCGCACCCATGCGTTCAACTATGCTCGGAGTGCGGTGTCGCTCTTGCCCGCACTCACGAGCTGTGTACCTCGAGGTTGGGGTACTTGGGGTCTCGATATAAGATGCTGGTTCATTTATTTGCAGAGCCTGTATAATGGTGAAAATAGATTTTCTTCATCACAGATAATAAAGATGCTTTTTTCTAGAAAGTTAAACGATGTTGTTGTAAATTAACCATTTAAGATATTAAGCCTGCCTGATGATGGGTTCGATAAATGATTTTGTATAACTTAAGTTTGTAAAATGGTCATCCGGTGAGCATGCAGACATAGCAATGTTATGGTTAATGGATCGATTCTTCAGCGTGCAAATTTTTGTTTCCTTTTTTGTCGAAAATAAAAATTTATTGATTATGACCGAGAAATAAATTATTCGCGATTCAACTAAAATTATGAACAGGAAAAAAAATAAAATATAGACTCCTCGTAGTAAACATTGCACGCAGATGTTTTTTCCGCAAAACAATTTAGATACAATTTACAATACGTAATAACCGTCGATCTAGAAAAACCTCCGAAAGGAACGAATTGCGAGGAAGACGGAATGCTTACATTGCTCGCGGAAACAAACCAAATTAAAAATTAACATTATTAACGAAGGATCGGATTGTTGGTCCCTGAAAACGACACGATGTACGAAATTGATGATAATCAGTGAAGATGTGGTCGCAAACGAGTCAATCAGCGACATTGACCAGACACTGGACGATAAAATAGATCAAACAATGGCGACGTTGATAAAGACCAAAGAAGATAGTAACGAAATAACTCTTGAAAAGTGCAGCATGAATTATGTTTCTGGTTGCTTGCTCCATAGATGTCTGGAAAAGTTTCAGTGTGCGAAATGCAAAGAACTTTTTGTTAAAAGTAACCAGAATTTCGAAAATAAGAGTCAGCTTTTAGTTTTTTTTTTAAATCGTATAAAACCACTGACGGACAAGAACTTGGACATTTAACAGCTTCTGTCGACAAGTTTCATACTTTGATAGTTGCTGGTTACAGACGATTTGAAAGTGAATTTTCGCTGCACAAACACGAAATCGGCATTGGTAAATATCTCAGACGATGTCTGCATGAAACATTGACAGCGACTGACCGTAACTTTTGGTTAAAAAACGTTGATTGCAAAGACCATCGCGATTTTATTGTAGATTTGTTCGTTCGAACACATCTTTATAATTATTTGAAGTGGCTATCCCGTGATTTGAGAGATTTAACTAATAAAAAACGGCGAAACAGCGACGTTTTTGCGAAACCGAACCGCAAGTTATTGAAAGTTTCTCACAGCGGAAGCGATTTTTTTACGTTCTTAACCGTTTCAATAAAATATGTTTAATCTGTCAAATTAGAATTTAAATTTCAATTCAAATTAGAATTTAATTTCACATGAAAGTACATGCTTTGTCGCTTTTTCAGTTAGATTCATTAGTTTCCCTTCTTCCTACCCTACCTTATTCCTTATAGTCGGTTTTTTAAATCCAAAAATTCGTTTTACGATTGTAAAAAACTAGCTATTATTCCTTCCCATCCTGACAAAAAATACTCGCCACCTTCACGTGGTTTTCGTCAAGTAATATCAATCACTATTATAGCATGTTTCATTTTCTCATTTCATGATTCATTTTGTTAATAATAATGCACTACAAACGCTTTATATGTATACATACCGATTGATATTAGCTAAGAGCGAGTCCAATTGAAAAATATGCACATGTTTATTTATAACTTTTTAAAAAAATAAATAACTCTCAAATTACAGACTCAAAAGAGAAAATGTTCTGTAAGATAAGTTTATTATTTCATTCCGTATCTGAATATGATTTTTTTACAGGTCATACAATTATGATGGCGAGACATATACACACATTTTTTTACAGAACGTATTCCTCTTTCGATTAAAAAAAATAATCATTTTTACAAAAAGTAGGAGTCAATATTATGAATATTGAACTTCGATGTAAAATAAAATCTACTAAAAAAGAAAACTCCAATACTAGGGTTCGATCCATGAACCCCTAGCATGTATCCCCCTCTTCGCTTTCGAGCGTGCCGCTGATACAAGAGCGAGTGAGATACACCTATCCGCAGACACGCGTAAGTGCAAGCGAGATAGCATGAGAGTGGGGGTCAGTTGATGCGTCGAACGTGTGCGGCACACCGATACATCGCTGCGCGCTCTACAGCCCATAACTGGAACTACGTTTTCCGTGCCAAAACGGGACCTGTCCTTCCATGTAAATCTATGTTCTCTGACTATGGTTTCAGTCGACGCAAACGAGCGCTACTAGCGCTCGGAGCGCCGCGAGGGAGAAACGGAATATGCGCGAACTACATACGCAATGCTGCTCTACTATACCAATTACTATTACCGGCCTTCGCTGTGTTATTTTCGGATAAATGCCATTTTTGTAATATTGCACGTGCAGCAACGTGTGGATACTTATTGTATCGGATTTTTTGTCGTCTATCCGGTAAATACCAGAGTTTTTTTATTCGAGCCAATAAATATAAATTTGGAGCCAAAATTGCCACCTGGTAACGAAATCTGTAAATTTTTTATCGACTTTTGAAATTCCTCGACCTTTCGGGTATGTGGGTCTATCAACTGTACAACTTACTCACATTTCAGCTCATTCCGTTCTTAGTTTAAAAATGGCATTCGTCCATATAAGTTATTAAACAATTTCATAACAAACACGAATTTCGTAATTTTTAAGTCGTCCAAGTACGAACGGAATCTTTTCTAAGCTCAAAAAAATGTCGATCAATTTCCTCATCACTGCTCCACCTTTTTGTTTGCATTTTATTAACGTTTTTTTCAATAAAAATTAGTAATCAAATTTCCAATGTTTTAGTGATGAGAAAACAACAGTAACGCCGCCAGTTTTGAAACAGGAAGCTAGAAAACGAAGAACTTTATGGCCCCTTGTACCATTGTTAATATTGATATCACCTTTGTGCAGTGATAAATAAATTTACTATAGCACCTCAAATCAATCGTTAACAAAAGTATTACTAATATTAATGACAATTGATATAGAATTTCTCGTTGAAAATGTCTACACAGGGTTTCCACAACGTTGCTGTAAGTTGTCCATTTGGGAATAATTTCTTTCTCGCATTTTTCTTTTCACATCATTAAAGCTCTCTCGAGCATTCGATGCAATAAAATCAATTTTTGTAGGAAACAAGTTTAGTGTAAACACGTAAGAATCTCTTTATATGTGATACTATTGAAAACGTGAAAAGTACATTTACAACGCTAACTTCCCGGATATCTCAGCGCTTCCTAGTTCCATGTTTCAAAACTAGCAGCGCTAGTATCGTTTTCCCAAGCCTACGACATCGGAAATTTAATTGTTATATTTTATTGAAAAAAAAAACCTTAATAAAATGCAAATAAAAGGTGGGGCAGTGATGAGCAAATTGATCGCAATGTTTTGAGCCCAGAAAAGATCCCGTTCGTACTCGGATGATTTACAATTAGAAATCATAAAATTCGTTTGTGAGGAAATTGTTTAATAACTTTCTTCTAATAATTGCTGCAGCTTGAGCAATTTTATATTTTTGATGAGCAAATTGTGAGCAATTTGTTGAGATATAATGCGTTAAGGTGATGTGAAAGGCCTGGGCGAACTCCGACGACGTCGGCATGGTAGTGAGCTTGCGCGCTGCGCAACGCCGCTAGATGGCAGTGCATGGCCCAAAGTGCAAAGCGTACAAAACCTCGGGAAGAAAATGAGCCAAACCTTGAGCCAAATGCAAGTCTTGCGCCGAGAAATAGACGGGATCAGAATACATCGCGGATTTTCTCCAAACTTTGTACACTTTTAGTCATCCATTAGAACAACATAATATCCAAGTAGTAAGGCGTATTACGCAGGCGTTTTCGAGAAAATTGCAAGAGAAGTTTTCCGCGTCAAATATATATCTATGCATCGTAGCTATAAGTATGAGATGGTGACGGTGGAGTGGTTAGTATTCAAGCTCCGTAATCACTGGATCACTAGCTCGTATCTCATTTATCGTTTTTTTTTATTTATATTTTTTGTACATTACTGCTCATATTCTTTCGTATATATTACAATTCAAAGGTAATACAATGAAAAAGAAAATACGTGTATTTATATGAACATTTGTTGAATTGCCACTGTTATTTGACTGTTTACTAATTTTCATTATTGAAACAAATATATATTATATGTTATATTTATAATTATTGAGAACGACCAAACGCATATAGTTTTCCTGAAAATGAAAAATTTCGTCCAAGCCAGGCTTGGAAATACACGTATTTTTTTATTATATTGCTTTTGAATTTGAATATATATGAAAAAATATTACCAGTTTTGAAGAAAAGATAAATTAAAAAAGAAATTCACACGTGTTTAGTCTAATGTGCAAGCGTCTACTAGTTTTTTACGCTACCTACCCTACGTGCTAACACAGTATGCCAAGCGTATGCGAATAGAGTCTCTGCCGTTTGCAACGAAGAGAGTAGAAATGAATCTCTCTCTCTCTCTCTCTTTCTATGCAACTGCCAGTTGGGAGCACTACACACTGCGCATGTGCTCAGAGTATATATGATGCAGTAGAAGAGTCGCTACTAGTCGACGCTCCCACTCTTCCCTCTCAGCTGCCTGCTAGAGGAGAAGGGCTTCTCCTGACGGGGTCACTCGCGTTCGTCGTCCGGTTCGAACGAATTTACTGCCCTACTGCGCCTAAAGAAGTTTTACTTCAAAAAGTAATGATCAGACCTCGATCTCACAATTGCGAAGTTTAAACGCCGCCACAACTCGACCACCGCCATCCCATGCTTATAGTTGCAACGTACCGGGATATATTATACGCGTAAGACGTCCCTTGCTATTTTTCAAAAATGCCTAACAATAAGTACACATTACTGTTTGCACATTATGTTGTCCTAAGGGACTTCTGAAAGGATAAAAAGTTTGAAGAACATCCATGATGAGAACGGCTCCATAAAGTTGGCCGACCGACCGGAACTTTTTTACCTTTTTTGTTACCAATTGTTTGATCGTCGTTTGATACTGTTATATCGTTAAAAATAAGTGTTTGATCTTTAATAGGTTTTTCACAAAATCAAAACTTCTTTCTCCGGATCTTGTTTAGTAACTTTTTACTGGTGAAGGTTGAACACTTCCAGTTGTTATATTTTTTAACTTTGTCCTTTTGCCATCGGTTGAGCGTCATTTGATACTACTGTATGCCAAATTTCATCGTTTAATCGTTGATGGTTCGCGAAAAAAACGAGATTCAAAATTGGACGCAAAAAGTCGTCGGCTATCTTTGGATGAAGTTCGATTAAGAATCGATAAGTCTCGATCGAGTCTCGACTCGGCTAGTTGCAGTCGTGAAGCGACTCTCTTCAGGTAAATACACATGCGTCAAAACATGTACATAATGATACGGTGTGAAATTTGCGACCGCGTGGTGTATCTCATGTATATCCCATAGCTTCGGTCGACGCGAACAAGCGCTATTAGCGCTCGAAGTTTCGCGAGAGAGAAGCGGGATATCCGTGAACTACGTGCACAACCTCGCTCTACTCTTCCAATTGCTATTACCGGCTTTCCACGTGTTATTTTCGTATGAATGCCATTTCTGTAATATTGCACATTCAGCAACGTAAAGGTACTCATTGTTTCAGATTTTTTCGTAGTTTGTCGATCACGCTCGCAGTTTTTTTGATTCGAGTCATTAATTTGTCAAAATATGTAAATCTGTAATCAAAATTACCATATGGTAACGAAATCTGTACATTATTTACCGAATTTTGGAAATTCCGCGAGCGTCAGCGTATGCGAAGTGGTTAATTGTATAACATACTCAAATTTCAGCTCATTCCGTTCATTAGTTTAGAAATGGCATTCGTCCGAAAAATACATGGACAGCAGGAATCGATTGTCGGTATGATTATCAACAGTCGGTATTCGTGCAAGAGCAAGTACGACCCGCGTAGTAGCGAGTCGAGGTAATCCTAAATACTTCCTTTCCGGCACCTACTATATCGACCAGAATAAAGAGTCCGAAGACTCGAAGACGGTGCCCGTCCACGTGCAAGTAAATCCTGAGAGTCGCTCTCGAGCGTAGGTACTCGCCCGACTGTTTTCACTTTTCACGTTTTTTTGTTTCTCGCGAGTTTTACTCTCGCGAGCAATTTGGAAAGTAACCCGAGAGTTTCTCGCAAGTTTACTCTCACAATAGGATCGTGCGTATGTAGCTTGAGAATGACGCATATCGCGTCAGTAGTTACCTATACTATTTAAAATTCCCGTCTCGCACAAGCAGCAAACCGTTGCTACTGCAGGCGCCATTTATCGTCTTACCTATTCTCAAAGAAAATGAAAAAAATAAAAGAAGCTGTCGGGTCGAGCTCTGGATATCCACGAGTATGTTTGTAGTATTTTCTTTACATTCCTCTTTCGGTACGTTTAAACTTGAGCGCGGTTCTTGAAATTGTATGATTTTTGAATTCCCTTTTTGCGACATTCGACGCTCTTGACATCCCAAAGAATTGCATTTTTTCATATTCTTCAATTGAGCTACTTGTCTCTTCCTTGTTCGGAAAACGTCGTGCCACATCGTGACAGTCCTGAGAGTAGGTAGATCCTAACTCTTGGTATAGGGACCGAGTTCGCTTAAGCTCGTAGAATGGCATAACCATCGGCGAGAAAAGCTCTCGAAAATTTAACTCTCACGTGGATGGGCTCCACTCTACAGGAATAAATTGTTCGATACGCATTACTACTCGCAATTACAAACGATATTTACAGGCCGTTCAATAATTTACATTGTATGAGAACATATTGGTAAGAGCAGATGTTTTTTATTTCTTTATTTTTCCGTTTCCAATGGGAGCGACGCGCGCTATGGGAATATGTACCTACTGGTAATGTTGCATTTTCTTTTGACAAGCGGTTCCTCTTTTATTCGAAAGTCTGCTAGAAAAAAAATGTTTAAAAATGAGATGTGATGCAAAAAAAACTTTAGCACGAAGATTGTATAGTTTCGAGGAAGAAGCGCGCGCGCAATAATAAAATCGAGATTATTTTCGCTAAGGCGTCGAGGCCACCTAAAAGTTATCAACAATTTGAAAAGTAGGTATCCATAATGTTGCTCATCATAGGCAAAGGAAGATATAAAAAATTGAAAAAAAAAAATTTTTTTTTTAACGCGACCAATTTCTGGCACTTTGAATCTCTGAAAATGGCGTAAGCCGATACCTATCTACACGAATACGTTTTTGATCGTCTGAATATAAATTGTTGCAAGTGAGTACAGTAGTTTTAGGTAAACAATATTCCATCCGATGTGCCGTTCATGGTGGCAAAAAAGTTTCGAGGCGAAGTGTAAAAGCATCTGCTATTTACGGGAATATCTGTATAGTAAAATTATATAAATATTCAATATTATTGTTTATTTTTACAATGGTCAATAGCTCTTGCGTATTTAATTGTAAAAATTCACTTAAAAATACTAACGAGGAACATCACTTAGGTGTCCCCCTCCGATTTTGTTGAAACTTTGGTATGTGTTAGAGTATCGAAAACTAAGCTATACGTATTTTTTTTTATCGGCGGAAAAACGGTTTTAGGGGGTGAAACACACCCTCAAAAATTGGGGTTTTTTTCATTTTTCGGCGATAACTTTTTAACGGTACGAGATATTTAAAAAATTCAAATTGCAACAACCCTTATTTTTTTACATACTATACATTGGAGACGAGAGCCATACAAATAACAATAAATTTCATGTTGTTTATTGCAAAATTCGAATTTTTTCATACGTATCTCCAAGAATTTTTAATCGATTGAGATGTAAATTTGCACACACGTGGAGGATGAGAAACTAACGGACACATGTTTTTTGTTTTTCCGATATCTCGCAATTAAGGGGTTGTAACTACCCTTCGATTTTTGAGGCAAGAGCATCGTATACTCATCTAGCATTATGGAATTCCGGGGTAAATTCACGTCATTATTGACATTTGTGTGCATGTTTGTAAATATCCCGCCCTCGCCACCCCCCAACAAAAAATTAAGGAGCGAACGACCCTTGTGTTTATCTTTCCCCCACCCTCTATGAGAATGAGGTGGATCTAATTGAAGGAAACCTTTTCTATTTTGATGGTAACACAAAAATCTAGTTGGGGTGTTTTTGAATTCTTTCCAAATAGCAACCCTAAGGGGGTAAACTACCCTCTACCCGAACTTTCTTACCGGGGTCGTCTTTTCCCATTTAACACGTCTTGGCCGATTCAAAATATTTCTAACAACTCCGAATCGACGTTTTCTCATGTTGCGAACTCAATATGAGACCCTGATCGTGAGAGGGTAATCGAACCCCTCTCTATTTTCGTTTTCATTGGCGATTTAAAAAGTTGCCACGCTATTTTGATGAATATGGTTTTCGATACCTGTGGATATTTCGCATTAGTCTCTAATGGATTAATCTTTATTAATCTCTAATAGGTATTTTGCATTAATCTCAACAGGGGCCGGGGAAGGGGGACGTCGAGATTCGTTTCGTAATAACGAAACGAATTTGATTGGATTTTAGGAACCTAGCTATGGGATTCTGTGCGTTATCAGATTTTTGGGGCTAACGGTTTTTTCCAATGAAAAAATCTTTTTCTATGATCGTTTCGATTTTTTAAAAGCACATTATCCATCGTCCCTACTAAGAACGATTCTTAACAATAAGTCTAAGAGTTATAAATTTTCGTGAATTAACCGAGTACATTTTTTATTTATAAAAAATTCAAACATGAAAATTATATTTATTTTCATAGATTACTATCCTTCAAGAACATTCTGTGAAAAGTTGACGTTAAAATGTTATGAAATAATAAATTTATAGTCCAAAGAAGATCGACGTTTTAATGCCAACAATCGCCACCTGGCGCGCCTGTAGGTATACTGTTATTTCTGAACTTGGATTGTACTCTTATGAAAACGAGGTTTTCAGAATCAGCACGCGAAATAAGTATTTCAAACTTACTTATCCGAGATCAAGGAATTTGTGTACCCCTGATTATGATATTATTATCTATTACTTGTCATATTATTTCTTAAGGGGGCAAACCCCATTAGGAGGTTCACAAAAATCGACTTTTTTATCGGATAAATCATTAGGTTAACTATTCAAGAATATGCTGTCAAAATTTTAGAGCGAAATTCGCATTCGTTTAGATTTTATCAGCATAAAACCGAGCGTTCATCGGGTACAGGCTACACGCTCGAGCATACAGCAAATAAGTTTTTTCGAAATAACTATTTCCACAATTGCGGGAATTTTCACTAAAAAAGTAATACACTGATTATTATTAAAATTGACAATATGATTCTTTATGAAATTACAAAATATATGAACCAACTTTTGAATTGTTATCTTAATTTTAAGGGTGTTTTGTTTGCATAAGTAAAAAAAATGGTGAAATTTGAAGTAAATTTTTCCAACACCTTCCATTTTTTATTTTCATTTATTTCATCTGCATTGAGGTTCATATTGTTAGAAAATAACTTATTAATGTAAAATAAAAATCTTTTTGACTTCAGATAAAAATTGGAATGGCTACACGTACCGGAAGAGGAGAACTCTAGTTACGACCTTCAGCGAACATCAGTGCGTAACTTTGTTATTTATGGCTGAAATTATTCAAAAAAATTCAGAATAGTTGTTCGAAATATGACTAAAATGATGTCAAAATTTGATTGAATTTTAATTAATTATTCCCATCTAAAAAAAATCTTAAAAAATCAGTCAAAATGAGTCTCGTAAAGAGGTTTCCCCCTTAAGTGCATGGTGTACCTACGCTTCTTCGTTTCCATACATAAAACAGTAGGTATTGTTTTAATCGCTGAAATTGTCATTGTTTACTTTAAATCTTCAACTAATTGATATTCTTCAAATAGATTATGATAACCACTAGATTTGTTTACTTACTTTAGCAGAATATATTTTATCACCAGATAAGGGAAGCCAACGATTTTTCTGTTACCACAAATATTTTCGTCGAAACGTTATTTTATTTATTATAAAAATATCTGATTTTGTCGCAATTGAAGATATGTACACCCTTAAGAATACTTGGCACGTACAGTAATTAGAAAAAGTATAGGTTGGAATTTTTTAATTATATGAATATTATTTATTTACGAATTAAAGATTGCTAGTGAATGCAATACCTATGTATATACGTCGAAAAAACGTATTTTCTTTTTTTATATTTTCATCATGATTTTTAATAAATTATTCAAATTTGCACAAATTTAGTCAATATTATATATTGTTGATTAAAATATTTCCCGTATATAGATACATACATTGATTATCACGACGTTTCAAAATTTGGGTACAAGTTAAAACATCATTTACAAATAAAAATCCTTTTTATTCATAATTAATTTGTTTAATTGATTGCAACTTGTCATCAGAGCTTTGAAACAGATATAAACGCAATCTTTAAAAAGACTTAATAAAATACAAAAATTCGTTTTATTATCACTACTATATAGTATTTATAATAATAAATAAAAATGACAACCAATCGTGTGTTATTCATTTATTTCGAAAGTATTATTAATGAGTTTGTGTTTACCAAAATGGCGTTCAAACTCGCAAACTTCCCTGAAACACAATAGCTTTCAAACGATTATGCAAAATTCATCCTTCACAAGTTCTTTGTTAGTACCTAAATGAAGTTGATCTTTCACCACATCTGTAATGATGCAAAATAATTTTTTTGCAATTAATATTTATTCAAATTATTCAAAATATTTGATTCCAATATTGTAACTAACATTACATATTTATTTTTTAATTGTTTTATCTGATATTCAATTTATCGAAGAAGGATAAAGGTGGTTCGTTCGAGCGCGCGAACATAAATTTTGTCAACTTTTGAAAGAGGCAATAAAACGAAAATAACGGATCCAACAAGCGTCTCATTTCGTTTCTCTCTTTTGTTAGTGTTCACAATTCACTCCGTTGGTTGAACGCTTTATTTTTTAATCGTGGAGCGCAGAAAGGTATTGAGAGTTACCAAAGCAGGTATAATTTACAAATGGTTCGCTACCTTCCACGAGAGGTGCGACAATAGAAAAAAAAACAAGGCCGAGTCGGTCATCGGAATTTCTCGACCATGATAATTTCCCAAAAGACAATAAACTACGGTGCAATTACCGAGGAAATCATAAAATTACCCAAGTCCACGAGGCTTTTCAATAAGAAGAAACATATTGAAAATTCTCAAAAATGTTTACCCAGAATTAGCCCGACGTCCTAAATTAAACACGAAGGAAAAAATAAATTTCAAGAATTTTATTCGTGGGCCTCGATTTGAGGGGGAATAAATTATTTTTAATAAATCTAACGTAATGTTTACGAGACAAATTAATCTGCATTACTGTGAATATTTTTGTGAAGAATGTATTTCTAATATTTGATTTGGAGAGTATTTTTTAGGGACTTTTTGAAAACTTTCCATTACCCCCTGAACAGCGATATGAACTATTTTCATGAAAATCAATGAAAAGATATTTAAAAAAATCAAATAATTGCCTATTTACATTGTTTTCAGTAGATAAATGTTTCAACAAACTGGAAAAATCAAGGCCATTTACAAAGTCACGTATAGTTCGTACCTACTTCGATCGTAAAAAAAAAAAAAAAGAAAAAAAAAATATTACAAAATAATTCAAAATTGAATAGTACGAAATTTTAATTTTCTCTTCTTAAATCTTATTAATCGATATTTGCCCTGAAATTTATAAATCGACATTTCAAAAGTATTTGAAGTAAGTAATTAAAATTTGTCCAAAAATATTTTAAATTAGTTTCTTAGGTAGATACCTACTTATTTTCAAAACTATGGTTTCAATTTAGGTCGAGGTCGGTTCGTGAAACACGAACTGTTCTCGTCAATGGCTCGGTTTTCAAGGAATCTTTCTACGTCGAAAATGGAGGCGCTGACGTTACCAAATGCATTTGCGATTGTAAAATTTGTTGATCGAAAGATTTCTTAACGCAATCCTTAAAAGCATTTGTCTTCGAACGTATCTTTGTAAATAATATTTCTATTTTTTGTACAGCCACGTTAAATATTTTTCAAAACACTTGTCGTTCGAAAAACCATAATGTCTACACGTACATTCCGCACTTTGTTCGCTATGCTTCTGGTAAATAAGCACTATTACTCGTTGCGTCTGAATAAAATTCGTTATTCGTGAAAAAAGTATTGTATCAAAATTCGAAGAAGAAATTTTCGGTGACGAATCATCAACGTGCACTTGAAAGATGACGTTTTCAATTAAAAAATATAAATCCCAGTACGAAGGCCTATTTAAGTGCCATTTTTCTCAACATAAACCAGCATCATCAATTTATATTCTCGGCAAGAGTGGGCCAATGCTGGACAAGAATGCAAATCGCCTTGGGCATCGTGCCTGCGACAGCAAGTCGTAAGAATTTTTTTTAATGGAATAAAAATCCTGGAGTAAAAATGAATCAAAATTACGATGACTTTTCGACGAATTTGGTACGTGCGAACCCTAATGAAGGACGCCATACCATCCGCAATGTCGTAAGCGCATAATAAAATAAGCCGGACATAACTCATTTATATTATTTATTTGTCAAATTGGCGACGCGTCGTTCTCCTCCCACTCGCCGGTACGCAACGAAAAGTGACCCTGGTTGTACGCCGACCACCAGTGTCTATAAAAGGCGCATGCGCGCGTATACGGTCGTATACGGGCTGCTCCAAGTATACGCTGGTTGGTCGAGGGCCGAAGGGTGGGACGCGCGAGCGAATGATTAGCGGAGGACGAAGAGTGGGCGTTACCGGTGGGCGGAGCTACCCGTATACGACCCAAAGTTACGGAGACCTCGACGCATTAGTCTCCGCGGACTTGTCGTGCTGTGAAGTTCTTTTTCGGCGAGGGGTTTACGTCGAGTCACCTTTCTCGTTTATGAGAAATCCGACTCTTCTGTCATTGTCGATTATCGCGAGAATATCCTTTCTATTCGTTCCACATTCCGCGTATATTCGTACGTAACGTCGAGCGTGGAATATCAAAACGCACCGTAACAATTGTATTTCGCGCCAATTCGTCGAAATTTCAAACGTGACGATCGGATCTTAAAAAGAGGACGTGGTACGAAGGACTCGGAGCGGCCGATTGACGAAAATTATTCAGCAAGGAGCGGGGGAGGGGTCGAGAGCAATTGGGGCGTCTCGTTGCTGCTTAGGTTGTGTTGACCCCGTGACCTTGAAACAAAATAAACATAAACACGAGACCCAAGATGATGCATACGATGAGCGATCATCCGGTTCTACCGTTCGATGGAATGGGACTTTATCCGCAGCCCCGATCTAGGCTCATGTGGAAGGTGCCCAAGGTCGTTTCCAATCAGAAGGCCAAGTTCGAGAACAATGAAACGCTTAGAAAATTGAGTCGCGAATGCGAGGTGAGCAAGCTATTTGTTATTGTTTGGTTTGTTTCTTCTTCCCTCTCGCCCCGAACTCCCAGATTCCCCACCTCTTTCTTTCCTAACGTTCGTCTAACCTAACTGTTGCTGGATGCGTTTGGGTGCGTTTGCAGACGACTTTTTCTTCCTTGCCGTATATCCCCTTAGCGTACGGTCGAGCGGTCACCTCACCAAGTATTGGCAGCAGCATTGAAAGATTAACTTCCGTGATCGCCCGAACCGCACTCCGTCTCGCACGAATAATATTATGTAGCCAATAATTGAATAATTCGACCCGAAGAAAGAAACTTCCAATCTTTTCGTTGTCTTATATTTGTTGCCGTTTAGCGATATCACTTGAAGATATGCATTTTGCGAAGATAGACAAAAATTATCGGTTCACAATCTCGAGTCACAATCTCGGACTATTTTTTATATATTTATATACTGATATATTTATATATCAATTATTTATGCATATTATATATTAAATATATTAATATATTTATATATTATACGTTTAATATATGAATATATTGATATATTATATATTTAATATATTGATATATTATATATTTAATGTATTGATATATTTATATATGTTTTAATATATTAATATATTGATATATTATATATTTAATATGTTAATATATTTATATATATTTTAATATATTGTTATACTAACGGATTCGTATATTTTAATATTTTTACATTTTGAATTTTTGTTTTTTTTTTTCAATATTTTCAATATTTTATATTTATTCGAGTAGGTAATATATATTTGAGCGAATAAGTAAAACTATAATTTTCGTTTCTTGCGCTTAAAAGATGAGAAAACCACTCAAATATGTGTATGCTCGACCTTTTTTTTTAGTTTTTTTCATCATTTCGAACGATACAAAATTTACAAAAAAAAAAATTCATGGTCTTCTTAGTTCTCAGTGCAAATCGAAATAAAATGGTCAGTATTAGGGAAATTTTCGACATGCCTTTAAAAATTTATTGTATTTTCTATTTTTTGGGACACTTTCCAGTATATTTCTATTATTAACGAATTTTTCATATTTCGAGACTTTTTAGATAATTTTGGGCTCCTCAATGTATTCGGGAAAGTTAATCATCGAGATTATTACGATACGTTTCTTTTATAACGTCATTAATTTTTTTATTTTGCCCAAGCTTTTAAAATAGACTGGCAAAAAATGAAAGCATCGCCATTTTTATTACATCAATGAACGACATTATTTATTATTTTATAACGAGTACAATTATATGTTCGATAACGAAACAAAATTATTCGTAAAAATCTTATGTTTACCAATTGAAAAATTACCATTTACAAAAGCTGTGCATTTTTTTATTTCGTCATTGTCAGATATTGTTGATGTTTCTGTTTATTGGTCTCGAGCAATGAATACCACATAAAATAGTCAAAGTTTGTCATGCAGAGAATGTGATATAAGCTTAAAAATTCCAAAAGTAAAAAAAGGAAATTTCCGTATTAAAATTATTACAATCATATATTGTTAAATCACTGAAAGAACGCAATTGCTCGAATTAAGGATTGCATAAATTCAAATTGACAATAAAGCCAGTAAATATTGACAATTGTTGTTTTTCTGAAATATGTTATTTCGAAAAAAAAACAATCCGAAAACGCCTCTTAATGTATGCACATGACTTTTATTCGAAAAATAATATTTAAAAAACTGTAATTTGATTGATATTGAAAATTTATAAATAAATGTTTCTGACGATATAATTATACAAAATATAATTGCTACTATGGAGAAAAAAAAATTTTGAAAAAGTCGCATTTTTCGAAACCGCTACACATGTACGTAGCTTTGTAAATCCATTCGTAGTATTAATTGACCATCGATACCTAATAGATCCGCTACCTAAGTTACCTATATACGTTACACGTGCGCTTCACGAATAATGAAAATATTTTGAAAAATTCGTCCTAACATTGTAACCCTACAATAATTTGCATCTTCCATTGAACAATAATTTACAAAACTTTGAATCTTCATTCGGGGACGACTATGCGGGCAAAGATCTTTGGTATCGAATCTGAAAAAAATCTTTAACGGTTCAAGAAAAAATAAATTTCTGATTTTCATTACGTTTTGAGTTATTATATTTAGCTTAGACGATATATCATAGAGCAAAGGTAAACTATTTTTCGGACTTAGCATTGCAAAAATACTTTTGAAGCACAACTTGTTTTTTTTCTTTCTTTCAAAATTCAAATATTCGAAAATTCGATGTTTTTCGAAAATTTCAAAATTGATAATTTCTTTCATTCACGTGGATTTATTGACGTTTGTCAAATATACATAATTCATTACAAAATGTTCGTTGTAACGTTCGATGTAAGAAAAATAATAGTGGTTTTTTCGTCATCCAAACAACAAATGACACGTAACAAATTTGCTTATTGTTGGCCATTATTTTAGAAGTTCTGGCAATTTATGTGTTTGATTTCGAAAAGTAGAATCAGCTTCTAGTTTCAAATTTATTATTCGTGTCTCTTTTCTAATAGATTTTTGTCCCTATGAATACCCATTGTTTTTTTTTTCAATTTTGCGACAATTTTGTCTTACAGGTTTTTTGTTAATCAGTATCAATAAGGGCTTCCTGTTCCCTCAGTCTGAATATTTACGTTCTCAAATTCTCGGACAACTTTGTCATTTTCTAAAATTTCCAAATCGCTCTTTCATTTTAATGAATTTACACGCGACCTTGTGAAATATTGAATTATTTTTAAAAAAACGTTAGAAAAGAGTATGAAAAATATGAAACTTTATGTAAAAGTAATTAAGATATAAAGAACAAATTGCAATCATCAGTATCAAACGTTTACTAAATATTTACAAGTTTTCATAAATTATTAAAAACAAATACAAAAACATGAAAAAAGAACATTTCTTTCGATACTCCGACAGGTATTTTCCATTCTCGAACTATTTGAAAATCTTAAATTTGATTAATCGTTGAAATTTGCATCCGTACAAACTTCTAGCTATTTTTCCAAATGAGATTGCACCTACGTCCCAAACAACCTTACCTAAATAGTCCTTAGAATCGAATGCATTCTGGCTAACCGTGTTTGAATAAACGACTGCACTGGCTCGGAAAATTATGTTATATTGACGAAGAACTCGGTTGCAAAAGCATCGTTTCATTTGAGTATTTATTCATTCCAGATTCGATACACCGGTTATAGAGATCGGCCATTAGAGGAACGTCAACGACGATTTCAAGATGGTTGCCGCGAGGGCCATGCCGAAATCTCATTCGCCGCAACGGGAACGAATATCCAATTAACCTTTGGTCAAGTTCCCGGAAATTACTTGCATAGCGAGCCCGATCAATGTGACTTTGAGAAGGAACGGGGCAAGGTACGTTTTCCGAGAATTTATTAGAACTTTCATAGACTTTAACTGTCCAAAGATTGGGAAAAAGCGTGTGGATTTTTGCAAATTACAAAACCGTGCCGGAGTTTCGACCGATCAGGTCGACGGGTTTTGTGAACCAGAGTTAGAAATATTGCATTTGAATCGTGTACACCCATCCTCCCCTTGGTAAATCATCCCTAACGAGACATCGTCTAGTCAATCGCGCCGGTATTATGCTCAATGGAACTTTATGGTTGGTTCCATTGGCGTTTTCATAGAAAGAGGAAACCTCGTCCAATTAGCGATAACGATCGCCATGCTGGCGAGTCTCGTGGGTCCGAAAAGCCCTGAAAGGAAAACGACGTGGGGTCAAGTAATTTCAGACAGGGTGCCACAAAAAAACATGCATGTAATCACAAATGATGCCGATTAAACGAGCCCAGCCCGAATGCAATATCACTATAAATTAATTACCAGTCGAGCAAGTGGTTCTTGACCAGGAAGAATCCGAATCTAAGGAACTAGATCTAATCGAAGCGTTTGAAAAATCCTCCAAAAAGTTATCCTCTGTGTGAAAAAACTTGCTGCCGTGTAGAACTTTCGACCGGGATTGGATAATTACCTACTAGGCAACAGCTTTTCTCCCAAAGCACTTTTCAAAAGGGAAACATGTCCCTACCATTAACGTTACACCATTTAGACGAAATCGTCGAGCCAACAATGTACGTTCCATCATTGACATAATTGATACTTCCGTTTATAATTTTTCGATCCCTCCTGGCTCAACCTTTCGACACCCGGGGAGGTCCTTCATGATGGTGGAGTCTCTTGGGAACGGTGAAACTACTTTTGCAGGACTCGTTCCAAAGAATGAGCGAACCTCCTCCCAGCCGTTAGCCAATTGCTAACCTATACATTGACAGTTGACGCTCTCCAATAGGTTTGCAGCAATCCGGACGGAGGTCTTCTCGGAATTCCCATTCGGTCATTCCAAGCTCTTCGACGTAACGAACCCAAGCAGGGTGGAAAATAAAGTAGAGTCCATCCCATGAATGATTGGCGAGGGTCGTTGGGCTCTCCATGTCGCACCCTCTTTCATCCTTATTCCACCCTCACTGATGTAGACGTTGCACAGTTCTCTTTGTTCGCAAAGGCTTCAAACCGAACGCGTCTTGGACCTCCGAGAGATCCGATCTGATTCCTCGCTACCTCGAGGATCCCCATATTTGACCATTATCCATTGTTTCATATTCTCCGAATGGTGTCATTTTATTTCTGCTTTTAGAATAATGTTTTGAATGAATGAGTTGTTCCACTCTCTAGGATAGATTGGTATACCTTCACTCCCAAGCCGGATTCAGGAACCAACCCTTGTAGTTAACGTTTCATTCGTGGTGAGCAATTTCAATAATTAACGTTAGGAAGTTTTCTCATCCATACGACTGTATAAAAATTACGTTTGATTGGAGATCCATATCGGGGAGCTTGGATTGTTGGAGCTTGGATAGGCCTAAGGGTGGTGTCCCACATATCTAGACTCGTACAAAAATTAAAGCCAGCTTTTCCTTATTTTTTAGGGGTACACCTTTCGATCCCTATGCGAGAGATAGTAATGGCGACATCCCTAATTCATTCTTAACTCATATCAAACATTTTATTCACCCCTGTTATCATTGACGACTGTTCCAAGGATAACGAACAATCTAAGCGTTCTTTGCGCTCCCTCGTTGTTTCTTTTTCTCTCTTCCTTAGCAAATGCAATTTATTTTGAAAACTCTTCTGATCGTGTTTGTTGGATATGCGCTGGATTCTACTATAAGCATGGAGGTTTGTTCCGGCTCTGACGCGTATAGATAGGGGAGTCAAGCACAAAACGGATGAGCTAAAGGAAATGTTGGAAAAAAAATAGAATTGTTCGAAACGAAATTCAACTTCCATTTTTATTCGTGGGAATGTCCAACTAATGGACTTTTGAAAATCACAAAGACGTTTATCCATTTTGTTTAATAATGATACAAAACAATTCTTCGCACTACCCGCCTTGCTCATATGGGAGGCCTAAAACGAGTACTCCACTCGAGCAAAATGGATAAAGGCTAAATAACGAGATCGATCAACTTAATTGAAAAAATCTATGCCTTGTGCAGAAGTGCAATCTTCTTTAAACATTAATCACTCTCCACGATAATCAACTAATTATAAATGAAGTCTTTTAAATCTTCCTCTCAAATAACAATCAACATCTATAATAAGTAACAATTATAATCTCTAATTCGTGAAAAGATCTAAATTTATTCCTGACAAACATCGCAGTAATAAGAGCCTCTCAAATTACCCATAAGATTATTCCAGGGCAAATCGTATTTGCTCGCCCCCATCCATTTTGCTTAAAAGCGCGTTTGAATTTTCTACCATTATAACCTAAAAATAAAAATGCAGGGAAGCGCGAGTTTGCGAAGATAAGAATCACATTACTAATGAAAACGTAACACAAAACCTAGGAAAACTCATTTTCCACCATACTCGAGTAATCAGAACTGGTAGATTTCGAATTTTGTTAAAGAAAAGTAGGAAAATACTCGATCATTGTTTTACCTTGTAACTGTTTACGTGACCCAAGCAAGCTCACTGACCATGATTGGTTGACGTGGTCGGGAGGTCGGTTGGTACTCGGGCATTTACAAAAATACTTGTAACGCGTATTTCGGAAGACGTACCCGTTTTCGGCGCATCTCCCCTACGCCGACGCGATGGACTGACAAGGGCGCCGGCTCATTGTATCAACGCCATTGCGATCGATAGTGCGTTCCCTGGCGGACCGCCATTTTGCAAAACTCGCTTTGGTCTTGCGAACATTGATTTTTCTAAGACTCCTTAAGGCGAATAATTTGATGGTGAAGTTATTTAAATTCTCGCGGCAAATTTGCAACTTAGGCATCCAACTTGTCGCACTTCTTTTATCATTTATTTTATTTGTTTGCTCGTGAGTTACAGAGCTGGCTCAGGAACGAACAATGAATGAGGGGCGGAGCTTCGGCCCTTATTTTTTCGTGTCGAAAATTGTAAGCAATCGATTGAAGAAGTTATTTTCCTTTCCGAATTATTTGAAATTATTCCAGGCGAAAAAATCGTAGTTCATTTTTTGTTATAAAGAACGCACCATTCGGACTGGTCGTATTAATAAATAATCAATACGATTATTACTTCGTACTGAAACAAGAGCATTTTTGCTCATCGATACTAAAACTTTGAAGAAGTTCACGTTAACTGCCATTACCAAAATTATCAAAATCTGTAATCGATCTTAGCGATTCAAAATTTTGTCGAAAGACACTTCAAAATCGACGTTAGCACTTACGGATAACCAAAAAGCTCGTCGACATTTTATAAATGTCGGCTTTAAAGCGTGTGTTTATAAAATCATTCACCGATGAACTAATTTTACCCAAAATTCGTATCGTGCGAGGCAAAATTTAGTATGGGTTGAACTTTTACAAATAACAATCAATTTTCAAATTTCCCGCTTCTACGTGGTTCGTTAGTACAAAAAAACAACAAGAGTGAATAAAAATTTGAATATTTTTATATTACGAATTTATAAACGGACATTCCAAAAAGTTTACAATAACCGATACTGCAACAATTCGTCTTAGATATTTCATTTAACTACAATTATTACCGGGCAAGAACGGGAAACAACTGCAGCGCGCAGTCGCAAAATCGCAGTCGATTCTAAACATGAAGAATCGATTCATGGAAGATCGAGACTTTAAAGAATCGATACAAAAGATCGATTTTTAGACCTCGTGGATCGATTTTAGCAGAATCGAATCGAGATGCCCCATCCCTACTTGGGAAGTGCCAGGGTGAACGTAGGGACAAGAAGGTTTGACGTATTAGGAAGAGTGACTTGACTTGATTTTCGTTGCTTCAAATTGAAATTTCTTCAAAACTATTCAACATTTTTCGATGATTTTTTTTAGTTTTGTTCAGAAAGATTTTATTGATAATTCTATGTAGGGTTTTAGAGGATATACGAAATAGAAAAATTTTGAGCCCAATTGAAAGTTGAAAAACATTGGTTGGAAAAATGCCCATTTTCAATGTACCTTTTCTCAGGAACCGTACGTTCGATGTTGACCATTTTTGCTGTGCGTGTGTATTAAAGTGTTATAAACAATTTGTCGAGTCATTTTTTCGATATTTTGTTTCAGAATTTTTAGACATCGTTTTGAAATTTTGTTAAAACTTTTGACCACCTTTTTTTTACCTTCAAATATATTTTCCTCGGGTCTGAATCGTTTTTTCAAAAAAATGGCTCGACACATCCTTCGTTTGGATGTACTTATTAGCTCAAAAAAAAAAATATGCCGATACGATGAGTAGATTTCGAGAAAACGTAAATTGCAGACGAAAAAATATAACTTTTCAAGAAACACGATTTTCTGAAAAAGTTTGAATTTCTAATGAATTGAAACGCTAACTTAAAAAAATTATTTAATACACTTCCATTGCTCAAAATTTTATAAAATTTGAATCACATATCAAGAAAGAAATGTACTTTAAGAAAAACAATCTTTTTAATGCTTTTTGTGACGTTGCTGTACGTTGAATCTCCTTAACAGAGCTAATTGCAGGAAGTTAATAAGCGAATGATAATGAAAAATCTAGGATACAGAATTGAGAAAAATTAATGTGGCCCTGTAGAATATCCTGGAGAACATTTCTATCCGAGCGAGAGTAGGTAATTGGGTTTGTAATTTTTAAGTTTTGCAACCTTTATGAACAATGGACGAAATACAATGTTTACGATCAGAGAGGAACGAAGGACCTCGAACCGAGTAAAAATTCCATAGTGTCATTCGACAACGAAAAGCGAATGGAGAGACAATAAAAGTTGCTTCGAAAGGCGGTGACTGGAAATTTAGCGCATAATGGGTCGTAAATATGTCGCGCGGAGGGTCCTTGGGACTGGGAAGGGGAGCCCAGTTGGGCTCGAGGACCCTACGGTGTATCTCCTTCTTCGACACTGACGAAACTTTAAAGGATTCGACGCCCGAGGATGTGCTCGAGCCGACGCTCGAGAGCTTACGACATTTTATTTTTGACCTCTCTGTAACCGCTACCGGGCTCTGCTCTTCTCTCCTTTAAATTTTCTTTTCTTATTTTCTTTGAACGAACCGGGACACTACTTTTAGTACCTACCCCAATGGAACCGAAGCAAGGATTTTTTTTATGACTCTTCGATACCTACAGGAAAACTATTTGGAGATCCGGCTACGACTACAAATGGCACCCCCCCCCCCCCTTATATACAGTCAACGCTGTACGGTACAAAATTGACATATTATATTTTTAGAATAATATGTCTTTATTTATCAGTTGCCTATCAAAACAAACGAGTGGGTATCGACGTATTTATAAACAAACAAATTATATTATCGTCCTGCCGAAAGTTGTTCGATTAAAGCTGTCGTATTAAGCAAATGAGCTTTGTGACTCGTTTAGAAAAGTTGATTCGTCTATGGAAAGGAATCCTGTTTACAAAAGCCAAGTTGTTGAATAATCGACATTCAAAAACCTTTTAAAGACGACATAAGCAGAATTTTTTTTAATTTTTTTAAATAATTGCCCAAGTTTGAAAATAATAATTAATATTGTTTGGTAAGTGATAATATTTTTTGTATTTTGTAAGGCTGGAATGCGTCCCTCGCGAATAAGGAGCTTTGATTGTACATAAATGTACGATGTTCTCAGAAGAAAAGGATAAAAGTGTTGTATAAAACGTCGGCTGCTTCGACATAATATTATTTCTTAAGTTAACTCAGAGTTAACTCTCGAACTTAATACACGTTTCAGAATTTGGCAATATTTCCACGGAGAAATTTTATTTTTTGGTGTTGTAAATTGTTCAAAGGACTTCGACACGATTTAAACGTTCAAATTGAAAATGACGAACTTTAGCGATTGACTTGATCGATTCGGTACTTATCTTGAAACGGAAAATTCGTGCGTATTCGTAAATCAATTTTTTGAGTTTTCAAACAGCCGTCAATATCGAACCACTTTTTTATTTCTAAAAATAATTTTTTGAAACATTCTCGTCTTCGTTTTTTTTAAATATTTTTTTTAAATATTCGCAACTTCTTTCTTTCAAAAAATAATTTTTTAAAACATTGTCGACATTTAATTGCCACAAATAATTTTTTTTAACATTTTCAACTTCTTTCTTTTTAAAAATATCTTTTTTTATACATTTTCGACTTTTCTCTTTCTAAAAATAATTTCTTTTATACATTTTCGACTTTTCTCTTTCTAAAAATAATCTTTTTAAAGATTTTAGACCTTCTTCTTTCTAAAAATAATCTTTTCAAAACATTTTCGACTTTTTTCTTTCTAAAAATAATTTTGTTAAACATTTTTTACTTCTTTCTTTCTAAAAATAATTTTTTCAAACATTTTCGACTTTTTTCTTTTTAAAAATAATTTTTTTAAACATTTTCCACAGTTTTAGAGATTTTGGCATAGGTAATTATCTCAATCCTCGTACACCGATATAAAGATTCCCTCGTGAAGAACGAAAAAGAGACGATATTGGAGGCGCTTCAAAAGGGCAAAATGAAAATAACGTGCTTTAGGGGATCGGCAATCGACGATCCGATCTCGTCCAATTTCGGTAGTTATGCATATGCGCGCGTGCTGCAATCGTAAGGAACGCTTACCCGTGGCTCGTGCACATTGTTTTAAACAAAACGATCTGTCACGTGGAGAGATAAAGAGTCGGGTACAGAGAGAGAGAGAGAGAGAGAGAGAGAGAGAGAGAGAGAAAGGGAGACACAGACAGCGAGAGAGAGACAGAGAGGGAGGGAACCCCGTTAAAGAACACGCAAAGGACACGTGCTGAGTATTCTCGGTGTGCCCCGTGGCGAGAAATAATTACCGGAGATCGAAAAAGTGAGATAAAGAAGCCCCCCACCCTAGTGAGAAATATCGAGGAACATTTTGTTCCTCCCTTTCCTAACTCGTTTTATAGGTAGTCCAGAAAAGACAGCATTTGATTTTTCAATTGGAATATGGTAGGGGGTGGCCCCTAAGTGTAAATAAGTTGGAGATGCAAATAAAATTGTAGAGCATGAAAATCTCTACAAATTCCAAATGAAACTTTTTCCCGTAAAATGAATGGTTAAGGGGCTAAATCACTCTGGAGGTCGAGTAGTATGTTAACAGCTTCGACCCTATGTAGGATTTTTTTTTATATTACATAGTTCAAATTTTATTAACAATTTTTGTGCATTTTTTTGCGTTTTGTCGAAATTTTTGTTTAACAACGCGCCACTTTTGCAAAAATCAATTTTAAAAAAATCCTACGTAGTGTCGAAGCTGTTATCATACTATATCGAATTTTTGGTTCATTATTGCGGTTTTGAAATTGCAGCAGTTATTGGTTCGGCCTGGCAGCAATGAAAAAGCAAAAATTGCAGCTGGTAAAATGGTGGGAAGCCGCCATTTTGTTCAGTACAGCTCTGATCAAATTTATAAACAGTGCTCAATACTTATATAATAAAGACCTTTTTACCGAATTTCGATATGTTGTTTACTTTCTTTGAAAAAAAATGTCAAAGTTTGCTATATTTTTTGGCCTCTAGAATGTTTTACCCCCTTAATGAGATATAGTTTGACATAGCGTGCCGGTACGTTACATCACAACTTTGTACGAAAAAAAAGTTGTACATCAAATTCTTAAAAAAATTCATGCTCTATAAGTTTGATAGGTTACCATTTTTTTGAATCTCGAACCATTATCAAGATATTTCATAAAAACGACAACTAACAATTATTCGACTATCAATATCTCGAAAAATATCGACTGTAGAGGAAAAATTATCTCAATGAAAGTTGTAGAAAATATAATTTCCTACAAAAAAGGTTCATATCATTGTTATTGTGGGACTCACCGTTTAGGAAATATTACTAAAAAACGTTTTTAACTCTAACACATTCCCAATGAAAAGTCAAATACTAAGTTGCTTTTCTCTCGCAAAAGTCTATTTTTCGTGGGCAACTACCTCCTAGAGAGAGCCACGCGTCTTTCAAATGATAGCATCGTCAACCAAAATGTAATCGACGCGTTTTGACCAAGTTTCATGATTTGCTAGACTCTTATCTATCCACCTTCCTCTACCTGATCTATGGACCCTTGACATCTGATTCTGACTACTTACCGTAATAGGACATTCTCAAAATCAACTTAGGTACCTAATTACCTATCAAAAAAATAACGCATTTTTTTTTTTATAAAACAATATTTTACAATCATTAACCCTTAGTCTGCCTAGGGGGGTCGTTTGTGTCCGAGCGAAAATCAAATGTCGGTGTAACTCCTAAATCCGATCACGGGAGGCGCTGTTAGGCTTATGTAAAAAAAGTTAGGCCCCTCTAGACCCGACCTGCAAAGAGGCGCTATTCTAGTTCTTACCCAGCTGTTGTAAGGAGCAATTGATTTTCGTTCCGGACGCATACGACCCCCCTAGGCAGACGGCGGTTGTCAAAACTGTAAGTAATTTTTTTTTCGTTTTTTCGCTTGAAAGTCTTTATTGAGGCTATAGAAGTGCCACAAAAAAGTTGGGCGCAAAAAAAAAATTCGATTTTTTTCAATTTTTTTTTTTCGTAATTTCTAACTTTTTCTAATTTTTTTCATATTTTCTACAATAAAAATATATTGTGACACTTAACGAATGAGTTATTACTGATTTTATTACTTAGTTTGTATTTAATACACATTTATTGCTTCTTTACTTCGAAATTTGCGACTAAATTATTGCCAATTTTTAGGTCCCAAACTTAAGGTTAATTTAACAAAAATTGGATACGGTTGATTTTTTTCTCGAAAGCGACAATCTTCCCCTTTAATATTCTTTTTTGGCAGTTTCGATATCTTTATTTGTCTTAAAGTTATGATTTTTTGAGTGAACAAATGCATTGATACCGTTTTTTATCATTTTTTGGATAAATAATATATTAAAAAATAAAATTTTTTATAATTTTATGATCGATACTTCAACTTAAAGGTTTAAAGAAACTCCATGAATTTCTTTAGATTTTTAACCCCACTGAAACTGGTTGAAAAACCGTCAGGACGCCAACGACCCCCCTAGGCAGACTGAAGGTGCCAAAAAACCCTAGGCAGACTAAGGGTTAACTATGTCATGGGCAAACAAACAAACCAGTCTTTTTTTTCCATGACGTTTATAATTACTTATGAAGTTGAAAAATATTTGACATCCGGTCGAATTTTCCAAATACAACGGTACGTTATTCGAATGGAACAATTTGAAGCTTCTAAAAATGAGCCACCGTACCGTGAGGGATGGAGGATGGAAGGACTTTTTGTTCGCTTCTCGCCGACCGTATGGCGTTGAGTCGCCTGGTATGGCCCGAATGAGGAATGTCCCTTTTTTATGTTGGTCGCCGGACTCGGTGACGGGTCACGCCCAATTCAACAGTCCGGCTTTTCGATGACACACGTGTAGGTACGTGTTTCGCTAAATGGCCGGACTAGTATCTCGTTTCAACGTTCGGATTTATTTTCACGTTCGTATAATAGAAAGACAGTTATTACGAACGCAGGCCTGGTGATTCGTACACTTCTGTTATGGACACACCTTTTACGTTGCAGCCAAACCCAAACCCCGTTCAGCTCTGCGACAAAATATTACGTTGGCCAAAAAGTCATTGCGTTTCGATTTAAATGGCGATTTAATCGTTTAAAATAATTTTTTTTTATCTTCGTCCAGTAAATACGATACGTCATTTTTTTGGCAAACGAGTAATTGCGTTTATTTTTAACAACGATAATATCTATTTAATAATATCCAATTTTAAATTCCTCGTCATATTTATTCAAAAAATCATGGTTTCTTCAATTTTTGAAAACACGCGGGATTTTTATACGATTTATTCCGATTCATTATCGTTTCTGATCTAGTGTTTTGTACTTATGAATTGTCGAATCGTCGACTGCGGAAAGGTTTATAGCCGTTGCGTATTTAATTATAAAAATTCACCTAAACATAGTAAGCGTGAATTTTACAAATTTTCTAAAGTTACTTACAAAATCGATCAAAAGAAAAAGTGGATTGCTGCTGTACAGAGAGTTCAGTAGGATACGCTAACCTAACGTTTAGTCATTGTCAATATTGTCAATGCATTATACTCGTGTATTTAAATTAAAATTATAAAACTATAAAAACATTGATATATCGTTTAAGTTTTCATTTGATAAATATATGTTATCACTTGGTCCAATGTTTACATTTTCATAACTAAAAATGAAGCATTGAAATTTAGCAAGTACAGAAGAAAACTTGAATTACCTTCAGTTTTGTACTTCCTCCGTATTTACAAATATAATAATTTTGCTTTTTTTAACGCATAATACTTTTATTTATATAAACTTTTATTTTGAGTCTCCTAAAAGCTGTCGTTTTACAAATGTCATTCGTCCTTCGCCTCGAACTGCTTTCGCCACGACATGCGCTATATTTATGTTCTTCTGCCATAAGCCATCGTGACTATAAATTTATAGCCCGATGCAAAACAACAGTGAAACATTCTTGAACGAAATATTGAAAATACGATACTGATTCGACGATAACTAAAATAACGGATTATCTAATTTAATTTTTAATCGAGCTATCGATAAATCATTAATTGTTTTCTTAATTGCTTACTTCATTTTTAATGCGAACCTAGCAGTTATTTAAATTTTCTCAGTGACAATGGATTCCTTCGTTCGAATATTTTCAATACTTAACATACAGTGTGGAAATTCAACGACATCGCGATTTCCATAATCATCGACAGCTCGCTTCAATCGAAAATGGTAAATAACATCCAAGTGAGTATCTACTCACGAGGACGTAATAACAGGTAGAGGCAACGGGACGGTGATAGACAAAGTGAAATCATAATAATGAGAGATACCTATAACGCTCGATCATCCAAATATTTTGAAATAATTTCCTTCGTTTCTTCCATACATTGACCGAATAAAGGATTTCGAAAATTAAAAAAAAACAACATTCATTATCGACTGGTTCTGATGAAGGAAGATTAATAAAATGATTAAGGGGGGGTTGTAAATTTTATCAGAGCTGTACTAAACAAAATCCAGAACTGCTGCAATTTCAAAGCCACACTAATGAACCAAAAAGAATTCGATATAGTATGATAACAGGTTTGACACAATGTAGGATTTAAAAAAAATTGATTTTTGAAAAGTGGCGTGTTGTTGAGCAAAAATTTCGACAGAGGGCAAACAGAAATGGACGGATGTTGTTAATACCATTTGCAATCTAAATAAAAATGGAATTTTTATAAATAAAAATGGAATTTTTATTTATATTGCATAGTTCAAATAAATAAAAATTCCATTTTTATTTATATTGCATAATTAAAATGTTATTAACAATATCTGTTCATTTTTTAAATATTAATTTTTTTAAATTCCATTTTTATTTATATTGCATACTTCAAATATTGAACAATATTCGTGCATTTTTGCAATAATTCAATTAAAATAAATATGTATTTCCATTTTTATTTATATTGCATTTTTCGTTACACCCATTTAGTTAGAATATTCTTTTCTTCTTTTCTTTATATCCATTTTTATTTATATTGCATATAAATTCCATTTATATTTATAGCAGCATTTTTATTTATATTTGTTGATTGCATTTATGGAACAACAATCAACAAATAATCATAGCTTAAAATAAGACAAACTTTAGAGGCAAAGGGGAAAATAAAAATAGTAACTAAAGTAATAAAACTAATAATGAAGACAAGAAATAAATGATAATAAGAGAGGCAAGGAGAGAGAACAATTATTAGCAAAGTAACTAATCTATCTATTGCCGTCGCTAAATAGGAACGACTACGTTTTTGTTTGTTTGTTTTTTTTTCTCCTTTCTTTTTATTTCTCTTTCTTCCATCTCGAATGCAAATGAGCCGGCGAAAGGGTTGACCCCCCGAACGCGGCACACCGGAACCGCGTTACAGTTTAAATATCGCCACGCATTATCCCGATAATGTGTCACGCCCAGAAGGAGCGACGATTTTTTTTTTTTACGTTTTTGTTTCCACGACTTACCATACCGCTTCTCGTCGCGTGAGAACACGATGCGCGGACGCGCCGAGGCTAATAAACATCCGATACGAAAAAGGGTTGGCCGAGCCGTGTGTTCTCGGAGTAATTAATTATCGCGGGTAAAACGGGTGCGCGAAGCCTGCCAAAACGACGGCTGTGAATAATCGGTCAAATTTGTCGACGTCGCGGAGTTACCTCCGTTCCTTTAAACAATGGTTGACGTTTTTAGTAGTAGAGCGCGCTGTTGCTGCGATACGGTCAATTCGACTCCGAACTTTTTTTTTCCACGAGGTAAACCAAATTATGCGGCATGGATCGTAAAATTTGACGTTTCGTCGAAGAAACGCGACGTGTTTATTAGGTACGTACCTCCTACTCGGTATGTATGATAATCAAACATAGGACATTGTTCGATAGATACGAAGTTTTATTTGTTTCAATGCTTTGGTGACTGCAACGATAATGATAGAAACTACATCATAACATTTTGTGAGAGAGGCAGTGGCCTAGGGATTAGGAGATCCGGGAGAAGGACGACTGTTATGAACCGAGCTGCGCATCGTACCGCGCATCCTTCTGCGCATGATACTGCGCAGCTTCACTTCTTATTCGCACATTGACTGCAGCGCCGTAAACACCTCCAACAATCCAATTTACGTTCTTCCAACATCCGTAACATGTCAAATTAATTCTACGCACGTCAAACGAAAGCCGCAACAATTATTTACTTTAAAAAGAAAGCGTTATAAAAATTATATTTATACACAAATATATCGAATGGCTCGTCGGAAAAATCAATAAAAATTCACGGTACGTATGCAAATAAAAAGATACGACATTGTTCGATAGGCACGAACTTTTGTTTGTTTCAATGCTTTGGTAACTGTAATGATAATGATAGAAACTACATCATGATTTTTTGCGAAAGAGACAGTGGTATAGGGGGTAGCATTCCCGACTCACACCCAACGGGCCCGGGTTCGATTCCCGTACAAATGAAATTTTTTTCTATGTGCTTTTCTGTGCTCTCGGTGATTCGAAACCCACCGAAGAGAAACTAGAATGTGTATGAGGAGAGGAAATGTAAAAACGCGAAATACACCGTACGTTGAAATTTGTGTATACAACCACCCGGTCCCGATATCTATCTAGCTGGAATGAGCAACGTTTGTGACAGCGATCAAATAAGTTGGACTGATAGAAATAAAATAATTCAATTAGGAGATTCGGGAGAATGACGACTGTTCTGAAGTGAGCTGCGCATCGTACCGCGCATCCTTCTGCGCATGATCCCGCGCATGATACTGCGCAGCTCCACTCCTCATTCGCACATTGACTGCAGCGCCGTAAACACCTCCAACAATCCAATTTACGTTCTTCCAACATCCGTAACATGTCAAATTAATTCTACGCACGTCAAACGAAAGCCGCAACAAATGTTTACTTTAAAAAGAAAGCGTTATAAAAATTATATTTATACACAGATATATCGAATGGATTGTCGGAAAAATAAATAAAAATTCTGTGTTGAACGCGCCAAGTACGACAAAGTGTTATTGTTGCGAACGAGGAGCGATGACGCAATCATTCTTCGAAGGAAATAAGTCGCGCATAATTTCAGATGCAAATCGTTGGGGAATTTTGCCAAGTAGCAGAATGCGTACATTATACGTGCGGACGTCAATTTGTATAATCTTCACATACTATAAAGCAACGTCACTTTCCCCATTCGACTGTTTATTCGCTAACTTCTATACCAAACAACGGATTTTGATGCGGTTTTCGCTATCATTTAGATAATTTTTCATACAAGGTTTATATGTATAATAAAACCTAATTAAATTTTTTGTAAGTAGAAAAAAACAATATTTTGCAACCAAGTCGCCGAAAAATAATTTTACATGGCTTAAGTAAGCTAAACCTTACGAGATACTTCAAAATGATGTACTCGAGAATTGTAGTGCTTCTAAAATCCTAAAGAAAATTCCGCAATGGCATATCTCTATCTATTACGGTTGACTCGCAATAACCATTTCTTTCATTAAGACTGTAATTTAAAAACAGCGTTACTTGCGACGCTATTTACTCTTATTCAGTTTGAATCCTTATCCAAATAAATATAATAGTACTCTTGGACATTTAATGTAGATTATAATTGTCCTTTACAGTATATCATTCTGATAAATACTTTAGAAGAAATCAGAGGTTAAAGCAACCGTAAAAATAATTCACGGACCGAACAAACTTAGACCTAAGCGATGAGTGCTTTTCCCATAGACAGCTGTACGTAGACCTTTCGCTCGTCACTTCCAAACAAAATTTCTTCGTATTGTGTAACGAAAAGTCAGCTGCAAACATTGTTTATAAAAAAATTCCATAATCAAAGACAGTAACTTTACATTTTCCACTTCTTTTTTTATAAATTACATCCGCGAAAAGTTGCCAAAAGTTGTATACAGAGTGGGACATTAACTTAATGTTTGTTATGCAGTTTGCGATGCTCTACAAGATGATAGGTAAAAAAATGTACCGTCCCATTTAAAAAAGTGGAGGTGACCTTCACTGTGCGTCAGCGCCTCCACTGAAATAAAAAAAATGGTAGCATTTGATGGCCCCTTTCGTACGGTACAACTATTGTTTGGAACATTTTTTTGTGATGTCGATAATTACAGAGATATTTACGGTGGCAATAGTTAATGCCCCACCCTGTATATCGAAAATATGTTTTCATAAGATTGTAAATCGGCTCCAAATCCGGCGATAAAACAAAAATAAGGTATGATTTGATACTTACATTGATTGACATAGAAACGACGGACCGCACAATTATTTATTATTATTTAAACTAACAAATTGTAATCATTCACTCGCGTTAAAAAAATATATATCCAACGATACAAAGAAACACAATGAAAACGAAAAAAACGTGTGGAAACGAGGAATATTTGGAGGTTCGATAATAGGCATCCTGCTCCAATAAGGAAACGTTGGATTATTCCGCACGACCAGCTGGCAATTTTGGCTTTTTCGTAATGTAATGGGAACAATATGAAATTCGCGGTAGGAAGCTCATTCGGATTATAATTGAGCAACGGGGTGCTGCTTGCTGCTGCTGCTACCACCGCTCGAGGCTGCCCTCGCGATTCTCATTGAGGAACAGACTTGGGGAAAGAAAGGTCGAGGGGTGCTTGAGTCGAAACATCTCGATACTTTAAGCTTTACTAAAATCTCATTGGGAGATTTATCGTCGTTTCATGTTGGATGTGGCGACACTGTCGATCAATTCCTATGCCTCGAGGGATGCAAACAAATCGTAAGGAAGTCTTTGGGCACAGGGATCGAAGTCTCGCCTTTATTTTACTGCAAGATTCGTTCGGAGAAATTTTCGACTAGTCCAATGGTCAGTTTTGATTACACGAAAGATCTCTTACGTTGGTCGTGCGATGTCGAAGGCTCGTGGATCCTCGACGTATACGGCAGTGCTAATTTCGATAACTTGGTGAAGAAGGAAGAGAATATGTTGGACATCCGAAGTTTATCCCAAAGTCTTTTATTGAAAACTCAACTTTACTGACTCTAAGATATTTTATATCGTGTCGATCCCATTAAAATAAAAATCCCTAGAGATTAAAAATTTGTTAATTCAACATTTTGTCTAAATAGGTACATAGTCGTGTAACAAAGAAATTTAGAGAAAATAATATAAATGCAATTTTTTTCTAACGCTTTGGAATATCTTTTCAACACGTTGAAAGAGAAAAATGTCGAAAAAAATGCAATTCACGAAAAGAAAGCGTCGACGCGATACCTACTTTGGGTTTCGGCTGAAAATTACAATACGTTCTGGGTCCGATCCGAGGGGCCTCTCAATGAACCGAGCAATTCGACTCGTTATTAACCCAGGTGCTCATCATTGGCCTTCCCATTTCAATTTGCCCGTCTAGCTCCCTCGTAGCATTCGCTTTTGGCCACGATCTCGCAACGGACCCCTTGCTCCCGGTCGACGATTACGTTGATTGGCATGGGCCCACTTTGTCCCGAGCCCGCCAGGGTGAAAGGAAGGACCGAGATAGCTGTTGAAAGAAGAAAGAGAAAATTGCACGTTTGACTCTTCGTCTTCCGGACACGGACGAACCCACCGCATCCTTTGCGTCTTCTCATTTCTTTTTTCTCCATTCCATACCGCCGCGCAATATGTTATTCGACGTAATTTTGCGAAGCAATTTCGCTCGATTCGAGAGCGAGGATCAATTGCACACCGAACCATTTCGCAATTTTACTTGATGTACAAAAGACGTTTATAATGGAGACGGGATTTGTTGCATTTACAAACAACTTTTGAATAACTTCGACACTGGCATTAAGTTCGCATTCTTTCAAATCGATTCTAATTGTCAAGGTCATGAAAAAATCCAGTTGTCGCAGGTTTAAGGCAGTTCTGTCGTGACATTAAAATCAACAAATTGTTTTTCAGCTTTTCTTACATACAAAATGGTTTGCGGGCTCGAGTTAATGAAGAAAAATTGTTGCAAATTGACTAAAAAACAATATACTGCAAATTCAAGGTCATCCAAGATTATATGTACCTGCTGTATAATTACAAAAATTGCGAAAATTCTTTTCTTTAGATTTTTTTGAAAAACTATATAAAACTTCTTTGATGTTGCATAAAAATGTATGCAAAGTTTTAGAAGGCTTCACCGGGTAGAAGCCAAGATATTTATGGATGAAAATGCAACTTTTAACACGCGCTCTTATGAGAGACTAGCGAAAATTCTGATTTTCATCAATAAATATCTCAACTTCCGCGTGGTGAAACCTTCCAAAAATTATTACACATGTACATAAACATCAAAGAAGATATTACCCAAATTTTCAACAAAATCTTAAGAAAACGATAAAATGATAGAACTACCTTAAGCATGATCGCGAGGCAGCTATAATGTCATGGAAAAGTAGTTCCATCGGTAACTCTTTTGGATGATTTACTCCAACTCTACACTTTCTTGAAAGGCTTGCTAAAAATGCGTTTAGTTGCACATAATTGTACATTTGATGGCTCAAGACTTTTATCAGCTATTAAAAAAAGTTTTCTCACATAACATTTCCAAGCAGTAATATTTGATTTCTCAGATTAGTTTCTCAGAAGGCATAGTTTGTTATTTAAAAAAAAACGCGCAGTTGCGACATTGCCATGATCAGAGTACTCCCAAGCTTAAACCCGCAGAAATTAGCATTATTCGAGACAAAGTACAGCAAACTCCCGTTTATCCGAATCGCGTTTATCCGAAATCCGCTTTATCCGAACAAATTTTTCCGACCAAATTTTTACGCTTCTTTTTTCATTGTTCACAACTTTAAAAATATTGCCGCAATAAAAGTTTCTCAAACCAAAACACAAAAAAACATTATAGACTTTTTTACCAAAAAATAAACTCTAATGAAGCGTCCGAGAACTTCAACGTCCATAAGTTAAAAGTTTTTTGTTTTTTTACTTTAAAGTTTCCTTTGAGTAATCTCTAGTTTTGTTTCATAATTTTGTCGTTAATTTTTTCATTCAAAAGAGTAAGTAATAAAATAAAAACTCCAGTTTTTTTCCCGCTGCCAAATAAGGCGGATTTTTTTCTGTAAGAACGCAAAATAAACGAGCTTTGTTATTCAGCATTTCAAAACTTTGAGTTTTCAATCATACTTTAGAGCCTTTTTGACACGTCAACACAAATTGTTCAGTCAAAAACATGCAGGTTTATTCACAACCATATCAATAGTAATCTACGTACGCACGTTTTACGATCATATTTCGCGGTATTGACGCAATTCGGGGTGTTTCACGCGGGAAAACAAGAAACTTCGGCTTATCCGAAATTTTCATTATCCAAACCGGCCGCCGCCCGATCATTTCGGATAAACGGGAGTTTGCTGTAATTTGTTACGTATCTCATGAGTACTCAATCGATTTTATGGAGCTCTACGAATGTTCCTTAGATGTTTTCTGTTTACTAATTCGGAAATTTCTGTCAAAAACTGTTTGTCAATACTTGTGAATTTAATGTTTATAGACGGAAAACCACTGAAACCCATAAAGGCACATGTTAATATAGGAAATATGTTTTTATTTATTTCTCAGGAACAAGGTATCCTCCAGTCTTGAAAATTTAAGAAATTGCTTTCTAGATACTTACAACTATGTTCTAATTTTTTAAATCAATATCAGTGATTGCCTAAAGGAAGTCTGGGTAAACAAAAATGTATCCTCGTCTCGAAAGGAATGAATCTCGGGAATGCCCGGATCGATTCCGGAACCGGCAACCTAATGGCGATTCGAAATGAAAGTTGGACCTTCGCACGATTTTCCATACGAGACCAAAAATCAATTTAGCTTGTTTTTTTTTGTTTCGCAGGTCCACGTTAGATCCCACTTTGTAATGGACGGTGTTTGCGTAACCTGCCGTGGCTGGATCGATCTTCAGCGTTTGGACGGCGTCGCCTGTCTCGAATTCGACGACGAGTCGGCCGCGCGCGAGAACGTCCAAGTCCAAGCCGAGTTCAATTATTTCAACAGATTGCGCATGGTCGAGGAGAAGCAGCCGGCTTATCGTAGCGGTGGTGGAGGCCAGCCGCCACATTTGAATCATCATCATCATCATCACGTGCATCACAATCATCACGTGGCCGGATCTGGCACCGGAGGTGGTGGCGGCGAGCCCCACGGCGAGATGGAGGTCGGACTCAGGGCCTACTGATAATCTCCAACATTGATGTTATTTCGAGGACAGGAATATAACCAACAACGTTAAATCCATTAATCGATTCGTTACGAGACGACCTGGACAAGATATGGAATGCCCGATTGCGTATGTCGTATCGTGTTGTTATTACGTAATCCAAAAAGCGAGAGAGCGACTGCGAACCTCGACCGGGAGATCCTCACGTGCCAACCAACGCACCTTTATGAATCAGACGATTCCGGCGACGTACGCGCGATGACTCGATCCATGACGGAGAAAAAACCTCTCTCGACCGATTTCTTCCTTCTTCCTTCTTCGTCGTCTATGATGTCGCTTGTTTTTTTCTTCATTCTCGTTTTGTTTCTTCTAGATCTTTACTCTCACACCTTACTATTATTATCTAAGTATTTGATTAAGTTCGTGCGTATCGCGTATCCGTCGAATTTTGTTACATATTATTGTACATATTTGTAAAGAGTTTATCGATTAAAAATATCATTTCTGTCAAAGGAAAATGGCGATGGTTTGAGACTTATATTTACCTTTTTTGAGAATTGGGACACGTGGGCCGGTTTCTAGATGTCAAACGGAATCGAAGGTCGGAAGGAAGTGCCTCGTCTAAATTAGTCCTACAACGGAGAACGCGGTCCCCGACTGATGGTAAAACAGTTTCCCTCGTAATTCTATTATTATGTAGGGCGTGTTAAAGAATGGATCGATTTGCTCGATAAAATTCCCTTCAACTTCGTCCTTCTAAAGGACGTTTCTTGGAAAACAATTTCTCGGTCGAAGAATCCGGAATTGGCCAGGATCTTGCCAACTTTCTTCCGGTACGAAGACACCGGACTTTTCCAATTTTTGGAAATAAAAATTAAGATATACAATATTTTGTTATAAAAATTGTACTCGAACTTAAGGGGGAAACAGCATTACGAAGCGCATTTTCGCTAATTTTTTAGGATTTTTTTTTAAGTGGGAAGAATTAATTAGAAGTCAATCAAATTTTAACATCATTTTATTCATATTTCGAACAACTTTTCTGAATTTTTTTGAATAATTTCAGCCATAAATAACAAAGTTATCCACTGATGTCCGCTGAAGGTCGTAACTAGAACTCTCCAATTGCGAGACGTGTAGCCATTCCAATTTTCCTCTAAAATCAAAAGGGTTTCTATTTTATATTAATAACTTATTTTCTAAGAATATCAACCTCAATACAGAGAAAAATAATGAAAATTAAAAATTCTGCAGGTGTTGGAAAAATTTACTTAAAATTTCATCATTTTCTTCACTAATGATGCAAAAAAACACTCTTAAAATCATAATATCACCCCAAAAGTTGGTTCATATAATTCATAATCTCATAAAGAATCATGTTATCAATTTTTATAATGATTGGTTCATTATTTTTTGAGTTAGACTTCCCGCAAGTGAGAAAAAAGTCATTTCGCGAAAACTTATCTGCTGTGCGCTCGAGCCTGTGCCCAGTGAGCGCTCGGTTCTATGCTCATAAAATCTAAACGAACGCGAATTTCGCTTTTAAATTTTGACAGCATATTCTTTGATAGTTAATCTAACGAATTATGCAATAAAAATTGATTTTGTAAACCTCCTATTGTGCTTTCCCTCCTTAAACCGAGCGATTGCACACGAACGAAAACTGGAAGTATTTTCTCGCAGGTAAAATATTTAGTGGAAGAGCCGTATGCTCCAAAACTTCGGGCAGCCATGACTCGTGCTCCGACTGATTAATATGTGCCGTACGTCGAATCGTCCCACTAATAACGATTCTTGGAACTTACATCGACGATCCAACACCATCAGAAGCAAATCTAACGTCAAAAGAGTCGCACTCGCGTGAAAAGCAAACGCGGTATCCGGTTAATTATCGCCCCCTCTACTTCGTGACACTATATCGAGAATCTCCCATCCATAATATTTTATATTCGTGCTCTATGCGATACAGCGGAAACGCTTACTAATGAACGATTAATTATTTCCAAGTTTTCGAAATATTTTTTCTTCATGGAACTCGTCTATCACATAATATTGAATCTTATAAGACTATCAATCGAGGATCGTGTACAAAGAAACTTTTTTTTTAATGCTTTAGTTTGAGAGTTATTATTATCGGTATTAATGTTAAATTTATTTTTCATTTTGGTCGATTGAGAATTAAAAGTTTCACTTAAAAAGATTATATTTTTACGACAGTTTTCGCAGTACTACAAATCGAAGTTAGCTTCATTTTAGACCTCGTTCAAGGGCCCATTTTTATTTACGTAAAATAATAACTTTTAGAATTATATGTACAACTTTTGGCAATTTTTTGCAAAAAAGATTAATATTTTTTTTCAACGAGGATAACTAATATATAGACATTGAAAAATTGAAAAAAATAAATCTCATGGTTATCCCATTATCTACCTAAGTTTAAAAGTTGAGGAATAAATGACGGATTTTACAAAAAAAAATTCAAAAAAATCGAGCACTACGTGTTTTTTTAAATCAACAATTTATATTTAAAACTGAAAAATCTTATAGAAATCCGGTTTGAAAATTTTGTATAATATTTTTTTTATCAAAAGTACCTTCGAAAAGAAAAATTTTAAAAAACCGTTCATCTTGGCCCCTTTTTCGCAAAGTTATGAACGTTTAAAAAAAAGCTACAAAAAAACGCTATCTTGAAAACGGTTCGACAAAAAAAATGAAAAAAATTGCAGAAGCCTCTTTCAACCAATACTAGAACATAACAAATTTTCAAAAAAATCGGAGTTACAAAAACTAAATGATGTACGGTTTGGCATGGAAGGCCCCATATATATATATATATGTATGTGGGGAAGTCCCCAGTTTAGAAATATCCCATATATATATAGACAGATTTTAAAAAACGTCTATCCATTTATCATTACAAAATATGCGAATTTTAGGGAGACCCAAAATATTTATAATATAAAACCATGTTTTTGTCGATTGGTCTCGCCCATCACGAAAGGAAAATAACCGAGTGGAATCCCGCGTTGCACCAATTCACAAACCCGATAATATTTTTAAACAAATATCGCCCCGTATGTAACATTCGTTTAAATTGTACGAAGCCCCGTAGGATCTCAAAAGGATTTCCCATTCGCAAACGGGAGAGCTCGGAATCCTCCAAATCGCCAAGGTAAATTCGACGTAATCCGATCTAATTGATTCTCATGGATCGCTTGAAACAATAAAGGGGAAAGATTGGAAATAGGGGTGAGAGAGTCGATGCTCGTTCATGGAGGGCGAGTATAGGTACGTGTAGAGGGCGAAACGTATCGTATCGGATCTCGCCCTGTGTTAATCGCAATAGGAGGGTGCATGCTAATACTATTCGGATTTGTACGCTTCAACGCCCCGTCGTGCGTTTACTCGTGAAAACAACCCCTGGCGCACGAATCCGTCCGATGAGCTCGTGTAACGCGCATGCGCTCGTGCACAGCATTACGCGTGACTGCGTCGGCGTGCCGTGGCCTGCGCATGCGCTTGCGCAAATACCGCTCGCCTCATTCGTAGACGTGCTTTTCGTTTGTTTTCACAGTCGATGAGAAACAGATCGATTTTCTGTCGCTCGTTTGTTCATTCTTTAGTTATTTTTATTCAAAATAAGAAGATACGACGTATTTAAGGGGATAAAGCAGTCTGGAGGATGAAAAATGTAGCAAACTTTCGGATCTTTCTTCAAAGAAACTAAACAATATATCGAAAATTGGTAAAAAGATACTTATTATACACGTATGGAGTATTGTTTATAAATTTTTTCAGAGCTGTAATAAACAAAATGGCGATTTCCCAGCATTTTTACAGCTGCGTCTTTTCTTTTTCATTGCTGACTGGCCGAACCCATAACTCCTGCAATTTCCAAGCTACAATTATGAACCAAAAAGAGTTTGAACTATGCAATATACAAAAAAAATCCTATGTAAATATGTAAGGCTGTAACTTCAGGAATTATTATTTAAAACTAAAAACACTTCTGGTTTCCAAACTGAAAATTAATGTTCCTTATTCATTGATTAGTTATGAATTAATAATCGACACTTAATGTCAAATGTTTACCACAATTATTGATAATTCCATATACGGTTTCAGAGGATATTCAAAATAGAAACATTTTGGGACCAATTGAAATTCGAAAAATATTGGTTCGAAAAATGCTTATTTTCAATGTACCTACCTTTTCTCAGGAACCGTACGTTAGACTTTGACCATTTTTGTTGTGTGTGTATATGAAAGTGTTATAAACAATGTATCGAGCCATTTTTTCGATATCTTGTTTCAGATTTTTTTGACATCGTTATGAAGTTTTGTTAAAATTTTTTACCACCTTATTTTACGTTCAAATATATTTTTCTCGGGTCTGAATGTTCTTTTCACAAAAATTCATACATCCTTGATTTGGATGTACATGTTACATCCAAAAAAAGAAATATGCCGATACGACGAGTAGATATTGAGATAAGATACATAGCAGGTGAAAAAATATAACTATTCAGGAGACACGGATTTTCTGAAAAAGTTTGAACTTCTAATGAATAGAAACATTAACTTAAAAAACTTATTTAACATACTTCCACTGCTCAAAATTTCATGAAATTTTAACCGCGTATCAAGAAAAAAATGTACTTTCAAACAAAAAATTTCCACCTCCCATCTCCCTAAAAACATTCGAAGAATCTAGAAATTGATTAAAAAATTTTACGAATTCCCTCGCGTACTTTCTTCCTATATTTATAAAATACATTCCCTCGATGAATCGTGGATGTCCCAGCATGGCGATCGATGTTCCAGAGCACGGTAATTACGTAAGTTTGACGAGTAAGACGATAGCCGGCAGAGATTCTCATGAGAAGCCTTACTCGTTGCGATCGCCCACGAAGTAAAGAAAAGTACGTTGTCAGTCGTTGGTCGAACCGAGGGCTTCCAGACGACGGGATACGAGCACACCTCCAAGTACAACGTGAGAAGATTGTTGCGTCGCCGACGCGTTATATCTTCTCGCGGTAGACGTTTCTCGATACGCAAATGAGGTCGATTGTATTATCGCGGAAACGACGCTCGTTCCTGCTACTTCCTGTGGTCAGATAAGGCCTGCCCACCGTGCTCGTAAAATACTCGTTATAAACCCCTGACAATCGGTCTAATCGTTCGCAACGTCCAATGTCACGCCGTTGTTGAATTATTATTTGAATAAATTTACATCCGTACTGACAATAATAATTATCAGTAGGCAAGGTTTTTGGATTCGTCACGACATTTCGGAAAATAATTTCTTCCAACTTCTCCATACAGGATGAGGCATGTACGAAATTGTTTTATCTCGGAGGAGGCGTTGGCGCACAGTGAAAGTCACCTTCATTAAACAAAAAATAATTGATCGCATTTGATGACCCCCTTCACACATTACCACTTTTGTTTGGTACATTTGTTTATAACGCATTTATAAGACTACCAAATATTTTGTAATTATCTGAGATATTTAGATTTGTATTATCAATACTGACCTTGAATGACCTTGAACGACTTTGACCCCCTTAATGATTTTGATCCAGCTTGAAGTGTTCTACAAGACGGTTGAAAAAAATGTATCATTCCATTTGAAAAAGTGGAGTCGACCTTGACGTAGCTTCAGCACCTACAGCGATAAAAAAATAGGATAGCCCAGTAACGGCCTTCTCGACCATTGAAACTTTTATCAAAAACATTTGTGGACATGATGAGTAATTTGAGGGCTATTGCTCTGTAACAGCTTCTCTACCTCACCCTGTATAGATAGTCTAATACGACAAACTGTCTGTAATAATGATCGAAGATCGGAGAACCTATTGAGTAGTCTCATATGCGAGATGTCCTATATTTGCGGATGATCCAATATCCAGATCTATGAGGAATATGCAAACGTCTTGTCATAAAACATACAAAATTCTCCTGAAGAAAACACCAAGTGCCAAAACATCCTGATACTTTATCGTAAGGAAGAGAGGCAGTGGCATAGGGGTAGCGTTCCCAGCTCACACGCAGTGAGCCAGGGTTCCCGAATCGAAATTTTTACTATTAATCTCAATCTCGTAGAACCTATTACCTTTGTAGCGCACAAGCCACCAGCCTCCGCTCAATGCCAACGTAATATCCAGTTCGAACCTGGGGGCATCATGGACCCTCCAAGATTCCACTCTTGAGGCCAAGTTCGAAAAAATGCGCCCTCCGTAAACCCGCTCTCGATACCAACTGTGCCTGACGAGGCAGTTATGGGAGAGCCCATGGGACCTCGGCAGCCTCCACGCAGTGCAAATGTAAAGTTTCTGCCATTTTGGAGGATCTACGAGGGTATCCCTATATACCGTCTAGTATAAGTTGTAGTATACGTAACATCCAGTTCGAACCTGGGGGCATCACGGATCCTCCAGGATTCCACTCTTGAGGCCAAGTTCGAGAAAATCAGCCCTTCGTAAACCCGCGCTCGATACCAACTGTGCCTGGCGAGGCAGTTATGGGAGAGCCCATGGGACCTCCGCAGCCTCCACGCAGTGCAAATGTAAAGTTTCTGCCATTTTGGAGGATCTACGATGGGATCCCTATATACCGTCTAGTATAAGTTGTAGTATACGTAACATCCAGTTCGAACCTGGGCGCATCACGAACCCTCCAGGATTCCATTCTTGAGGCCAAGTTCGAAAAAATGCGCCCTTCGTAAACCTACTCTCGATACCAACTGTGCCTGGCGAGGCAGTTATGGGAGAGTCCATGGGACCTCGGCAGCCTCCACGCAATGCAAATGTAAAGTTTCTGCCATTTTGGAGGATCTACGAGGATATCCCTATATACCGTCTAGTATAAGTTGTAGTATACGTAACATCCAGTTCGAACCTGGGGGCATCACGGATCCTCCAGGATTCCACTCTTGAGGCCAAGTTCGAAAAAATGCGCCCTTCGTAAACCCGCGCTCGATACCAACTGTGCCTGGCGAGGCAGTTATGGGAGAGCCCATGGGACCTCGGCAGCCTCCACGCAGTGCAAATGTAAAGTTTCTGCCATTTTGGAGGATCTACGATGAGATCCCTATATACCGTCTAGTATACTTTGGACTATCGCCTGGATCCTCACATACTCCGCTCAATGCCGCCTATTCTCGATCCCTCAAAAAATATCGACTTGGGTTCGATTCCCGCCGGCACCAATGGAATTTTTCTGTGCTTTTCATGTGCTCTCGGTAGTTCGGGACCCACCTAAGAAAACTGTAGGTACATCAGAGTGTCTGATGGTGGAATTGAGGCTGGAGGTTCCCGCCGGCACCAATGGAAGTTTTCTGTGATTTTCATGTGCTCTCGGTAGTTCGGAACCCACCTAAGAAAAACTGTAGGTCCACCAGAGTGGTGGATGGTGGAATTGAGGCTGGAGATGTGTATGAGGAGAAGAAATCTAAAAAGGCGAAGGACACCATACATCGCCATTCGTGCATACAACCACCCCAGACTGAGAGCTATGCACCAAAGTTACTATCTATCTACTACATTATCGTAAGAAAACAGGATTTATAAACAAGCTGGCCCAGAAACTATGTAAATTTTGCTTGCTTCGATACAAACTGGACCTATACGACATCGGGAAATCCCATTGTTGATCGCGTGGCGCTTCCGAACTTTCGCATTGTTCGAGTGCAAGTGCCCATTGCCGAACCGAGAGTGGGGGGGCTGGATACATTATCAGGAAAGGCGGAAATAATAAACGAGGGACCAGAGAGAGATCGAGACGATTCGGTAAGTTGGGGAGAACAGCGGAGCAGGAACGAAGAGAGAGAGAGAGAGAGAGAGAGAGAAGCCCACGTGGGCCAAACACGCACGCACGAGCGCCTCGCTCCGGCGCTCTCGTGTATCGTTTTGTATTTGTAGAAACACGGTTATTGTCCGTAGGAGTGAGGGGTGAGATTCGATCACCCGTCGCGTTTGCCACTCGTTGCATCTGCCTTCGATTTATTTTCTATCGTAATTGATGATTCTTGCCCTTCGGGATCTTAGGGAGCACCTAACGGTTCGAAAGCATTGTACGACGTATGCACTGCCCTAAAATCGCTAAAAGCTGTCCGGGGGATGAAAACTTTCAAGTTTCGAGTGGCGACACACTTTTCACCGTGTTTTCGATCTCTCGGATTTTCAGTTGTCTGGAAATATGGTGGAGAGGTAGGTATGAGGCAAATGTACGAGATCTCCCCATTCTGTCGTAGGTCATTCCGTTAAGTGTCGTACAATTTAGGCCGTGGGTATATATGAATATAATGAAAGCCAAGTATCGGTTACGATCGTAAATTATTTTTCGTATCGATCGATCACTCATACTTCTGCCCTCTTTGAGTTGAAAAAGGGGCAATGGGAGTCAAGGCGATCTGTTGATCGCCTTGACTTGATGTGTGAACAATTAAATATTTTTGTTTACATTTTCCAACACAATATCTCATGGTAGTGTGTTGGAGGAACCTCTTAAGTTAATAAAGACATAATTACTTGGTGCCTTTATATTAACAATTTCAAAAATTCTATGGTTCATCATTATGTTGGCACTGGGAGTCGAGTAATTCTTAATAATTATCAGATATTTTTGACATTGTTTAAAAATTTCGTAAACATTTTTGACCACGTTTTTTAATCTTCAAATATATTTTTCTCGGATGCGAATAGCTTTTTCAAAAAAATGGCTCGAGACATTGTTTATAACACTTTAATATACACACACAATAAAAATGGTCAAAATTGAACGTATGGTTCCTGAGAAAAGGCATATCGACAATAGGAATTTTTCGAACCAATGTTTTTCGACTTTCAATTGGTCTCAAAATTTTTCTATTTCGAATATCCTACAAAATCCTCCACAGAATTATCAATAAAGTCTTTCTGAAGAAAACTAAAAGAAAATCGTCGAAAAATGTTGAATGGTTTTGAAGAAATCTCAATTTGAAGCAAAGAAAATCAGATACAAGCTTCCGAATATATCGAACCCCCTTAAACACTTAACTAACTATGTTTATTTTATCGCATAAAAACTGATAATTTCGATTATTTGACATAAAAATGGAGTACGTCGTGAAATCTACAAACACAAAAGCAGTCCAACACCCTCTGTCTCCCTTCGATCGAAAGAACGACAAGCATAAAAACAAAACAATGGGTGATGTGTTGAAAATGAAATTACGAGATGTTAGAGACATCAAAGGGTGCTACGAGGCAAGTATAGTTGTAAGCGTTATAAATGCATTCTCGAGTTTGACAAGGGACCGGCAAAAGTCACGTCTCGTTGATTCTAGCTTCGTATGGATGTGCCATAGAGGCGCGAGACTCCGGGTCAGAGTTCAGAGTATTCGGAAGTTAGTGTCGAGACACAGTGATATGTGAATCGCTACCGCTCGCCTTCGTACACTACAACTCGACTATATTTTGACAAGCGAGACGAAAAAAAAATCATTGCATCTGTCGCCTTTATTTTGGCCCCACTCTCGTTCTCGGGCTTTCGCTTTTTCGAGCGAGCGATATATATGTCAATTATTCCCCCATTCGAGCTCATTCACGATTCCCTATAGCTCTACGTATGTATAATATGTCATCGCGTACAGCTCTACTGCACAGCCACGTTTCCCTTTGCTCTATTTCACTCCCCATTGCGTTTTTCCTTTTTTTTGTTAACCAATGTGACGTTTCTACGAATTATATTAAAAACATTGCAAAAACGACAAAGAACTTAAGGCCGTCTTCTAGTCTAGAGGGCCAAAATTTGGGGAGTTTTCAACATCCGATTAAAAAAAAAACGAAAAATATTTCCGTATCTATCGATTTACTACATATTCATCCTTTCACATTGTATAAAAAAATTGGCTGAAAAAATTATCCATAATTCTGGTAGATGCAGGCTGGTAAAGTGGAGGTGGAAAGAAACGGCCTCTCCTGATTGACATGATTCCAACCCTCCTGGTCATGTGAAAAAAAATAGATTCTTAATCAATAAGGATGTCATTATAGCCTCTACCTCGGGCAAAAACAAATTCGCAAAATGGCGGCTGTTTAAGAAAAAGGTCATTTTTTGCCGTTTTTTTTTGACGATTGTTGCTTTTTTTAAAATAATTAGTAACAAAATTTCGTGATAAATGTGGTAGGGACGATAGAAGGGTGTATAGAGAAAGTCCACAAAAAATTTCACGTAAATTGGTTCATTACAACTTGTGTGTCAGGTGAAATCTGAATCTCGAAAAAACTTAGTTTCGAGAAAAACGCGTTTAAAGATTCGAGTACAATTTCAGGCAGTACATTTCATTAATCGGCAATTCCTGAGCCATAAAATACTCCTTCTTCTTGAAATGAGAGGTATAGTTAACGGGAATCCAACAAAATGGGGAAAAGACATAAAAAAGAGGTCATAAGAAATGAAAATAGAGGCACTAGTAAACATGATAAGAGAAGAAAGAAATTAAGGTAGTCCTATCGTTGGGTGGGGGATTAAAATATTATTCCCGTTTTTTCTCACATTGGAAGTGGACCAAGCGTTAAAGTTTATTAAGAAAAGTTGTTGCAAATCGACCTAAGAACAACATACTCAAAATTCAAATTGATCCTACGGAAAGTTTATTTGTTACGTAATAAACAAAATCATGAATTTTGTTTTCCATAAGATTTGTTATAAAAACTAATTGAAGCTTCTTTGATGTTATATAAAAATGTGTGCGAAATTTCAACAGGCTTCATCGACCAAATGATCGAGATACTCGTTGTATAATGTTGCGATATTTAACACGGGCTCTTATGGGAGATTGCGAAAAGTGACGATTTTCAAGAATAAATATCGTGATCTTCGAGTCGATAAAGGCTTCTGAAATTTTGCACACATGTACATATGACATCAAATAACTTTTCTGCAAATTTTCAGTGAAATCTAACGGAAACGGTGTAACGATAGGACTACCTTAACAAGAGATAGACAAGAAAATAAGTGAAGGGCTGAAACACTTAAAGGAGAGTATATTGGAAAGGGAGGAGCAACAGAGAGAGAAATCAACATTTAACAAAAAATATAAAGATATAGTGTTGATAAGGTGGAGAAACCATGAAATTATTGGAGTGATGAAAAAATAAATGGAGAGGATAAGGAGACGCGGGCAAGGCTGAGATGTGGAAACATTGGACGAGCTGGGAAGAAAGGGGAAACAGAATGGGATTGTAGAATATGTAAGAAGGAGGAGGAAACTGTCGAACACTTTCGGGTGTGTGAAGAGGTAAGAAGGAAGTTAAGGGAAACGGCAAGAAAGTACGGAGAGAAATGGGAGGAGGGATTAGGAGAAAAGGAAAACGGTGCTAGATTGATAGAAAAACTAAGAGGGGAAATTGACAAGGAAATGTGTAATTACTATAGAGAAGTGGGAAGATTTTGCAAAGACGCAAATGTCGGATGTTAAGTAGTGTTAAGATCACAATAGCTCAATAGTTCATAAGGAAAAGATTGTTAATACACTTTGTAAAAAACCAAAAAGGTTATGCAACAAAAACTCAATATTACTACTACTACTACTCCTTCTTCTTCAAAATCTAAGTCTTTTGATCTTTTTTGATGATGAGAAGTTCGGAGTTCAGAGCGGTGAATCCGCTGTTCATCACGTCTGAGAACGTATGACTTTCAGGACCGCTCGTAATCCCTTGGAATTACAGCTGTAACTCCGTTAATATTTGGAATTTCCAAATTTCCTTTGGAGAGTATATTTTTGAAATACCAAACGTTGAAAATATGTAAAAAAAATCGATTTTTTCAAAATTCTAGACTAGAAGACGGCCTTAATTGAAACGACAAAATTCATACACTTGGCTTCAAATCATTATTATTTTTCGAAAAAGCAATATTCCAAAAATTGGCTGCAACAAAAATTAGTTTTATTTATTTACTTTAATTAACGGACTATTGTTTTTTGTCGGATAGGACAAACCCGAGATTTCTTAGGTTCCAGCATGGCCGACACTTTTAATGATTTTTAATCATATTTTCAAATTTCAAATTTGGTATTCTTATTATTATTCAAAAAAATATTTTTTAATCAATTATTTATTTTTAATTATCGATTAATTATTTATACATCATCCGTGTTCAATAATTTTGTTATCATTTATTCAACATTCATTCATTATTTATTTCTCGCTTATCATTATTCCTAGTTTTATTACCGCTTAATAAAATATTAATTTTGTATTATTCAACAAATTTCATAAACACATATAAAACATCATTTTACAAACAATAAATGAAAATACGGTAGGTACTTGGAAGACTGGAGCCCGGAGGTAGACGCGCTGTCAAGTTGCACGAGGGTTGCTCACTTGATTGTGTTCATCGCAGCATGACGGCTCAGGCGATACATCCATATGCTGGGTGATCGTACTTGAAATAAAAAATGGGTACGTACAAAGTCATTTTATTACTATGTATACTGACTTAAGTGACATCTTTGAATTTTCTCAACAAATTATTTCACAGTTCTTTTTCGCGATTTATCATTTCACAATATACGTTATAAACTGGTTAATTGAGTTAAACGGTAGGGTATATAACTACAGTTGTGTATAGAATTCATAAATAAATAAATCTGTTCAACACAGTAGAATTCGAAAATTTTCATGAGTACCTAATGTAGAAAAAAAATTGAAGTAAAGAAGAGTTCGTCCTTTTTCATCAATACTATGTATTTATATTCGAATTGAATTCTACATTACTAACGCATATCTTCGGTTCGATCTGTCGAAGAACAATTATTAGTTCCTTTTGTGCCCACTTGGTGCTTCGTGCGTCATCGCTATATGACTCTTCCGCCATATTGCTTACAGCCTCGGCCCACTTCGAGAACGCGATTCGCAACTACTCCGGCATAACGCAATAGATCGAGATGATATTTGGCTTATCTGATTGAGAATTATGGCAAGAGTGATACAACTAAATTTGATCTCGATCAGGCGTACCGTTTCGGAAAGAGGACGCATGCTCTTTTGCAGTTAACCTTCCCGCAATCGGAAGACAGCCATACCACCTATGGGACAAGGCCACGAGCAGTTTTTTCCAACCTGAAATGAACTGATCTCTCCCATCATCTCCGATGACCAAAACGGTAATATTTTAAGTACAACGTGTAGAAATAATCGAAACAAAAGTGTAATATCCACGTTTCCTAATAGAAGAAACGTTCTAGCTCCTATTACTGCCCTCTCTCGTATATATTTTGTACTATATACATTTAACGTATACTCGATGTTCGTATCGCGTTCACCTTCCTAGGTAGTTAGTAACCCATACCTACTCATCGTGTGTCATGTGACTCGATATTGGAAGCCGTGCGTGGTGATGCGTGGTGATGCGTGATGGCCGATGCACGTGTAGGGGCGCTATTCACCACTGTTACGGACCAGCTATGGTGTATAGAGCACTGTTGCTTGCTCCGTCGCCCAGACACCAGTTAGGCACAGTCCATGTAGAAAGAGGGCTCTCTTGCCGTGCCCCGTTGCGTTCGCTGTGCCAACAAGCTAAATGTGTTTCACACATGACCGCCTTCGCTCAATCGAGTCCTTCAGCACTACTGTACTACATCGCATATCGGTTCGGAGAGCCGCTCTCGATGTACTTATAGGTTAAGCATCTTTTCAAATGCGAAATATGAATTTGTAGCACACTACTCGTGTATCAAAACATATTTCTTTTTAATCGCTCTATCCGTTACAGCTTCCCAAACACTTTTCTCGGACCAAGTAACGGAATGACAGAATTTAAAGACCTCTATTTTTGTAATTAGTTACATCAATGCTGATAGAAATCGCTTTTCGGTGCATCATTCTGGTTCTACAATTTTTCCCAAGTCGGAATTTTTTGAGGGATGGAGAGTAGGCGGTATGGAGCAGAATGGAGGAACGTGGTGAGGGTCGAGGCGATGGTGCAACGTATACTAGACGGTATATACGGGGCTCGTAGATCCTCCAAAATGGCAGAACATTTGCACTGAGTGGAGAATGCGGAGGGCTCATGGACCCTCTCGTAATTGCCTCGCCAGGCAGCGTTGGTATCGAGAGTGGGCTCGCGGAGTGTCCGTGACGTCCCCAGATTGGAGCTGGAGGGAACATTGACATTGAGTGGCGGCTGGCCGCTTGAGCGCTACAAAGAAAATAGTCTCTAGGAGATTGAGACGAGCTGTAAAAATTTCGACTCGGGTTATTTCGGTATTTCGACCACAAATTCGTAATCAGCGTTTTTGCCATTTCCTGTATAACAAGTGCGCATACCATAGACATCACCTTTTGAATTAATAAAAATTCGACATATTGGATCCGTCATCTTTGCTTTTATAAATTTGATATCAGGTTCGTATTAATAAGTTGCCTAAAGTTCATAAGACTATATTACACTATATATTTGACGCAAAAGTTGAAAATGATTCAAAATTAATTATACGGATCGATCATGACCGACAAGAAATTTTATTATAAGCCTATAAGCTGTTTACACGGAAAATTAAATTTACTTTCCAAGTCCAGCTCCTAAATATTTTCCTACGTCATTCGACATGTGCGATGATTTTTTCCTGTATTTCTCACCAATTATTCAAATATCGAAAAGACATTCCAATATACAAATTGCAAAATATCTTACTTTATATATACACAACAAAAATCACAAGATAGGCAGTGGCATAGTGGTAGCTTTTCCGACTCACACGCAGTGGACCCAAGTTCGATTCCCGTCGGCAAGGAAATTTTTCTATCTACTTTTTTGTGCTCTCGTTGGTTCGAAACTCACCTTAATAACAATAATAAAAACTGTAGATCCCCCGGAATGGTTGCTGGTGGAAATGTGTATGAGGAGAGGTTGCTGGAAATTAGCATGAGGAGAGGAGATGTAAAAAAGCGAAGTATGCCGTACATTAAAATTTGTACAAACAACCACTCTAATCCTATAGCTATCTATCGAATATTCACCTCGTAAACAAAAAAATCAATTACGAATATTTAAGGTAGTTCTATCGTTTTATAGTTTTCTTAAGACTTTGTTGAAAATTTGGATATATCTTCTTTGATGTCATATCTACGGGTGTAATAATTTTTGGAAGGTTTTACCACGCGGAAGTTGATATATTGGTGAAAATCCGAATTTTCGGCAGTCTCTCATAAGAGCGCGTGTTAAAAGTTGCATTTTCGTCCATAAATATCTTGGCTTCTACCCGGTGAAGACTTCTAAAACTTTGCATACATTTTTATACAACATCAAAGAAGCTTTATTTAGTTCTTCAAACAAATCTAAAGAAAAGAATTTTCCCAATTATTGTAATTATCCAACAAGTACGTATTACCTTGGATGACCTTGAATTTGCAGTATATTGTTTTTTAGTCAATTTGCAACAATTTTTCTTTATTAACTCGAGCCCGCAAACCATTTCGTATATGTGAGAAGAACCGAAAAATAATTTGTCGATTCTAATGTCACGATAGAACTACCTTAAATCGCAGTAACCTCCTTCGAGTTTTATAACGAACATTTCCTATATATCAAAAGCTTTTCAAATAAGTATCAAAAGAAACTGTTGAAAAAAACGTAGCTCTAATAAATAACACAGGATAATTTGATTCCCATTGGCTTTCGTAAAACAGATCAGGAACGATGGGATAATTAAATATGTTTCGAAGCAATAATAACTTGGAAAAATATGCGAGACCAAAGCGTAACTAAAGCATTCTATTCTTCCATGGGACGTGCAACGCACCTGTCGTGTAAGGCTCTCTAGCACCATTAGCATCGATATACATAGTGCGTTAGACATTAGCACGAAACAAAAAAAAAGTAAAGAAACCGGGGCCAACATCAATTAGGTAATAAAGAGGGTGAGCAGGGCCTTTGGGTCGCCCACTCCTCGGTTACATCGGAGCACCGGGGTATCGAGCCGAAGGAGTAAATTAATAAAAGCGAACGGCAGAACAGGCAGAAGCAATGTTCCATGGCGGCGCGAGCACAGATGCGAACCCCTCGTCCGAGGGGGGGTTGGATTCTTTAATTTTATTACAACCCCCGGAGGTTCGTTCCCGAAAAATAACTCGCGCACTTGGAATTCTAACCCGGTATGCGATATACCGTTATATTAAATTCCGTACCTACGTGTACCATCGCGCCCTTGCCATCCGCCAATTCTTTTCAGATTCCGTCTTAAACGAATAAATGCTCACCGTGCTCTGAAATTCCAGATTCAAAGTTATTTGAAATTATTATACGAACGACATCGTTCGCAAAACTTGATATTTTTTAATTTTTACGTTATGCTGCAACACAGATGTTTAAACGAGAAAATAATATCCAATTTTTATTCGATTAGCAAAGATTAGATATGGGACGGATCGATTTTTATAGAAGAAACTAGGAATGGTGAAAAAATATCGATACAAAAATATCGATATATCGATATTTTCATGCGATATTTTTTATTTCGATATATCGATGTATCGATATAAAATTTCAAGCATCGAAAAGTCATCAAAAAATGATATTTTTTTCAATGTCAAGACCGACTTAATTTGTGTTTAGTTTGTGTTAGAAAATTACTCTGTGATCGCCAAAAAATAAAAAGTAACCTCGAATTTGGACATCATCTATCTTCTACTTGCTTAAATAAAAAATCATATTTTTTTACCTATCTTATTTATATACCATTTTCGATTAATTACAAAATCTCAGCGATATATCGATGTATCGATATTTCTTTCGATATATCGATATCGATATTTTTTTTCAATGTATCGATATCAATATTTGTTTTCAATATATCGATATTGACATATTGGCATCCCTAAAAGAAACACAATATTCTTCGTTATTTTACTTTTTTGCGTAACGTTTCTAGGTACTACTCGTCATTTCTGAGACTTTGATGGAAAAATATGGTTCTATAAAGTGCATTTTCAGAAAATCTATTTCAACATTTTAAAAGAGCCGATCTATTTTGGAGCGTAGTAAACCAAAAGTTTACACGGATAGAGGCTTCAAGGTTGTAGCATACAGCGCGAGTCAATAAAAACCAAGATTATCTCAGAGGCGATAAACGTAGATTATAAAATAAAACATTATAAAAGTGTGACAATTGCGCTCTATCAATTTCCACCGAACTACGCTAAATACGTTAAAAAATTTCTAGTCTAAATTTTCTCCACATTTGTAACCAATTTTTCTCGAATATTTGTAGCAAAAGTTGTCATAAGATCCAAAAATCTATTCCATGGTCAAAAAACTGACGTGAGTGGTTTAGATTTCCCCAAATTTTGAGCCAGCTAGACCAACCCGTTCTCGAGTTATAACGATTTAAATTGATCGATAAATATAACCCAAACCCAAATTTATCCGAACAGCGAAATTTTGTAATACGAGCATGCGAGAAAGTCGAAAGGAACAAAATCAACTTGTGCTTCGTAAAAAAGTTGGATACCAATGCGCGGCTCGAGTGTTGTTAATGCGTTACTTACACGTCGATTCATCCGTTAGTTTCCAGCGGATTGCACTTTTGTGGAACGAACCATCGGGGATTAATGGTGAGAAATTCTTTGACTCACGACCCGGTCGTAGAACACGATTTTGGATAAAGGGGTGTGAGCGTTCAACCGTCACTACAAAGCCAAAGAATCGCTTCGTCCCGAGCAACGTGTAACGATACGTTGTCAGAAACGTTTCATGAAGTAAATGTGAAAACAATTTCGTCCTCAAAATACAAATACTCATTTGAAATTTGATTAATTTCTATCGAGATCTAATTACGAAAAAATCGACTAAAGTATCAACGAAAATCGTCAAATTTTTGTTTCTTTTTCCACGTCCATTTTTCTATTTAGTTCTCGAAAGAGATGATAGCGTTTAATTAATATCAGACAAAATATCGTTGACACGTAAAAGTGTTTGAGCGTTAATCGAACCAACTGGACTCAAACCTGTTTCAAACATACTGTGGCACGTCGTACATTCTGGCTAGTCTGGCGAGTAGGGCCGCCAATGTAGAAAACAGAGTGTCACGCCCCCGTTAAATGCAAAACAAGAGCGCGAACGTTTGCATTGAATTCAATCAGAACTGCCGCTGAAAATCATAAATCACTATAAATACGCACGTGTCTCTGTCCACTCTTTGGGTTGGGACTAAACGAAAACTATTAACACTACGGGCTATACTAGACGTGTTACGCGTCCAATCCCGGAGCGAGCCTCATAAATACCGGACCTCTCTGTCGCAGAGGGGACAACCAAGGGGTCCTACAAGGGTTCTACTGTCCTCGACTGTTACACAGGCGATACTGCTACATTCTCCCCGAGGGACAGGGATGTTTTGCATATGTCCCCGTTTTTACGCTCTCCATTCGATACGCAAAAGCACCGATAGCATTAATTCACGTTCAACGCCAGAGGAAAGTCGTGCCCAGCATTACGTACTTACCGGCTGACGATAAGGCGTCGCGTGACGGCAAAATAATCTTATCCAAATTATTATTTATTGAATATTGATTGTTATAAAGTTTGAAATTTTTCAAAATTACGCTCTTTAGTTAGTAGTAGTTTTGAAAATAATGTCACAAGCTACAAGCGATACGAAAACGCGAACTGTATTTTCATCGACGCTGAGCGACTGATCGCGTTAAAACTCCGAGGGCATCTAGAGAATTGTTGCAAAAAGTGCCTAAATGTTTTATTTTACCGAAATTGTTGCAATAATTTCTTAGATACCCGCAAAACTTTAATGCTCAGTGCTGGAGAAAGTCCAGAGGGCGGTCTCGAATCGTTTAACCACTTTTTGTTATAATTCTTTGGGTACCCTGGGTACTTTGGGTAACACTGACTCGTAATACTTTTTTACATTAATCGTCAAGAAGTCTCAATGATTTCCTTGGAATCAATTCCAAGTTCGACGATAATCTGTGAACAGCAATTAATTTTTTTAAATAAATGCAAACCTCTTGACTCGAATTCCTGAAGAACGAAGTCAAGATTTAAATAAACTATTTATCCAACGGAAGCAATTCTGTAGATTCTTTCTTCCTCGAAGAGTTTTTTGAAGAAATTCGTAAAAATCCTCGTAAAATATCTTCATTAATGGCAATATTAAATTTAGATAATTTGAATTATCATAGAGATCTGGAAATTTATTAATCCGAATATTCCATCTAAAATGATTAATTAAAAAATATGCGATGAGATCTAAAATTATGTATTTTATTATTTTTCCTAATGTTCGTCCAATTTTTTAACTTTCGAACAATGTTGTAAATTGTTTATTTAATTTTGCTAATTTTGTAATATCGAGTTTCCCAGGTAACCGCTACTATTTACGCATCGATTGACTAATTCGTGTGCAACTACGTAGCATGATTCTCTATGTTCAATGATGAATTGACTAAAGTTACAATTTGTAAAAGCAACGTTTCATGGCTTCTCGAACTGTCGAAGGGTTAATCGTTACCCTTCCACGTACATATAACGTGTAAAGCATACGAATGGAGTGTCACGCCCGATACGACTCAATCGAATGGAAAGAACCTCATCGATTCTTCTTTCGTCAAGGAAACGTATAGAGAGGTATAGGAGACCTTACACGTCACCTGGCTCAGTTACGCGTATTTTTTGCCAGAGTATCGAAAGAAAAAAAGGATATCGAATAAAAGGGAGATCGCGTCATAAAATCGTCGGTGCAGTTTTTCTTTTTAGCCCCAGTCTTTTCCAATTATCAAATTTAACAAATGAAATTTCAATCTCAGCCTCGTTCATTTCATTTGCCAGAGGTTTACGTTTCTACCAGATGCATGTTATTAAGAATAACACATACAAAAACAGGCTAATTTTTGAAAAATTTTACACGTATCGCAGTTTTTTGAATAAATACTTCCACTCGGGAAAAAATCATAATTTTATAAAGAAAAAGGGTGAACAAAGATTTTTGTTACGTCATGAAACGAACGCGTGACTCAAATTTTATCGTATTAAAGCCGTTTTCTAGTCTAGAGGGCCAAAATTTGGGGATCTTTCAATATGCTATTAAAAAAAAAAACAAAAAAAATTCTGTATCTATCTTTTTACCACATATTTATTCATCCTTTGACATTTAATATAAAAATGGGCGAAGAAAAATCCATAATTCTGGTAGATGCAGGCTGGTAAAGTGGGGATGGGAAAAAAACGGCTTCTCCCGATTGACATGATTCCAACCCTCCTGATCATCTGAAAAAAAATAGATTCTTAATTAGTAAGGATGTCATTATAGCCTCTACCTCAGGTAAAAATAAAATTCGCAAAATGGCGGCTGTTTAAAAAAAGATCATTTTTTACCTTTTTCTTCACGATTGTTGATTTTTTAAAAATAATTAGTAACAAAATTTCGCAATAAATCTGGTAGGGGTGATAGAGGGGTGTATAGAGAAGATCCACACAAAATTTCAAGTAAATCGGTTCATTACAACTTGAAATATCATGTGAGGTGACTCAAAAAAAGTTGTTTCGAGAAAAATGCGTTTAAAGATTCGAGTACAGTTTCAGGCAGTCTAATTGTAAGTCACGTAATGGTACATATACTTACATTACGTTAATCTGCGATTCCTGGGCCATAAAATACTCCTTCTTCTTCAAAATTTCATTCTTTTGTTGTTTTTTGATGATGAGAAGTTCGGAGTTCAGAGCGGTGAATCCGCTGTTTATCACGTCTGAGAGCGAACGCGTGACTTTTAGGATCGATCGTAATCCCCTGGTATTGCAGCTGTAACTCCGTTAATATTTGCAATTTCCAAATTTCCTTTGGGTTTGGGTATATTCTTGAAATACTGAACATTGAAAATATGCAAAAAAGATTGATTTTTTTTCAAAATTCTAGACTAGAAGATAGCCTTATAATATTTTAAGGACAAAAGAATATTCTTTTTCTATTATCATATTGTCAGAAGCAGGGTAGTCCTTTAGAAGTTCAATAAGGCAATTCTCAAATTTTAACTTCGTCGACTGCCAGAGTTTTTTGCAATCATTTAGTGCACGTAAAAACCCTGCACATATAAGTCAACTTCCAATAGCTTCTCTTGTATATTATTCGTCAGCATGTTGCGCGCGCGTCGCGCAGTTCATTTTTATGACATGATTGTATGCACGTGCGCTCGAGCGGTCATCGGCAGTACCTTCTCGCTCCTTTGTAACAAACTTTTAACCTCACCATCTCCTAACTTTGAGTTTGTCTAAAACATTTTTCAACCAATGAGAATTAGTCCTTATGACCCGCCTACGAAATTCATCAAACGCTGCTTCTCCAAATTCAATTTTTGTAGGCAGTTACGAGTCCAACTCCGTCCGGAACAGTTCTTCCGAAATCCAAAGATTCACTCGAAATAAGACTCGTAGTCACTGGAACCAAAACTCGAGTGGCCAAACATAACAAATTTGTATTCATCTTACACTGTTAAATTCTGTAAAATCAAGTTTTCTTTATAGTGATTAAATATTGTTCAACTTATATAATTTGAGTAATCACTAATAACGACCCTCGTCCCATTGATTTGCGGTGCGGGAGTGTGTGAAAATTAAAAAGCAACGGTGTCAAATTTTCTTTAACAATTTGGTGTCAGGATTTACGACCCTGGCTGACACGCGTTTCAAGTCGTGTCGCACCGTAGCCGCACGCAACAAACACGAGGCGAAAGGTTCGGGAGATGGGTTAGCTCAACGGAACCGGAAGCCTTCGAGGTCAATTCGTCCAGGGACGTGGTGGAGAAGGAACTAAAATTCGACGAGTGGCGGAAATCGGGATAGAAACGACGGTAGCAGGGTAGTTTGGTCTGATGGGGTGGCAAACGGGGATGGACTCGCTTCTTATTAAGCAAACATTTTTCCGCTATGACGGAGAATCCGAGAGTGGATATTAAGCAAACGTACTTGCAGCTGCGGAAAATCACTCGCTGATGTTGTCACGACTTCTAGTTCGCGTATCTCGCGTACGAGGTAAGAGATGGCATGGCGAAGACGAGTCCCACTGTACTTAAATAGATTAGATGTTCAGATAAATCGATTGGCCCGTTTTAAGGTTGAATCAAGCGACGAGATACCTCAAGGTTCCGGTGAATCGATCACCAACTCGCGATTCCTACGCTTCCTACTTATTTTCTTCTTCTTACCTCTCTCTTATTTTGTCAGCGACGTGCTCCCCTCATTGTCCCGTGCGCCAAACTTTAAAGAAGAGAGTGACACCCAGGGGTTGACACAGGCACGGGAGCAAAGGGATGTACGCGTTAAAGTTAGGTTCGAGGGAAACATACATTCAGAACTGTCTTAAAGAGGTTTGCGTAGTATGGGGCTTGCACAGATGTTGAAAACGCATAAGTAACTAGAACGTATGGCAAAAGAATAATTCGTCGAATTAAAAACACACTAAACAAAATTACCGTAGCCAAAATTAATACATTTCGCTTTTCTTCAAGGAACCTTCGAAAACTTATTGCTATTGTTTTCAAGTATAACTCGGAAGGGGCGATGATGATAAACATACGAATTTTAATATTACCTCAATCCCAAATGGAATCCTCAGGCTTCTAGTAAAGTCAAGATAATTACAAATATAAACCCATATACGTTCTATCGCATGGTGAATAATGACCTCACATTCATCATATTTATTCTGTCCCTTTCCCCCTCACTCACTTTCTGTTTCCATTTTGATTTCCATCTGACTGTCTGGCAGTCGGCTCATTAGCAATATGAATAGTTTTAAAAAAGCGAAAAAGAGACATTACGTTTCGTGATATTACATGCACGGGAATAACCTAATGAGCGGGAGACCACAGAGAACGTTGTCAAAGAAATAGAGATCGTGCAAGTTTCTCCATGGGCATGGGTTAAGGGAGAAAGGGGTGTGATGGGACGGTGAGGATCTGATGGGGCTAGGGAGAGCGTCAGATGTCACGCTACAAACTCCCGGGAGCGATCGCGCAGGCCTTGTCTAGAGCTGGAGAAACATGCGGCACGTGCTATCATTGAACGCTGCGCGAAAGGTGATCCTAGAGGTCATCGAGTTTTAACATACACGCGGCACGGCACAAGTTTTACGATGTTAAAACTCGCGTTTTTACGAGCTTAAAACTCGCGGTTATCTCGGTCTTTGTCGCGCGGTAGGTAGCACGACCGTACTATGAGCTCTCCTGTAGAGCATTCCGTAATCGCCGATTGTCGACTTATTTACCAGTACGTGACAAGGAGAAAAGCGGGGATGGGGGCGGCTGGATACATTCAACCCATGCGGAATTGTTGACGTGATACGCGGTCGTAAAGTTCGAGAAATCGGGCAGCGAACGAATGGCGGAGATATGCGTTAGCTTGCGGAACAAAAAATCGGCACCAAGGAAACGCTGCATGGAAGAACGAGGGAGACGCTTTACATGTTCTCTCCAGTGGCTACGTGACCCTTTATCATACATATATCTACCCACTATAAAATAAAAATAATATCGTGCAATTTTATATGGTTTATGATTGAAAATATGCAACAGACATTTTCAGGGAGAACGATGGGCACACGGGGAATTTTATAATTGTGGAAAATACAAAAACGCCCGCAAGTCTCTTGTTCACTTTGAATTTATCATTATATCGTATCCCGTTTATTTTTTCAGTTGCAGTATTCCATGGAACTGGATTACGACGTGATCGGCATGGACGGTGGAAGCACCGAGTCCATCGCCCTCTTGCGCCCGCGGGTAAATGTTACGGCGAAGGGTGAAATACCAATCACACTGCAGGTATTCAGAATCCGACTGCCGTGCTCCGGTCTCGTCAGTGCCGAAATACCGATGACTCTGAGACTCAACGTGACAGCACCTTCTGGTACGAGATACAACGACACTATTCTCGTATTCAAGAGGAACAAAATATGCTTAAAAGGTATATATATTTATGCATTAATAACAAAAGGAAATTTATAGACCGATACGTTTATCGACGTATCAAAATATTTCCATGAAACGGGGCAGTTGCTTTTGCGTGTTGTTAAATTCAATTTTGAGATATGAATTCTTTTAGCTTGTGTAATTTTGTAATTGAAATTGAGAAATTGACCTTTTTGAAATCCGATCGTTATCGCTTATTTCATTTCTTTCTGTTTATCGTTTGTTATTCTACCATTCGTGATAAAAATTGTATTACGTTATTAATTCATTTTATACAGCTGATGAGGTTTCATTATGCTAAATAATCGGCCATTATGGATTGCACATGTATATAGGAATATATTAAAGTATGACATAATTATTCGCTTGTGGTTTCCGTTATATCAGAATTTTCTCGGTAATCCGATATTGGCTGATTGCGTACACTATTATAATCTAACGTATCGTACGCGGAGTCGAAAGAGCTAGATAGGATGATATCAAGGGTTTGATGTATCCTATAAGCGGGTGTTATGTATGGTGATATGGGAGGTGATATAATATGGCTGTAGGTAATCACCGGATAACGATTCAGGCTAAGGGGTATCGGTAAAAAGTGCCACGTAGCCATGAATACAAGGGTTTCGACGTGATAATGGTAGTGCTAGGATATAGCAACCGACTCTGTACATGCAATGCCGCATTATTGAGCCTTGATCGGTCGAGCAGATGCGTACATAACTTAACGTAAAGATATCTTGTTAACTATATCCTTCGTCTAATTATTCTGATAATTGACCGTAGGCGATTACATCAAACAAGTGGTCAGTACGAGCCGTTTGATTTATGACACATTTTGGAATGATTGGGTCATCAACGTCAGCAATAATCTTTATTCATCGCTCCTTTCAACGATCAATAAAAAAACAACACATTTGGGGGTGTATCGCGCTTTTAATTTCCATTGCTTCTCGTGAAATGAATATCGCTTGAAATCAACTTCCTCTTCGCAAGTAGAGAAATTGTGCCGTTTCATCTTCAATTCGTTATATCCAACTCGCCATTGAACGTCTAAGATGAAAACCGAGACGGCGAGTGTTGACAGAAGTGGATCATGTTACAAGGCGAGACGGAACAGGGAAAAGCAATCCGCCGGAAGAAAAATTGAATCTCGTCCACGTCGTCGTAGAGTCGGTGATAGCGATGGCGAGTAGACACCGAGGCCAGGATTTAATGAAAAGGATCTCCCGACTGTCGAGAAGCCATCGAGAATCAAGATCAAGAGAGCAGCTTTCTCTGTCGTCGGAAGATCAAGAGATCATCTTTCTCATCATTTCGCGTTGGAGATCGTCCGTACGAATACGAATCCGCGCGGGTGCTTTAACTTTTCGTAGTTGTGATTATGCACATCGATAATGAGCCAGACTGAAGGCAAACACGAAACCAAGGTGTGGAGGTGGCGAAATAATAATAAAAACGAATTCACGAAACGGACGTCTGATTTTCGACACTATTTCCCTTGAGAAAGAGCGAAAATTACCCAAAGGTTTTAATGCGACTGCCTAGAAGGGACGAGATAACGAGATTTTCGTAGGATTGGAAAACGTAACGGAGATAGTGAAGAAGAAGTGTTTTGCGGAAGCCTCCAAGAGTATATAGTATAATGTCATCTCGGTTGATCCCGGCTCGTCCCGGTGTGGTGCGGCACGAATCTTAATCCCAGGTCCGCAGAACTTAATTGCAGACGTGCGTAAATCTTGGTTAGCGACTGTTTGATCGTGGCTGACTGGTCACCACACGAAAACCTTGCAGCATATACTCCAACTGCAAACTGAGCCCGGAAGCGAGGATTCATCAGAGAAGCAACCCTCTTCGGTCTCCTCGAACCTCGTTGACTCCGAATAAATTTCAGATGAAAGTTTTAGATTCCTTTGCCATTTGTCGAATTGTCGCTGATTACGGAAATTACAAATAATCCAACTTGCATCGAAGCGTTCTCATAGAAATTATCAAGCAATCGCGGAAATGATGACATCCGACATTGACAGATATCGTCTGTGCAATTTTTCGTTGAACGGGGGCAGCTGGAAGATGACATCACGAACTGGACACCCATTTGGTTGTTTAAAATTCCACGGACAACGAAGTTGGGTCACGTATTTCGCCATGGAAGCACGAGCTATCAAGTTGCACACTCCTGCAAACACATACGGAACACTCGAGAGTCTCGCCCAATTTAAACCGAGAGGTCGAACCTTCATGTTGCCCTTGCCATCTTCTTTACGACGTTTCTAGATCAAACTCGTTGACCGCTGCTATTCCCTCGGTGAACTACCGCGAAAGGATTAAGTTTCTTTTCTTTTTAAAGTAGAAACGACACATCGTAAAATCTGATTGGAAACTTCCCTCGTGAGTCTATTACGCGCAGTGATCCATTGATTATTCCGCACGTTCCGGGCAGATGGCGAGCTTCTACGGCGCGCAACATTCGAGCGGAATGGAATTCTCGCGATACTCGGATTTCTCGGTGTGAAATTGTAACAACCGATGGCATAGTTTCGAATAAACTCCGTAGCTCGACTGAAAGCTTATTTTGCAAGACAAGCGAAGGGCCGAGACGAAAGATCGGTGGTAAGAGGATGAAGTCCCGCTGGGTCTTGAAAATTTCCGTTTTCTATGAGTTAGCGAAAGTTCGCGGACCATCTCGCAGCCTACTTTTGCGGGAGAAACAGATATCTAGAAGACGATCGCGGAAGTGACGAAGAGTGACAGAAAGAACAAACGGAGTAAGTTGGAAAAAACCGAGAGAGAGAGAAAGACCGAGAGCGTCTTTCCGGACAAGATGAATTGCTTTGCATACACGACGTAGCACCAATTGGTCCACAGCTACTGCCTTTCCTCAGTAAAACTTCCGGATCGAAAATCGATATAAATAATGAAAAATAACAAAGATTATCCAACTGATGCAGAATTACGCTCCACAATCCAGAATTTTCAAGTCAACGCGAGGAAAAGTCGCCGATTTAATTAACTTTTTTTTCTGTGCAATCGCCGTTCCACGCAGGTTATATGGGTTATTGTGAATTTTCGAATAAAATTGAACGATATCTATGAGAAATTATAAACGGTAAGGCATTATTGTGTACGTGAGTTTTTTATTCATCGTTGTTATACATTAGCGATCACGAAGTAAATTACGTATACCGTGACCAATCAGCATGGAATATCGTCTTCTCTATTACTCGATGTTTTTGAAAGATATTATTACAATATAAAAATGAATATGCCAACTGAAGAATTAAGGCTTCGAACATGTTGGCTCCGTTTCTGGCAAACTTCGACAGTCTTCAAACGCTTCGGGCGAGGAAAAATTCGGCATTTCGTCTGGTGGTACCGTTATACATTTGCCGCGTTTGCATACCTGAAACATTAATAAATCATATCAACTTTGTTAAAGTTATTTCGTCTTTCTATATTAAGGCGGTAACCATGTCTGCCAATTTACGAGTACAATATCGTAATTTGAATTTTTGTAGTGCAGCGAGTCGTTCAAGTTTCACCAAGTATACAATTTCTTGTAACATTAATTGACATACGATACTTACTTTCGATTCGCCGCACCGCGAATCCTCCGCGACGCTTATCCCTAAAATGCGGTGTGGATGGAGAACGTAATATGGTAAATTTGGTCTTTCATAGCCGCATACGATTCGATAACAACTGGTCGTGTGCCCCTAAATGTGGTTTAGAAAATAGTGTTTCATTAAAACACTCATTAAGTAACATCATTAACTCATAAAGTGGTAAGTGGATTAATTGGTGAGCATTCTAACCTTACAAGCAACGTCGAAACCGTAATGTTGGCATTGTTCCAGTCGCGTCTGTGGCTTGGGAGCAAAATCCTAAGAAAATAAAATACGTTTAACTACCACAGAATTTTCGCCTACAAAATATGTAAATACGATACTCAAATATATACTCAAAAAATTGCGCCTAAAGATTAGAAAATTTGCGCCTAGAGAAATTAAGTCGAAAACTGCGCCGCTCCGGTTTTGCTTACAATCCTATTCCTTTCTCGTTATTTAAAAACTGTGATTTATTGTTCAGGGCTTTGCGTGTCATATAAAGTGGGATTTTTTGGTGGGAGCGATCTTTCCGGAAGAGGCGAGAAAAGGGACCTACGAGGCAGGACCGTTTATGTGCTGCAATCAGAAATTTTTGATCTACATAATTTCACAAGATATGAATTATTGAAAACTGTATCATACGAGTGCAAGCATTGCTTTTAATTTCTTTAATCGCTCGTCGTGAAAAAATTCCCATTTTGGCTCGTAGGTCCCTTTCCTCGGATCACGTCACACGTTGAAAAAGAGGCGAGAAGTACAATATAATAATTGTGTAATAAATTATAGAATCATTCTATAGGGTATGGGAAAATTGTTAACCTATGGACAGCATTATAATATTTCCTTACTATCTTGCATCGCTGGACCTGATGGTTGCCTATCATTCGGAGCTTCGGCTCCTCCCTCTCGACACACCGGCGGTTTATACACATCTACAACATTAGAATATCACATCCTAGATAAATATTGTAAGAATAAAGTGATCAATATCGTAATCTCTAAACCGTAATATTCAATGGTACAAGCTCAGATTTTATATTTTTTATCAACTGAAAGAGCGCGCGAAGTGATACGTAAAATGAGATACCTTTGACACGCCGCAGCTTGTTCCGTCTTGAACGCCTGTATAAGGGTATGATCGTTGCCTGTAATATCCCTTCTGGCCATGTTTACGGCCGCATACTAGGAAAACGCACGAGTTATCTTCATTACCTTGTTTTCTTCCCTACAATGTGGAAAAGTCGTGATTTACAAACATGTTGTACGCTAAGCAATGTATTAGTTTCCCTCAGGTCAATAATGGTTAATACTTATTCTACCTTGCAAGCAAAATTGTATCCAAGGTCCTTGCATTGCTGATCTCGAGTTTTTCCCACCAGCAATGGCTATGTTAATAGAAGTAAAGTAGAATCTTACAATTAAAATTAAAGAAAAAAATGTGTTTGTGAAATCGAGATATTAATGGAAGAACATGAAACTCGTCCGAAAGCGATAGACATGAAATGTTTTTGGCGTAAGGCGATTTCAAGAATTTATTGAATATTGTCAACACTTATATCATTTTCAAATTCATTTTCGATTAATCGAAGTTCAAGTATATTCTCTCGAAAACAAAAAAGCTGCGCATTAAATTGTGTACACAAATAATTATTAATATTTGTTAACTCAATCATTTGCTTATTAAAAAATTGCTGTGAGAAATTTATTTATTAAGTTGATAGATTGTTCCTGAATGATTATTATAGATGTCAACGTTATGGACCTTTACTGTATTCAACCCGTTTCGGAAATTCTAATGTTTCTATAAAAATATTGGTAGTAAAATGCAAAAGTGTCGCCCACGCACTGACAAATGTTTCACTTTACCTTATGACTTGCGACGAAAGATGGTAACAACGTCGCGATGAACACGGTCGTGCACAAAAGAGAGGAACTTCGGATCATCTCGATGAAAAACTGGAAAAAAAAGTTTATTTATTTATAACATTAACTTTTTAGGATGTGGGAATTAACGATACACCAGCGAAAATGAAAATATTTGATTCTGTTAATGAGAAAATACAAATTCTGCATAATTACCCCGTAAAACTTGAAAATTAATGCTGAAATTTCAATAATGCGTTTGTAGTGGGTTTATAAAAACAACATTATAATATATTTCTTCAGTCGTTCGGCGTGCTTTGAATAAAATAAGTTTTTCTGCAAGAGATTCAGCTTGGACAACGACAGTTGCAAGATAAACATTCGCCGTAGTTATACTTTGTAGATATAGCACCTCGGCGCCTTATATACAAAATTCGACCGGCGATAAAAACAATATAGTGTTCTCCCATTCGCTGTGATAAATTTTATTTTCTTTTTTTATTTTCCTACACTTCTGAGGCCTCTCCGTTTAGTGGCAAGTCGCATATAGCTGTCAAACGACAATGAAAATATTTCCACGAGGCCGTGGATTGGCGTAAACTAAATTATTATTTTGTTTATCTGCAGACGATATCCAAACGTGTATTCCGACTTATCAAAGAAGAGTGACGCATATGGCACTTGCAAACTCTAAAGTAATTACGTCGCTGTTCTTATTCCGTCGATATTCCTGACACGGAAAATGTTTGCTGATATTCAAAAACCTTAGGTAAAACACTTCGCAAAGAAAATACACAAATTATCAACCTTGACACAAGATGTGTTTGTAATTTCAATCAAATTTATTCTCATCATTAAATCGGAAATTGTTAAAAATCCTTGAGAGATTTTACTGATTTTCTTGTCAAAAAATAATAACGTTTAAAATTTTTTAAATATAATTATAGAAGGACAAAAATACTTTCTCATTGTCACTACTTATGTTAGTTTTCTCCGCGTTCGTGCATGCTTATTCACGAATACGTTATCCGATCTTCAAGCAGCAAGCAGTTCGTTCATTCGTTTTTCCTTATTATTATTATTTCCGTCTATCTATGCTGACGTAATGTCCATACATCACAAAGTACACCGTCGATCGACGAAAGGCAGCAGAAAGGAGCTGGAAACAAAAAATCGTTGCGGCAGGATAGATACACGTTTATGAAAAAGATCGGAAGAGCGGTCCAGGAAGAGGAGACTACGAGTTCTACTGTCTCGTTATCCAACGACAAAGAGGAGAGACTAATACCGAAGACAAAATAAATAAAACGAGGATCCCTCGAATTTCCCAAGGGAAATCTCTTTTCAGATGTTTTAACCTACGCGTCCTCACATTAATTATAATGCAATTATCATTTTTTAATATTCAATGTTTCACTTCGTACATTGAACAATTAAGAATATTATTAAATATTATTATTATTATTATTTGAATATTATAGGAATATTATTCGAATAATGTTTAATAATATTCTTAATTGTTCAATATATATTGTTATATATTAATGTGAGGACGTGTAGGTTAAAACATCTGAAAAAAGTTGCTCGTTCATTTTACATGAAATCTGAGTAAAGAAACAGATTCCGGTGACCGAGATACCCCAAATAAAAAAAAATGTTAAAATAGTCCCACTGGTTCTTGAAATAATCAAATAAATAGATACTAAACTTGGGCCGAGCGCGCTTCTATTACTATATATGCGGCTTCCCCGCGTCTGCCGGTCTACCCCCACTACTCGACCACTTTCGCGCGCTCGGGCGTTTTTGGTCATGTTTAGGCGCGATTTTCACCTACTTAAACCCAATTAAACGAAAATCTAAAATTGACGATTTATAGGTCAAGAGTTCTAGTTTCAAAAGCCGCTTGTTAAACTTAAATCGGACGACCTCCAGAGCATCGAGCCTCTCCGCAAAATATGGCACAATTAAATGTTCATTGCAATAACGCAAAAACTAATTATCCGACACTGCCCATATTTTACACACAAAAAGTACGTATCAATACCTACTATCTCGCGCAGAGCCTGGCCTACAACTTTAAAAATGGCGGAGTTATACATTTTTGAAAAAAGCGTTTTTGTTCTCGGTTCTGTCAGTGTATCTCCCTTAATTATTGACCGATCGGGTTCTTTCAGCACTCATTTTATGCGTATTTCAATTACCTACAATTCGTCCATTGGGACAAAATAGATTCCTTCATTATTTTTTGTTTTATAAGCAAAAAACGAAAAAAATGTGGTTTTTTCACTAATTTGTTAATAACAAAAAATAAAATGGGAATCAGGAGTCGAAAAGGAATCGAAAATTATGATCGGGAGGCTGCTCCGCGTCTGATGGCACTCGCCGTTATCGGGTGCTATTTTTGTCAAAAACTAGTGATTTTAGAGCTCTATTGCTTGGACTATTAAGTTAGTCGTATCGTTGGGTGGGGGATTAACATTTTTTCCACGTTACTCAAATTATTTGAACCTCCGTATTCGCCGACTGCGGAAAGGTAGAGGGGATGACCATGGCGATCGAGGCAAAAAAGTGGTGGCAAAAAAGTTTCGACGCGAAGTATAGAAGCGTTTGCTATTATTGTCAATATTTGTGTAGTAGAGTCATATAAATATTCAATATTATTGTTTATGTTTACAATGGTTGATAGCTGTTGTGCATTTAATTGTAAACATTCACTTAAAAATTGTAAGTGTGAAATTGACAAATTTCCTGAAGTTGCTTACAAAATCGATCAAAAGAAAAAGTGAATTGCTGCTGTACAGAGAGTTCAGTAAGATACGCTAACCTAATATTTAGTCATTATTAATATTGTCAATGCATTATACTCGTGTATTTAAATTAAAATTATGAAACTATAAAAACATTGATATATCGTTTAAGTTTTCATTTGATAAGTATATGTTATCACTTGGTTCAATGTTTACATTTTCATAACTAAAAATGAAGCAGTGAAATTTAATAAGTACAGAAGAAACCTTGACTTACCTTCAGTTTTGTACTTCCTCCGTATTTACTAATATAATAATTTTGCTTTTTTTAACGCATAATACTTTTATTTGTATAAACTTTTATTTTGAGTCTCCTAAAAGCTGACGTTTTACAAATGTCATTCGTCCTTCGCCTCGAACCGCTTTCGCCACGAGAGGCGCTATATGTTGTTCTGCCATAAGCCAATGCGAACCCACGACCGTGCACCACGTGATCGAAGGGCGTGTAATAATAGTAAAATTTCTTTCAGACCTTTTCTAAATTCCTATCAAGCCCCGAGGAACTATTTCTGGATGATAAACGTGCTCGTAAGGTTCTCCGAAAGCTTGCTCGATTATTAAACCGGGAGTTGATCGGATTTTCCTACATACTCAGGTGTCTTCTCCCACGTAACTGCAGCCCTTTTGCCTGGAGGGTTGCTCAAGTGTTTGACGTTCGCATTACGCGTAAAAGCACTTTCATCCTTGCCATGGGCGATCCGTGAGTGGATTTGTATACTTCCATTGTAATTTTTATTATAACAAAAAATCAATAAATTCGTAAATACCATTTATTGATTATTATATTTATTTGTTTATTCTGTTAATTTATTCGCGACAAAATTGTTGTTTAAAACAATTACATTTTGCGAAAGAAAAATTATACCCGGAATCCCCTTGCCTTTTCTTTGTTCTGTTTAACCGAGCATTTTTTCCAAAATTGTAACTCTGATCTAATTAAAGTCATGATGACCGAGATGGAAAATGGAGAGAAAAAAAGAGATAACGACGTTAATTATGATTTATTGAAAGAAAAGTTAACTTAAAATGAAAATATTTGGAATTTTGTCAAATCACTTATCAATCTTTAGATTCTATTGATAAAATCGAGATTGTATCGATACAACATAAACTCACTACTCGCCTACCAACCTTCCAAAAACACAACATTCATCGTGTCCTTCACCAAATAAATTATATTGAAAATAATTTATTTTCAAGTCCTTTGTGTTCACCAAAGATAAATTCCTCGCCTTGTCAAAACGTCATTATCCGGACTTGAGTAAAAACTTGGCTATCCTAACTTTGGGAGAATTGAAACGATAATTGATATCTCAACGACGATGAAGGCGTTTAAAAGGCATCGGGATGATCCATGGAATATACCTACCATGGTAGATGTACGGGCGTGTCGAGATGCCCCTAAATCGATGCGCAAACTGGCATGTAGCTGAGGAACTCGTACAGCTCCCCTCAAGCTCTCCTAGCTACGGTGCCAGGCTAAATCCACACATGGCTTATCCCGGCTTATACTGGCTTATCCCAATCATTTCTGCTCCGCTCGTCTCCTTCCCGGTGCCAATTACGTCAAATCACTGTCACAGGGACAATATACGCTGCCTCGGTAACGCGACGTATCTCCCATACGTACCTACCGAATTCGTTCTGGCGGTCTTTACTATGTTATACGGATATACGCGTATCGCAGCAACATAATCGTTCCTTTTCATATCCTTCGATAATTGAAAACTCGACCGACGAACGGTCTCCATCGTTGAGTCTCGATCAACGCTCACCGTTTAAAACTTACGCGATACCTGCTCTCAAATTAGGGGAGAACGATGAGGCGATATAGGCTTGGCCAATTTTCTTTCTTTCTTGTATTTTAAGAGTGTAAATGACTGCAGAGGTCGAAGAATATAACAAACTTTGGGATTTTTTTTCAATGAAACGTGGAAATAATAATAAAAATAATAACAAAAATAATATTTAGGATTTATTATTTTACTCCAAATCCTGCTATTATTATTTCTATTATGACGAAAAAATTAAAAAGCAAGAATGATATTTGACATGTACATACCTATTATCGTAAATTCGGTTGGAGAATTAGAAGGCTAGGCTGAAGCATCATCCTCCCAGGAGATGACGATATAAAATTGTCAAAGTAAATTTTCAAAATATCATACTTTTGAGAAATAGATGGGAGAATGCAGGATGTTTGTTTCCATCCATTAACGGAGACGTATTTATCAATTTATTACAATTATTTACATAGTGATAAAATAGTTCTGTAATAAATTTAAACGATATGTGTAGCCGATTAAAATATGGAGATCGACTTGGACGAAAATAAATGGAACGAGGGTTGTGTTCACATTAGGATCGTCTCAATGGAAGAAAGAAAAGGGTCGTGAAACGTGTAACGTCATTGCAATAGCATTGTGCCAGGAGCTAAGAATTTGCATATCGCTGACACCTCGTCACGGATCAAACGTTCGCAGCACAGTAAGAGAAAAAAAACGGTACGCAAAGTGGATCGCTGTAATGGATATAGGCACCCCAAGATCTGATCATTCCGATCGGGATTTACGATAGTCGTGAATGTATCGAGCGCAGCCGGTGTGAAGCGACATACGTTACGACCTTACTCGATCCGATCTTATCGCTCGGATTAAGATCCTTCCATACCAATTCTACGGCTCCCCACTGCTACTTACGTTTTTTACACACGAGCCTTGTCCGGCGGATATGACTTTTCCGAATATTCGCGTTATAGATACATTTTCGAAACTTTAATCGCGAAGCCAATTTTTTAATTTTGAAAAAGTATTTACTGAAAGTATAGACTTCGACTTAGGAGGAAAACGATAGATAGATAGATAGATAGTAATGTGGTGCATATTCGACAGATAACTATCGGACCCGGGTGGTTGTATGCACAAATTTCAATCTACGGCATTCTTCGCATTTTTACATCTCCTCTCCTTCTATACATTTTCCAGAAAAGTCTCCTCATACACGTTCCCAATACCCTCTCCTCATACACATTTCCAGCAGCCTCTCCCCACACACATTTTCAGCAATCTCTCCTCATACATATTCCCAGCAACCTCTTCTCATACACATTTTCCAGCGACGTCTCCTCATACACATTTCCACCAACCACTCCTCATACACAATTCCAGCAACCTCTCCTTATGCACATTTCCAGCAACCACTCCTCATACACATGTCCACCAAAATCTCCTCATACACATTTCCAGCAAAAACTCCTCATACACAATTCCAGCAACCTCTCCTCATATACATTTTCTAGCAACCTCTCCTCATACACATTTCCTGCAACCTTTCCTCATTCACATTTCCATCAGCAACGCCTCCTCATACACGTTTCCAACACCCTCTCCTCATAGACATTTCCAGCAGCCTCTCCTAATACACATTTTCAGCATCCTCTCCTCATACATATTTCCAGCAACCTCTCCTCATACACATTTCGCGCACCATATCCTCATATACATTTCCACTAACCACTCCTCATACACATTTCCATGCAACCTCTCCTCATACACATTTTCCCGCACCATATCCTCATATACATTTCCACTAACCACTCCTCATGCATAGTTCCAGCAACCTCTCCTCATACATATTTCCAGCAACCACTCCTCATACACATTTCCACCAAACTCTCCTCATACGCATTTCCAGCAATCACTCCTCATACGCAATTCCAGCAACAACTCCTCATACGCATTTGCATCAGCAACGTCTCCTCGTACACGTTTCCAACACTCGTCTCATATACATTTCCAGCAACCACTCCTCATACACATTTCCAGCCACCTCTCCTAAGGACACATTTCCACCAGCAACCACTCCGGTGGACCTGCAATTTTTCTTAAGTGGGTTCCAAACCACCGAGAGCACAGAAAAAAAAACACGGAAAAATTCCATGCCGGCGAGAACCGAACCCGGGTCCACCGACCTCTCTTCTCGGGAGAAGACAATACAACGTGTTTTGCAAATACAATTTATTCATCCCAATATTGTTGAACGCGATGATCTATGTCACATCTTTCCACTTTCTTGTAAAATTAAATTAAATTTGATTTTAATACCACGTGGGAATTTTTATCGACACATTTTTAAACCCCGGTCCAATCCTGGCCAATAATTTTCAAGATACGTTCGTCGATCTGTGAAATGCGTATTATATTTGGCATAGCATATATCTACGCTAATTAATTAAATAATAATTATAGCACAATATCGATATATCGAAGAATCGATGTGTCACGATCGATCGTTTGAAATATTAATCTTGAGAAATTAAGAAAAAATACGATTGGACCGCTGGTTAATTGGGCGACAATCGTAAACCAGTCGATTCGACTGCCCACCCTCGCCATACGACTTTAATTGGCACTAATTTGGAGAGACCTGTCGTACGATCGATGTGCAAAAGCAAACATAATACGAGAGACGTGGAACGGGAAAGACTCTTCTCCTGCTCAATCACTCGTATAATATTGACCCTCCGCTCGTTTTGTACTTGGAAAAGGGAGAATGAAACGGAATACGCGGAACGTACACCCCCGCACAAACACTACATAAACGGGCACCAGCAGCCAACGCGACCTTTCTATTCATTGGCAAACGTAGCCTCGGTTCGGCCATTGACAGCCCATCATTACAGGATCGAATACAACCTTCCTACCATATTATTTGACGTATCATGGCCAAATAAAAATGTTCGTCATGGAATCAAACGTACCCTTGTGTTCTCGCGAGTAATCAACAAATTCAAAAGATACTGGGGGCAACTCTTTACTTACGTACCGTATGATTCATTCGTGGTAGGTACTCGTACGCCAGCACACACTTTTATCTTATTTGATTTTCATTATTCTACTCGAGAGTTATACAAAACGAGAACAATTCGTACGAATGATGTCTCGAACGTCCGGGATCTTTTGTAAAGAATAGCAACAATTAACAATTGGAAATGAAATTTTTTTCAGACCAGTCAGTCCTGCCAATGAGTTTAGGAAGTAGTTACCGTTTTATTTCGAACATACACTCAGCGTACGGGATAAATTATATCTCACTTTATTTAGTTTTCTTCTACCGAGCCCAATAAGTTTCGAGAAAAGATTCAAATACTCCAGAGGTCATGCGGACGTCTTATTTTTCTAGGCGCAGGTTCAAGCTCATCTTCCTTATTGTGTTCCCAATTTCGCACATCTATTTTCATTTATCTTCATTGTCTCGAATTTCTACGTCTCCAACTCCTTTGACGTTTAAGGACCAACACCATCGTAGCGGACTAACAAAAGGGCTTTTTGACATTTTTTGTTGGGCGGAAGGAAAGGGGACAGAGAAATGATACTTGGGGTAGTTATTGATCATATATTTAACGGGGGAGTTCTAGTTGAAATTTTCAAAAAATCGATTTTTTTTATTTTTTAAAAGTACAATAGCTTCGGAGTATTTTCCGACTAATTGCATTTAAATCGGATCATTATTCGCCGAAATACATAACTTTGAAGGAAGCCGTGTTAGAGCCATACAAAGTAAGTAGGTAAAACTTGAAACTCGTTTTTCTCGAAACCATGTTTTCGAAGTCGGTGATCACTGTAACTCGAGAACGGCTTTACCGATCGGGTTGAAATTAATATCACTTCTTCTATATATAGTTGTCCTCCGGATGAACGAAGGATTTTTTTTCTAGACAATTATTTTTTTTTTATAGTAAAAAATGTTAGTGAAATTTTGGTCAAAACAACATTTTTGACTTTCAACGTCCGCCATTTTGTGAAAAATGCAAATTTTTCAAAACCCTTCGTTCAACCGGAGCTTTATATCATTAACTAAAGATCCCCCCTGTTTTGTTGGTTTCAGATAATCCGTTGCAGCGTGGGAGTGATCACCGCAAAATCTGTTTTTTTAGCAGCGTCTTCGGCCGCTGATATATAACGGCTTATTTTTAAATATATTTCTTTCAAAAAATTATAATGTTTACACTACATATATATCTTTTATACGGAAGAACTTTTATTATCAATTATTTTATCGTTTGGCCAAAAAAAGTCGGAAAAAGGCTTTTTTTTTACCTTTCCAACTAGACCTCACTCCTTAAGTATGTTTCAAAAAAATGTAGGAAAATATTATAAAATGGCGGCACTGCGGCAATTTAAATTTAAATCTAAGAAAAAATCTCTGCAATCTACATGAGTATAGCTAGTAATGTCCGTAGGGGATTTTTAGAAATATTGATTTTTGTGTAATTGCCGACTGTTTGAATCCAGTTCTTCAATTTTCACCACAAAAAAAGACAGTCATTTGTTAATAAATATTGTTTACATTAACTAATCAAAAATCCCCCACTTACTTCACTGTGCAAAGTTATTTCAAAGATATGGTTAAATTTTCAAATAAAAAGATTCAAAATTGTTGCAATTATGCTGCGTGCCGTTTTGAAAAATCATGTATCGAGAAAAAAGCGTTTGAAATTTTGAAATATGTTATAAACATGAGCTGCTAGCATCCGTAGCGCTAGAGGAGAAGCTCGGATTTCTATAGAACAAATTATTTTCGGGGATTAGGATTTTGCCTCATATTTTAGAAAGTTCAAAGCATCTTTTAAGCCAATAAAAAGAAATCAATTTTTTGAAAATTCTACAGTGGTGTTACCCCTTAAAAAATCTGTAAACAAGTGAGGGTCTGCGAGTCAGCAAAAAGTAGAAGCTTGAAATACCAACTGCCCCTAAAATCGAAATTTGCCTAGACGACACAACTCTTAAAACCATCTTACTCGCTTTTTTGTAAACAAAAAGGTTCCAATTTTCATTCGATAAAAATTCAACTATTTATTCGATTCACGAATCAAAAACTGCTACTCAACGTTAAATATATCTTAAGGTATCAAACAAAATAATTGCATTCTTCTTTTCGTTATTATTGAGAATGAATTATAAACATTTGTAAATACTTCTAGCAAATATTAAACATTGTCAATTAAAATAATTTCCATATATCATAATTACTCGTTCACGAAATTTAATCTTCTTTAATCAAATTAAAATCTTTGCAACTATTTTATCAATATTATTGATTTGTTCAAAGTACTGTAAGATTACGTATAAATTAATTACAAATAAAAACCATTTTACTCGTGATTTGCTTAGTTAATTGATCACAAATGTTTTTCATGTTGTAACATTTTCATAATACTTATTGAAACTCTCTTCGTATTACACGAAATTTAACGTGATTATACGTTCTGTAATGTCGCGTCACGGAGCATGCGCCCGAAAACTACCAGTGTTCGTGCACTTGTAAGTGTCGTATTTCGTAAATTACTAGGGACGATGAGACGCCAAAATACTCGAGCCCCACATTCTACCTTGTAAAATCCACCATCGGGTTCCAACGTCATCGCGTATGTCGCTTTTAGTTCCGCGACGTGAACTTGTAATAAATCAAAGGTTTTTTAAACCTCTTAGTTTTTTTTCAAAAATGTTTTCAATGTTAAAAAAAAATTTCCCATCGACCTATATAATGTTATATATTTTTTACTCGCCAAAATCGAACCGTTTACAAGGAACAGTACTTTTTTGATTTTTCTTTCCCCCTCTATAATTCCTACAAAAATACGTTTTGGATGTCGAGACTCTGAGGAATTTTGTGTCTTATAGGTGCCAATTAATGATATCAATTTGGACTTGATACATGCGAGGGAAGATTTTACATGCTTACCCGGCTAAGCCTTTTGTATCAAGGGAGTAGCTGTTTCACAAAGACGAATGAAGAAGAAAAACATGACATTTCGATTAAATACATCATGATGTAAAAAAAAAGAACCAGGAAGTATTAGCTTTCAGCTTTTTTTACTATCAATCTTCTACAATAAATCTTAAGGCCGTCTTTTAGTCTATAGGGCATAAATTTGGGGATTTTTCAATATGTGATTAAAAACAAAATAAAAAATATCTCTATATCTATCTTTTTACCACTTATTTATTCATCCTTTGACATTGTATAAAGAAATTGGCGAAAAAAAATTCATAATTCTGGTAGATGTAGGCTGGTAAAGTGGGGGAGTAAGGATGTCACTATAACCCTTACCTTAGGCAAAACAAAAAAAAAAAAAAGAATTTGCAAAATGGCGGTTATTTAAAGAAATGTCATTTTTTGCCGTTTTTTCACGATTGTTGATTTTTTAAAAATAATTAGTAAGAAAATTTCGCGATAAATCTGATAGGGGGGATAGAGGGGTATATAGAGAAGGTCCATACAAAATTTCAAGTAAATCGGTTCATTAGAACTTGAGATATCATGTCAGGTGTCTGGAAAAAAGTAGTTTCGAGAAAAACGCGTTTAACGATTCGAGTACAGTTTCAGGCAGTCTAACAATAAGTCATATAATGATACACATACTTACATTTCGTTAATCTGCGATTCTTGGTCCATAAAATATTCCTTCTTCTTCAAAATCTAAGTCTTTTGATGCTTTTTGATGATGATAGTTCGGAGTTCCGAGCGGCGAATCCGCAGTTCATCACGTCTGAGAGCGAACGCGGAACTTTCAGGACCGTTCATAATCCCCTGGAATCACGGCTGTAACTCCGTTAATATTTGGAATTTCCAAATTTCCTTTGGAGGGTATATTCTTGAAATACTAAACATCAAAAATATGTAAAAAATCAAATTTTTCAAGATTCTAGACTAGAAGACGGCCTTAAACTCTACCGTAGAAGATTTCATTCGATGATATAGTTACCGCGTATTATGACTAAGAAATCGTCATTAAATAATATCGGTCGGCAATTTTGTTAACTTTCTTACTTTATTAATTTTATTAATTTTATTAATTTTATTAATTTTATTAATTTTATTAATTTTATTAATTTTATTAATTTAATTAATTTAATTAATTTAATTAATTTAATTAATTTTATTAATTTTATTAATTTAATTAATTTTATTAATTTTATTAATTTTATTAATTTTATTAATTTTATTAATTTTATTAATTTTATTAATTTTATTAATTTTATTAATTTTATTAATTTTATTAATTTTATTAATTTTATTAATTTTATTAATTTTATTAATTTTATTAATTTTATTAATTTTATTAATTTTATTAATTTTATTAATTTTATTAATTTTATTAATTTTATTAATTTTATTAATTTTATTAATTTTATTAATTTTATTAATTTTATTAATTTTATTAATTTTATTAATTTTATTAATTTTATTAATTTTATTAATTTTATTAATTTTATTAATTTTATTAATTTTATTAATTTTATTAATTTTATTAATTTTATTAATTTTATTAATTTTATTAATTTTATTAATTTTATTAATTTTATTAATTTTATTAATTTTATTAATTTTATTAATTTTATTAATTTTATTAATTTTATTAATTTTATTAATTTTATTAATTTTATTAATTTTATTAATTTTATTAATTTTATTAATTTTATTAATTTTATTAATTTTATTAATTTTATTAATTTTATTAATTTTATTAATTTTATTAATTTTATTAATTTTATTAATTTTATTAATTTTATTAATTTTATTAATTTTATTAATTTTATTAATTTTATTAATTTTATTAATTTTATTAATTTTATTAATTTTATTAATTTTATTAATTTTATTAATTTTATTAATTTTATTAATTTTATTAATTTTATTAATTTTATTAATTCTTTCAATTTTTGTACCTGCTTTAATTTCGTTAAATGGGTTCATTTCATCAGTCTGTCAATTTCATTGCTTTCCTTAATTTCATTAATTCTATTAATTTCATGAATGTAATTAGTTGTTATCGAAATCCCATGAAACGAAAGAACAATTCAAACCCAACTGTATACAAATAGTTTACACAATTTCAAGAATGTAGAAACTATTCGACACAATCTGCGATTTATTATTTCACGGGCACGTGTGAATTGTCTTTCATCCAAGTAAAACGTATCCATTCGTAAATCGAAGTTGAGCGCTTCCGGCGGTGGGTCGTTCAATTTCAGCATCAAGATCCGACGGATCGAGTGTGGAGGACCTGGACCGAATATGAATATCGAGAAGGCGGGACACGTGCCCCGTGCGGAGAAGTAGGTATTCATGACTATGGATGGGTGAAAAAAAAGGAGCGTGAGGTCCCTAGGACCGAACGACGTGCGTTCCGACCGTTCGAGCTCTAAGCCTCCGGTAATTGCCAACATCACGGGGGATCGTGACGGGTTCGCGTAGATTACGTCCGTGCATGGGGGCGCCACGTGACTCCGGCTCTCACTCCGCGCCGGGTAGGCTACCATGCTTGTTCAAACTCCTTGTTCAATGTTTTACTCTCTCTCTCTCGCTCTCCCCCCACTCTCAGTTCTCTATGCATCCACATGTCCGTTTAATTACTCGTCACATAACCCCGTGGTGACGTCCCTATTACTACGTTTTCCATCCTCGATCGTATCCCAAACGTGTTTTCGAATGTTCTCGAAATAATTATCACGGATACTGGCAGCGATGGGTTCGAGGTTGGAGTGCGGCTCTAGTCATCACCGATGTTGTGCAGCATGTCATGCTGCCACTAATTGGTGCAGTGACCTCTCAGTTGTGCACTGGTTGGCGCATCGGATCGCTGACACAGGTCATTCTTCCGGAGTCTGATGGAAGGCCTGTAATTTCTCTGTGCCTTAGGTGTATTCGGTGCAGCGCAAAGTGCTTGGAAAATTAGATTAGATGAGCAAAGTGCGGCCAGGAAAGAATTCGCAAAAAGGCAATAGAGATAGGTCGGTTCTGTTTGAGTAAATGCCAACCCAACAGATAAAACCCAACAGACGTAACGACTAAGACGAAATTATTCTTGAATGAACAAGGGGCAAGTGAGGTCAACTGCATCAGGAATAAATCCAGTCGCTGTCGTTCCTGGACAACATCGCAGCCTTGGATCGCGCGTTGGACCCAGTGTCCATTTCCTAGGCTGAAAACGTTGTAAACAAATAAACAAAAACAAAATCTGGCTTTCGATATTCCTCCTTCTTGCCCCTTGTGAAATTTCACCTATTACCTCGTACGGGTCAACGAGTAAAAAATGGCCTACTACATGTTTAATCATACCTATCCATTGGTCTATAAAACAGCCCATCAAAGTCATCAATGCTAATGGATATGATCAACGGGTGGATTCGAATCTTTTTCTGCTATTTTCAACCTTCGAAACTCTATTTTCTTTATAGCGCCCGAGCCGCCAACCTGAACTCAATGCCAAGGCACCCTCGAGCTGGAATCTGGTGTCTATCTTGAACCCTCCGCAACCTGCCCTCAATTCAAAGTTTGAGAAATGGGACCCTCTTCGTAATCCCAACTGTGTGTGGGGAGTGGTGAACTCTGCCCTCGATGCAAATTTCGCAATACATAATTGTCGCGCTGACAGTACCGTCGGAGTCCGACAGATGGCTACGATTCTCGCGGACGGTGACGCGACATTTTTGTATATATAGCTGACGGAATTAGTCTAAAAACAGTTGCCCATCGACAAAAGTGCTGACGACGATTTTGTAATATTCTTAAAGGTTCTCTAGTTGTGTGAAGAATTTGTGGACATACATATTTGCATGGGTGTGCTATTCCTCACACACATACAAATGTACATGTCCTTTTGGGTTTGGGACATAATGAACAAAGTATATCTGCGTGTATTGTAGCTGTATATATAGAAACATACTGCACAGTGTAAAGCAAGAAAAAATAGCGATAATCTGTGAATAGTTACTCGATGTTGTATGGGGAGCGCCCATAGTAGCCTCAAAGGAGGTGACTGGAAGGTTTGGACGAGCATGCGGAGAAGGATCCCTGATTGGTTGTAGAGGGTCCACAAGACCCTCCGTAATTCTTTGTTGATTTCAAATGTAAACTTTTTGCCATTTTGGAGAGTCATACTTCGGAAACCCAGCTGGACCCTCGCCACTCCGCTCGATTCGAGTTATTCCCGAAGCGCCGGAAAATTTCAGCTCATATACTATTGCAAATCGTACAATTATTCCAGTCATTTATCAAACCGTACAGGAGTACCGATTTCTCGTCGACAATTGGAACGTTTGTGTACCAATTATATACGTAAATACATCATTTAAAAAGAAGCGAGTATAATGGAAGATCTTCCATATCTATGGATCTTGCACCAACCGATATACGAGATTTCTACAATGCCTTTCTCTATCCCGATAAGAATAGTTTTATAGCTATGTGGCTTGTACAACTATGTCTTGGATGGAAAAGGTATTTGTGCGCCACGTATCCGATCTTGGAGTCCCTATTAGCATTGGATCATTTAAGGTGCTTCAATCTTCGAACTCCGAACTCATGAGGTTTTATTCTCGTGCTAACCTTAACAACCCTATGCAAAGATGGCATATTTGCAACTTTATTTTTATTCATATTGTATCACATTGATATTGGCATCCCGCCCGGATGCTCAACTGGTGGTGGAGGGGTCAATAGACTCCAGACCAAACTGTAGTATGGAAGGATACTACAAGTATTCAAGCTTTACTTTCAACAGGGCTTTACATTAACAGGGCTTTACATTAACAGGGCTCTGGAGGAGGAGGGGGGGGGGGGGGGGGGGTAGAGAGATATAGTTATCAATTTGAGAGAAACAGTTGACTAAAGGAACAAACATGTTCTCTCTCCTTTTCAACAATGACCATTCTCCAAGAAAATGTAACGAAGCAGATTCCATAAATAAATGACAAAATACTCGAGCAGCATTCATAAAAATAATGTATCAAATCTCTATAGAATTTATATCCGTGTCATAGTCATCATACCATACGGCCGGATGACAAACCAGAATGAAATCAATATTATTTTAATGCCAAAAAGATAAGGCAAACAAATTCGAAAGTACAGATTTTAAAGTAGGCCGATTAAAAAACAATAAATAATTAATTTTTTGCAACCTCCAATCATCGTAGGAAACATGAATTTATCCAAAACAATTATAAATCCTACAATTAAAACTGCGCAGTTCGTCACCAACCTGCTCGTTGAATGGGGGTGTGGAGATGGATCAATCTACTTGCTACTTGCGAGCATTTCGCGCCACTCGGCCGTTGCGCGTGCGCTAACCGCTATTCGGGATATCTCACTAGCGCCTAACCAGGGAGTGGCCAGGGTCTGTCTATAAAAATAACAAAGATGGCAAACTGTGACACTAACGTCCACAACGATGTGTGTAACGGTTTCATCGTATACTTAGCGCACCTATTTGATAACTAAACCTCGAACGTGGCGCAAAATAGTTTCTTGGATAATACTTGGCCACCGGCTTTCCACTTTTCCCAGCTAAGAAAAGCTAGTTTAATCCAACTGCTCCCTAACAGATTTCCACGCGGGATATGTATACGAAATTCGAATCCGGATCGACGTGCGATTGCCGTACGGTAATCCTTCTTCCATACGATAGATATGTTTGCACATGTTTTACATCGAAACCCCGTCTGTTTGCAGACACTAAATTATCGAGCACAATGAGGGTATAACCCCTTTATTCCGCTCCGCTGTCGACGGGATTATAAAACTGGAAAACGAAGCACTGGAGTCGGCTCAGCTACACCGAATGCTCTTTTGTCGCGACGCAATACACACTGCGTGAAACGAGTATCATAGACGCGACAAGTAGCTAACGTCGTATGATATTTCTATTCACTTTTTATACGTACCCCAACTGTCCGATATCCGCATTCATTGTATTTATTCATTCGTATTTCTGAGCAACGAGTTTAGGACTCATTGAACTTTGTAAGAAAAATTTCGTCGCACCTTTGATTCAAAGTTCCTTTTGTCATAATGAAAGAAGATTGGATCGTAACAGAAACACCATTTGCAAAGAAAAATCTTGCCTAGTGTTTTTGCAGTCATGTTTCAACATTGCGAGAGTTTACTATGGGAGAAAAACGTATTACCCTCACATGAGGATAAATAATGATTCAAATCAAATAAGACCCTTCTTTTTGAGAAGAGCTAAAATAAACTCTAGTACAAAGCAATGTTGTTATCACTCGATGAGAGCACTAAAATTGCGGATCAACATCATTATCAGAAGAATTTCTAAAAATTTAACAAGTATCATTGAAGGGAAACATGAATTCCTTGCCTCAGCTTTGCAAAATAAATCACCTTACGAATTTGAAGTCAAACTGAGTCCTTTCTCCCCTAGATGATGTCCCTCTCGTACTAGGAATCAAGGATTCAGTACAAGTTGTTATTGTACATCAACAAATTTTCGTTTTTTCAAGTTTCGCACCCAAATCATTTGACCTCGAGTGAGGATGAGCAAGAAAACGCCCCGTGATACGACGAAACAATGGTGCCCCCTCCTCAAATAGTTCGCCGTGTCGATCGATATGGTAGTCTCCTGCACTCCTCCTCCGAGAGGTATCCATGACGACGAAAATGATGGCCGACGATAATGCGGCTGTGGCGCCTGCGTCTCCATCCTGGGTACCTCAAGTCCCCTATAGAACCCCTCAGTTCACACATCCAAACTTAATTGAATTCTCCGAACGACGCGACATCGCGCCAAAGAATAATACCTAAGTTACCACATACCATCGCTGTGCCACATCGTAGTCGGTTGTCCGAACCTGGCTCGACCTTTTACACCCTTTCCATTTTCGGGTTGCAGAATCCGTTGGGAAGTGTCGTCTTTTCTGATGCCAACGACACTCGCACCTTCTGCCAAAATTAAAATACAGGTTGCCATTTTGTACTTAATTAGGTAGTCATTTTGGGGATACCATCGACCTTTAGTCTGTATATAAAAAACCAGTTGGAAAAAATACTTAGGAATTTAAAAACAATACAATATGCGGCTGTGCTCTTACCTTCTCTAGTAGGAAAATATTTGTCATCTTGGGAAAACACAATTTATGCTGGAAAGACTGTTTATCATAGATTTCTGAACAAGAAACAGATAACACGTTATAAGATGAGGTTGGGCTCTTCTTGGCTGCCTTCACCACAATAGACTCTTTTTGGCTGCGTTCGCCATAATAATTGATTAAACTAACTAGAGCTACAGATGGCGATGTCCTATAACCAAACCTGGCCGAAGGTTCCCAAGATTTTTCAAATTTTGGAAAATCCCATTCAAAGTCTACTACGAGCCACTAATGGTATCCTAATGTCATCTCATCTCTCCCCTACACTAGGTGTAATCCATAAAATATAGTTTGATGTCTGCTATAGCCGTCATCAAATCCAACACCACTTTAAATACGCAAACTAATATTATTTTTGATTATTTATAGATTACTCGTTCATAGTAAAATTTTATTAATATGAATTAAATTAAATAAATAATAAGTAAATCAGCGTATTCTCAAGACGTTTGTTCAAGTTTTGTTGTCCACTTCGATGGGAGCTGTCCCACATATCAAGCTACATTTTACAAAATAAATGTTATACATTGATATAATTTGTCATGTTATAAAGACACACTATCGTGAAGTTGATTCTTTGTCCAAATACGAAAACCGATCGTGGCCACAGGGTAAGATCTCCCAAACCCTGGAACAATTATAATACAGTTTAGCAAAGGTCACTAAACGGCTGTCAAGATTTATCCAGACCAACTAAAATTCTTCCTAGACCAAAAAAAAGCTAGTGACAGTGGCCCTGGTTTCATACAGTCCATCAAAGTTCGACCAAAGATTTACAAAATTCCCTCGGTGTCTCCTAAGGTCTATAAAAATAATCCAAACGATTGATTAATCGCTTAGGAAATGAACCAAACGATCAATATTCACAGAAAGTTCTTACGTTAACACTCGCACGATTGTCACGAACCTCTAAATCTTACGAGAAGACGTTTCATAATTCAAGCACCCTTTCGTAGTGTCTCAGGGTTACAGCTTCACTGAGATTTCTACCGCTCTGATTTTATTCGAGGACACGAACGTACCACAGAGCACGATTCACTGAGCGCCAAAGCGAGTTAACATCGTATAAATCAAAATAAAGGCTGCCACGAGGGCTTGCACAAGGGCGATGTCGGGGTGACGGCCCAGAAGAATTAGAAGGGGTCCCAATGCCCGCGCCTCCAAAGTGTCGAAAGAGTCGACGCGATATTGGGACGTATCCCATTGTTAATTCGAAGGCACGGTCTGAGCATATACGTATATATAGCACATCACTATAATACGAGCCATAGGCTAGTCCCTCGCTCATAACGAATATCAATATAGAAACTCGATAGTTACATCGGAATTTCCATCTTCATTGTTTATTAGAATCGAAGAAGTATTTGTATTGATCAATCATAATATCATTTATCGAATTAGTAATCGATTAGTGATTGTGATCAGTTTAATACTTGCGTTAATTCGTCATTTACTCCGACAGAATTTAATGACAATCCATCGAGAGATTTGTATCTCAGATAATTTCTGTTTGAAGAAAATACGAATGATTCACTGTCTCGGTACAAGTCTTTGGTGGAAAATAATCATGACCTATGTGTTATTGAAAAACTGACAGACAAATATTTTTTTTTTTAATTGAAAAATACGATCGAACCCTTTGTTTGAGCTTCATGCTGTGGCACAAAAAACAAAACGTCGTATTTCTTTACGACCTGAAGAGACCCAGCCACAGTCACTATTCGTTACATCGATTAAGCGTTATTTATCGCGTGAAGGTTGTTCGGGACGTACAGTCATTCGAAAGAGCAGAATGAAATCTTTATTTCGTGACAATTTTGACTGTTAATCAAATTTAAAAAATACAAATTTCCCGTGACAAAAAAAAATATGACGGAGTATCGAACAAAGTAAGTGTTCACGTGGTTTCAATCAATTAAAATCATAATTAAACATGTTGTAAATATTCAATATTATTGATTAAAATAATTTAGTTTTTTCTCACATTTCTAGTGGACTGAGCGTTTAAGTGCATTAAGCAAAGTTGTTACAAATCGACTAAAGAACGACATATTCAAAATTCAAATTGATACTGCGTAAAGTTTAATTGTTATGTAATAAACAAAATCAAGAATTTGTTTTCCATAAGATTTGTTATAAAAACTAATCGAAGCTTCTTTGATGTCATATAAAAATGTGCGCAAAATTTCAACAGACTTCAACGACCAAATAATCGAGATAGTCATTGTATAATGTTGCGATATTTAACACGAGTTCTCATGGGAGATTGCGAAAAGTGACGATTTTCAAGAATAAATATCGTGATCTTCGAGTTGATAAAGGCATCTGAAATTTTGCACACTTGTACATATGACATCAAAGAACGTTTTTGCAATTTTTTAGCGAAATCTGACGGAAACGCTGTAACGATACGACTACCTTAATTATAGCGAGTCGCCCCAGCTTCGCACTAATGTAATTTAGGGAAAAAAAAATTAAGGATGTGAAATTACTACCTTTCTTTATAAACAATGTTTGCAGCTGACTTTTTGTTACACAATAGCAACAAATTTTGCTTGGAACTGATCCACGAAAAGTCTACGTATAGCTGTCCATGGGAAACCTACTCAACACTTAGGTCTAACAAGGAACATCACTTTGGTGTCCCTTCCGATTTCGTTGAAACTTTTTTTATGAGCAAGAGTATAAAAAACTAAGAGACACGTATTTTTTTTTATCTGCGGAAAAACGATTTTAAGGGACAAGACAGTCGTTCAAAAATGGGGCTATTTTCAATTTTCGATAACATTTTAACGTTACGAGATATAAAAAAAGTCAAATGGCAACATCCTTTATCTCTTCGCATACCATACATTGGAGATGGGAACGATGCGGATAACAACAAATTTCACATTGTTTATTATAAAAAGCCATTTTTTTTAAACGTACCTGCGAGAATTTTTAATCGATTGAGATATAAATTTGCATACATATGGAGAATGGAAAACTAGATACATGTTTTTTGTTTTTCGACACCTCGCAATTAAGGTAGTTATGTCGTTTTATCGTTTTCTTAAGATTTTGTTGAAAATTTGAATATATCTTCTTTGATGTCATATGTACGTATGTAATAATTTTTGGAAGGTTTTACCACACGGAAGTTGAGATATTTATTGGTGAAAATCAGAATTTTCGGTATTCCCTCATAAGAGCGCGTGATAAAAGTTACATTTTGATCCATAAATATCTTGGCTTCTGCTCGGTGAAGCCTTCTAAAAATTTGCACACATTCGTATGCAACGTCAAAGAAGCTTTATTTAGTTTTTCAAAAAAATCTAAAGAAAAGAATTTTCGCAATTTTTGTAATTATACAGCAAGTACGTATTACCTTGGATGACCTTGAATTTGGAGTATGTTGTTCTTTAGTCAATGTGCAACAATTTTTCTTTATTAACTCGAGCTCGCAAACCATTTTGTATGTGAGAAAAACTGAAAAATAATTTTTCGATTTTAATGTCACGATAGAACTACCTTAAGGGGCTGTAATTGCCCTTCGATTTTTAAGGCGAGAGCATCGTATAGTCAGCTTTTATTTTAACAACAAATTGGTATAAACGGGAAGTTCGTTTTTCGAACAGGTCCCAGAGCGAAGACCACGGATTGTTTCTTCGACTGCATCATAGGGTCGAATAGTGAAACGTGGGATGCGCGGTAATTGATTTCACGGCACTGATTTACGAGCTCTGACACAAAACGGCGATTTGGGGTAAAGACCGGAGAACCGGTGGACGGTAACCCCCGTCCGATAATCGTTCACCCCGATCTCGTTGAGGCACCCCTCTCGCGTCAACATGTTACCGGTTTGATTTTCCCGGGCCGCGAACGGGTGAGCGACAAAAAAATCGACAAAGGGGTGCCGAATTTCCATCTTTATCGGAAAAATAGATTCTTTTTTTTTGTGCAAGAGTTTGCGATACGTTACGCTTAGAAATTGACCCCGTACGTCGTTTACCAATCGAGGAAGTTGTTCCGTGATGTCGTTGGGTGTGACCGATCGGCAATTTTGCTATTTTCTTCGGACTATAAACAGGCTGGAACGGATTTTGGGATCGCAGTTTTTTTTTCTCCAGCTCTGCGTGCGCAATTTATTTCACTCGGAACAAATATCACATGTGCGCCATATATTTATGTTGATATCTGAACTAAGGATAGCGAAAAAATATCGATATAATCGATATATCGAACGAAAAAAATCGATATAATCGATATATCGAACGAAAAATATTGATATAATCGATATATCGAACGAAAAATATCGATATAATCGATATATCGAACGAAAAATATCGATATAATCGATATCTTTCGATATATCGATATTTTCATGCGACATTTTTAATTTCAATATATTGATGTATCGATATAAAATTTCAAGTATCGTATCAAGAAACGATATTTTTTCCAATGGCAATACCGACTTCATTTGACTTTATTATGTGTTAATTTTAAACTTTATTAATTACTTTGTGACGGTGAAAGAAAAACTAAGCTCAAACTTGAACATTATCTATCCTCTACGTGACTTAATAAAAAATCAAATTTGTTTACCTATCTTTTTTATATACCATTCTCGATTAGTTATAAAATCTCGTGAATATATCGATATATCGATATCGAGCTTGATATTTTTTTTTAAATATTGATACAATATAATTGTTTACCCTGCCGACATCCCTAATCTGTACTATTAAGAAATATTTTAATTAAATAAGAAGATTTTAGAAGCTCTTTTTTCAAACGACCGTTGTAAACAAATAATGTGAGCAAATAATATGACCTTGATTTTTTTTCTGTTTATTTGTTCACTTTAGAACGAACAAAAAACTTCGTGTATGCCAAACAATATAATAAATAAGTAGCAATATGCTACTTCAAAATTAATACAAAATAAAAAACTGTCTCCAATTACTGAAATAATACGATTGAAGAGGATGAATAAAAGATAAGAGTTCGGCTATAGAAGTGAAAGCATTTCAAATTTTCAAACTAATGTACATTTGAAAAAAGAATTCCGATCTATATTTTTCATAAAAATGAATACATGAATGTAACTTTTTGATAAACTCTGTTTCTCTTTTTTGAGAGAAATATACTTTCTCAAAAAAAAGGATTTCTCTGAGCAGAAATCCTTTTAGACACACATTCTACATATTATAAGCTTTCGAAAGTCGTATCGTTACAGCATTTCCATTACATTTCACTGAAAATTTGCAGAAACGTTCTTTGATGTCATATGTACATGTGAGTAAAATTTCAGGGATCTTTATCGACTCAAAGATCATGATATTTATTCTTGAAAATCCTAATTTTTCGCAATCTCCCTTAAGAGCCTGTGTTAAATATTGCAACATTATACAATAAGAATCTCGATTATTAGCTCGATGAAACCTGTTGAAATTTTGCACACATTTTTATACGACATCAAAGAAGCTTCAATTAGTTTTTATAACAAATCTTATGGAAAACAAATTCATGATTTTGTTTATTATATAACAATTAAACTTTACGTAGGATCAACTTGAATTTTGAGTATGTTGTTCTTTCGTCGATCTGCAACAATTTTTCCTAATGAACTTAAACGCTCAGTCCACTTGGAATGTGAGAAAAAAAACTGGAATAAAATGTTAATCCCCCCCACGATACGACTACCTTCACTCAGATTCGCAAAATTCGAGTATAAATCGTGAAAAATTATATCCGATCTCATGGACCAACGCCTTGGTACGGGGATACGGTTGTGTACGTATTTATTTGACTATTTATTAACGGACGCCTTACCCTTTCATCGTGTTTTTCTACAGACATCGAAACGTCAGGGTGTAAAAGGAGAGAGAGAGAGAGAGAGAGAGAGGCGGCGGTGTGACATAAGCCGATTTACTTTACCATTATAAGTTTCCCGAGCCGTCCCTCTCGTATTTACCAGAATTTCAGTAACAATGGCATCGAGAAGGCCCGATACCGCAAAACGGCCTAGATATAGGTGTATAATATGGGAAAGGCAAACAGTAAAAGGAAAGTAACCATCTCGTGAAAGAGCGTGTGGGCCTGGCGTGTCCAGCGACGTATAACCCTAACTCCCATAACGTGTCCAAATTTCTGACTCTCGAATGAACGACGAGGGGAAAATGAGCGAAATATTGGACCCATATCCCTTTCCTGCTCAAATACACGTTTCAAATATATTATTCGCCAAATCGCACACCCAGATCTAAAGGGGGCTAACTCAAAAATTGCGATTTTGCAGTTAGCCTGTAGGTAGGCTAACTCAAAAATCATAATTTCGAGTTAGCCCCCTTTAGATCTGGGTATGCGAAATGATCATTAGACACTCGTATCCAACTTTCGATGGCGTTACGGTTTGACTACTAGATTCTTTATGTGCCACAGGGAATCGTCCTTCGATCAGTCTTGTACACGCTATATACCACGGATCAACCCACGAGAAGTGTCACTACTGTGGCAACGTTCACTGACGACACAACTGGATTAGCAGTGCACAAAAATCAGTGGCGTCTAGAATGTGTCAAGAGGAAATTACAGACATACAGGCATGGCTTGAAAAATTGCAGATTAAGCCGAGCGCAACAAAATCTGTACACATCACATTCGCCACGAGAAAAGGAAACTGTCCTACTGTCAAGATCTATGAACAGCCGCTACCGAGTGTCAACGAAGTAAAATATCTCGAAATGCACCTGGATCCGTGATTAACGTGGACAAAGCATATCAAAGCCAAAAGGAAAGAGCTTGACCTCAAATTGTGCAGAATGTATTGGCTGATTGGACGGAAATCCGAACTTTCACTGTACAACAAAGTAATTATTTACAAAGTCATCGTGAGACCAGTGTGGACTTATGCAATACAACTGTGGGGAACTGCTTCCAACTCCAATCTGGAAATAATCCAAAGATTCTCATCGAAAACACTCAGAATCATCCAAGATGCCCCATAGCATGTGACAAATGTGGCAATCCACCGCGATCTCAAGATAGAGACAGGGAAAGAAGCGATCAAATGATTTAGTGAAAATAACAAGAGAAGACTCGAAATCCATCCTAAGGAATTGGCGACAAACTTACTCAATAGAAATTTAGTAGTAAAAGGACTAAAAAGATTTCAAGCCTTTAGACCTATGGATACGGTTCGAATGGCCCACGTTATGTCATGGTAACGAAAACCAAAGAATAAGATAGGATGCCTACTTTGATTTATATAGAAACGACGGACCATAAAATTATTTATTGTTATTTAAAATAACAGATTATCATTATCCACTGGCGCTAAAACAAAATATATTCTTCCTAAAACAAATCCAAGGGTGCAAAGTCAATCGATGACAATGGATCCGTTACAAAAATTCATTCAATGTAAACAATAATTGGAGAGACCAGACATTTGTCGAAGTAGGTTGGGACCCTTTATACCTAATAATTGGGAGATTTCAGCCCTAAAAGTATAACAACGATGAAAATGGTGGCTTTCTGTTGAACGTGAAAAATTTGGACGTGAAAGTGATAGATGAATTATTGGACGGAAACAAAATTTGTCATGGCTGTTCCGATACAGCGCAGTTCCATTTCTCCTTCGAATCGGTTCAATAGCTCGCGTCCTTATTTTACCGTACGGAAATGGTCGATTGGACATTATTTCGACACGTTGTACGTGTGTGTCCTTGTACCTCTTCCCCTTTACTCTTCCTCGTCCGATGCGCCAGTTCGTACATCATCAATCGAGCCTTGGGTTCATCATAGCCTTCCCTTCAAGACAATTGAAATCTACGAAAAAACAGTGTGACAAAAACGAAGAAAGTATCCGTTTCGCCCGACGGACGATAAAATCGACGATCCTACGCCACGATAGGCGTTGGGCCCGAGTACTGTCGGCGTCCTTTGAAGATACGTATCCCTCTCGTCTCTCACTTTCTATCTTCCTGCCATGCTTCCTCGTCTCGTCGCTTGCCTCTCGTTGCCAGCATAAAAAAAAGCAAATACGAACTCTCACCGACCCGAAGAGAATGGCACCCCAATAACGTAGGTACATGCTCGAGCACTCGGCGAGGATCCGTCTCGTAGTTGGGATCAGCTCATCCAAGAAGATTCAACGTCCCAGATTGAGATGTATCTTGTCTCTTGCCACCTGATATTAACGATTTTTTCTTCTTCTCCATTTTTAACATCATTTTCTTTCGCCTGTGGAATAAACGATCTTATCGAAAAGAATGTGTCGACTGTTTACAGCGTGGTGGAACAACAGTTTGACACTATTTTATCTGTCGTAAGTGTTTAATATGTAAATTTATTTGCTATTTATAAGTCCGACGTCTCCTGGGCGATGACACTAAACACTTGGGATACGCTTTTTTTTATGACAAACGCTCCGAACAGTTCATGGTAGAACACCCATTTCCGTACCATTGCCGCAATTTACTATTAACTACTGTTTTATAAATATATACGAAATACGAAATGCAATATAGTGCTAAAAAATCATCGAGTTGTCGAATTATTTTTAAGGATACAAATTGCCAATAGGAATTTGCGAAACAAATATTATTAGCTTTAGAGCAGTGTTTCCCAACCGGTGGTCCGCGGACCAAAGGTGGTCCGCGAGAGCCTAGGGGGCGGTCCGCGGGAGAGTTCGGTGACTACTTATAAAAAAATAATATTTCCCCGTGAGTAAATCAAAATTACGATGTTCGTTGAACAAGATTAAGTAAATACATTCGTTCTGATGAATATCAGATATTTATTGAATTATCTTTAACATAATAAAATTATTAGAACATACCATAACTAACACAATCATAATATTGTTTGTATCATGTAGAAAATGAGTTTTCAACATGATACAATATAGCCTACCTTCTGAAAATTACCATTTATATATTTGTATTATTGTTAATTATAATAGTTCCTTAATTAATAATAGTTTGATTTTGAAATATTGTTGTATTTAATCACCTTTCAATTTGGTTACAACTCATAAGATGTATTAATAATGTAATGTGTGGTGGGTGGTCCGTGGTAATTCACTATCAGGCTGAGTGGTCCGTAGACATCTACGGGTTGGGAACCACTGCTTTAGAGCAACCCAGAAAAGCTAGACTAATTAACAATTTACTCAATCACCTTCATTTTAGGCATGCTCTTTTATAATTTAACAATTGACAATTTCTAAACTAATATATAACGATGAAAAACGTGAAAGTTGTAACTTTAATACAAACGAGATCCACCATTTTTGATTTTGTATATTCTCAAGTTTTCAGCCAAGATCTTATTCAGAAGCATCATAAAACTTTAATGACTGTGAAAGCATCAGAAATTAAACATACGTACAAATAATAAACATCAAATTCGCGACGTCGTTCAAAGACACCCAAACTTTATTGTCTTTCAAAGACGCACAAACTTTATTGTACTTAGAATTATTTTACCAAGGAACAGTCGTCCGTAAAGATCGAATCCTTCCTATAGCCTTGAACCCTAAGCGGTTCATAGAACCCAAGTAGAATCATATAAACGCCATTTTTCAAACTAAACCGTTTGTCTAGTTCCTGGTCCGGATCTAACGAGGCAAACTTTGGGACGCGTCTACGACAAATGCTTACCGAGAATAAAACGTTGGAGTGCACAGGTATACAAATAAAATAAACTCCTACGCAAACAGCGATTCGTGGCTAATAGATTTCACTAGTCATAAAATATAAGCTCATCGAATTTCAAGGACTGGCGTAGCATTACACCTATTACACTTAGGGTAAACACGAGCTTCTATACCCGTACATCAAAACATTATGGCGAATACAAGACCTCTCCGCTGGCTAGAGCCCTACTTGCCTTTACTTTTACGCTTTGCTTTATTCCGCCTCCGGTTCGTCTCAATTTTACTACTCCCGTGTACACGATCTTATTTTCATTGAATTCTTCTTCACCTCCTTAACACTAGCTGTGAACCAGAGGTAAACACAAACGGGACAGAAATAGACCGACGGAGACATAGGAGAAGAAGGAAAAATATGGAAAGGTGAGTGGAGGAGGGATAGGATAGATGTTCCGTTGGGACATCAATAGGGAGCTAATCCGCTGATTCGGCCGACGGCGCATGACGAGTCTGCCCCTCCTCGGATTCGTGAGCTCGGGCTTGTCCGCGCGCACCATTCACCACGAATATACGGGAGCTCTTTGAACAAATTTGTAACGATAGCCCGTTTACTGGCTAGAACCTGGCTCGCGGCGAGGCCGAATAATCTTTTCACCGGGTTTACTATTTTACTGGGCTCCCATCCATGTCCTCGGTATACACTGCAAGTTACAACGTCCCTTTTTTTATTCGTATATAATAGCATATAGGTATACAGCATAAATAGATAATATGATGTACTAAATCAATCCTACGAAATAGAAAATGTAATCTGAGCTGAACAGCCTCCCTTCTAGTACACGATACTCTGTCATCTCCACAAATATCATCAGTAAGAAAGAATAAAAACGGAAACTGGTGGATGGTGTAGAAGTGGGTATGACTCTACATCTTTTGTTGTGTACCTCGTGCATTTTGGGTCCTAGAATAGAAGAACTAATAAAAATACGTATACTCTCCGAATATTGTGACTATTGAAGACGCTTCTAGTGCTAAGCAAAAGCCTAATCAGTCGGGTATCGAGCCTCTAGGTGGGCTTGATATTCTGCCGGATCAATGAGTTCTGAACAGGACCCGGTCAGTTCCCGACTTGGTTCCCAATATTAAGGAACGATCATAATGATGGTGCCTATGGCACATGCTCCCTTATTGTGGCGATTGCAACGTTGGGTCCAGACCCTCATAGAGCCCTGGACCTCGCAGGGTCTTGTTGGGATGGAAATTAGTGCTTGATAATTGTTATGCTACGTAACAGGGCCATCTAATAATAGTTGCCCTTATTATCTGATTAACTGCCAGTCTAATTACCAAACTGAACCTCGAAATTGGACCCCAACAAGGATGGCCCCGGTTCACTTCCGGAATACTAAGATATCCCCAAACTGGATTGCAGAAGGCTCATACACATTCTTTTTCGAATATTATTTGCAAAGTAGGCTAACACCTCAAATAGAAAATAGTTCTTATTTTTCTCACCTTGGAGTGGGGGAGATATGCCCAAAACAGACAACCCGCCCAAAATGAATATATCTGACGACATGAACATTATAGGTATTTTAAAAAATGGCCGGTTGGTTCGCTTCGATGACGTAAACAGTTCCAAAGTAAAACAACGATCGAGTATTATGTTGCTTTTGTTAACAAAAATTCGAAATATACTAGTTCCGATTACTCGAGTATGGTGTAAAATGAGCTTTCCTAAGTTTTGTGTTACGCTTTCATTAATAATATGCTTCTTATCTTCCCATACTCGCGGTTACTTGCATTTTTATTTTCAGGGTATAATGATAGAAAATTCAAACGTGCTTTTGAGCAAAATGAATGGGGACGAGCAAATAGGATTTGCCCTAGAATAGGCTTATGGGTAGTTTGAGAGGCTCTTATTCCTGTGATGTTTGTCAGGAATTACTTTAGATCTTTTCACGAATTATAGATGTTGATTGTTATTTTACAGGTAAATTTTAAACAGTTCATTTATAATTAATTGATTATCGTGAAGACTGATTAATGTTTAAAGAACACTGTACTTTTACACAAGGTATAGATTTTTTCAATTAACTTGATCGATCTCATTATTTAGTCTTTACGCGTTTTGCTCAAGTGCTTTACCCGTTTTAGGCCCCTCATACGGACAAAATGGTTAATTCGAAGAATTATTTTTTCTATTATTATTGAACAAAATGAATAAATTTCTTTATGACGTTGGATAGTTTATTAATTGAACATTCCCACGAATAAAAGTCAGTTTTTCTCAACATCTCCCTTAAATTACCCGTTTTGGGCTCACCTCCCCCAATTTCAAAAAATGGAACTCCATGTGCCCTCCGCGTATCACGATTCTCGCAAGCAGGCGAGTCTCGCATTTAACAAAAAAAAAACGTCGACCGTTCTGGTGTGATATAAAATCGCATTTCCCCTTTTCGTAATTCCGTCCACGATTTCACGGTAAACCTATGCAGGTTTTGGTACAACTGCTGGTTCTTGCCGCCAACTGAAATAGTGGAACACTATGGAATTTCTTTCACAGACGAATTTCGTTACAATAGAACGTATTTGATATTTCAATCTGCCTACGCTCGGGATATCCGCTCTGCAGTTGGAATGCATCCAACAGTAAGAGATGCACAGAGCGGCACGGGTATAGGTAGCAACAGAGATGATTGATAGCCATTGGTGAACGGTGATCCGTGTAATTCGCGCACCTAAGAGGATATGCCCTTGAGCTTTGTCCGCCTGTCGAAACTCCGCTATTGGTGATTTTGACGGATCCCGATGCTCGGATCTCACAGTCTAGCTTGCGCTTTTTTTTCCTTCAGTCGCGTTTTCATTTTTTTTTTTTTATCGAAACGGAGAAAGAGATCACAGTGACGGGACGACGTCATTACCTGTCCGATTCCGGTCGAGCGACGAATGGAAAAATTCAGCACCCTCGTGACGCGATCGGTTACGGTCCTTGACGGATCAAACGGATACGTAACTTTGGAGGATGTTTATGGGACCGAAAGAGAGGGGACATCCATCATCGGATGGCCGGCCGATGAGACTATGGGCCAGGGGTCAACGGGCCTGGGTCAGGGGCTTCTAACAGCCGAATACTCGCATTTATTTGTAAACTTTTCAGTTTTTCGGATCAACGCTTATAGATTTAAGTGTATTTCTTCATCGAGGATGTTGCTTTCAAACGTCAAACTCGCGTCAATCAAATACTTGATTTTCGACGGAACGAAAAACACGAACGTTGCCATTAATTGTAACGTGAAATAAAAATATGCCAACCGAATAATAATATAAATTAATAATTATATATTATATAATTTATAATATTTATTATATAATTCATAATATTTATTATATAATTCATAATATATGTTATAAAAATATATAAATTAATTATTAATAAAATATGTAAATATATAAAATAATATAAATTATAATACCGAATAAAATGTAAATTTTTATTTGTAATCATCGTTCGATATTAATTAATCTTTGTAATTGGCATATTTGAATTATAGGTCGCAATTTTACAAAGCCCATTTATAAGCAATTTTATCCACTATTTGAGTGAAACTGGCCCCAAAAAACCAACCGTAGGTGTCTAAAACCTTGAAAGATGAACATTTATGCATGCCCATAATATTTTGTTGAAACTATTTCCTTAACAATTCCTACGAATTGAAGCTTTCTAGAAATAAAAATTTTATTTTTTGCCAAATTTGCCTAGCAGCCACTGCTTATAAAAAAATTTTTAAAAATGAAGAAAAAATTGTTTAAAGAACAATTATTTTCGCCACTCGATAATGAATACGAGATTTGGAATTTCGACTATAATATATATTTGATGTTTAGCTTTACCCGATTTAATGCCTGGACTTTTGGAGTCCGTCGGTTTGTGACGCAGCGAGTAGGAATCCGTCGGAAGACGTACTTGAAAGGCCCCTAGGGAGACCGAGAACATCGTTTCATCGACTTTTCTTCGTAACTCTTTCGAGAGACGTCGACTCCCTTTGAAATTTATATGGCACTCCCAGTCACAGTTTCGACCCACCAAATAAACTTCGTACGAATGAAAACTGTCATCTCCGGGGATTCAAAACAAAAATCAGTTTAAGCTTTTCGACTATTGATTTAAAATGAATTTCATCAAATTTGCCATTTTCCAATTTTCAACAAAGAACAATGAATCTTGACTGATACCTTTTACACTATAAATAAGGGTCATAGGGCTCTAAGTATACCAAATCTGCCACCAAGAGATAATTTAATGATACTGGAAGGATATGTAGGTACTAATGAAAATTTCAGATCTCTAACTCAATTGGTTTTTCAATAAAAGGAAAATATGCAAAAATTAGAAAACAATGTTTTTCTCAGGAACGCTTACATCGATTGATCTAAATTTTGGATATGTTTTAGAGGTTGATGATAGCTTCTAAGAAAAATATTAAGAGCTATATCGGTCCATAAGATCCGTGAAAAAATCATTTTTCTTTTAATGCAAATTTTTAACTATGATACAATTTTGGCACGATTATGAAAATATTTTTTTTTTAATCCTCATCCATTTATCTGCAGAGTCGTAAGTTTTTTAAATCTTAGAAAAGGTACGCCTAGTAGAAAAATGTAAAAACAACTTTTTGCCTAAATAATGACTTTATTTGTATGTTTTAATCTTTAATTTTATTATTTTAATGCATATTTATGTAAGGTTTATTTTTTCGAAAGAATAACAATGTATTTTTGCCAAAGTCGAATATTAAAGCAATTAATTATCAATAATCAATTTTATACTTATTTTAACAAATGTGTAAATAACGAGATATCTGTCGATAAAAATATACCGCGATGACGAAGAAATAAATAAAATGAAATAAAATAATCATAGTTAATATTTGAGTGAATAATTAATAATAATAGTTAAAGAGAGAATTAATAATAATATTTAAAATAAATTATGAATAAACATCATCGAATAAACAAACATGACAATCTTTAATTCGTAACGCTTTCATTTATTATCTTTAAACTGAGGTAGTTCGTCGACTTTTATAAGTGACCAAGACTATGATAAGAAGTTTACCACAACCGGTACGTGTTACCGGAAATAGTTAAGAATTTACTTAATCTCGTTCTGTGTACTTTTCGATTATTTTTGGCTCAAACATTGCAGCATTCAAGATTGTATTCTTTGGTTTTTCGAGATGTCCTTGGATACAAAGTTTATTCTACAAAATTTATCTGAATCGAACTTTACCTAAATAATCACAGATGTCCACGAAGATTATAGATTTGATATTGTGCATTGAAAAATTTGAAATTGAATGGGAAATTGGATTTGAAATTGAATTTGAAAATAAATTAGAAATTACAGTGCAGATTAAATTTGAAATTGAAATAACAATGAAGATTAAAAATTAAATTGAATTTCAAGTAAAAATGTAAATTGTAAATATTTCTACTTGAAATCTTGTTTACCTAGAATATATCGTTTCCTCGAAGATCAAGCGGATTGACCGTCGGCAAATTTTTGCTGCGAACGAGCCGATCGACCATTTGAAGGAGGATTTGAATTTTTTGTTGCACAATTGACTGGATTCTATCTTCATGGATGAATAATCGAAAATTTTTTTCAAAGAATCCCATTTTGAGGATTTTGAAGAAACTGAGTGTTTCCTTCCTTAACATCGATCGTGTTAATAAAATGGTAAAAAAAATACATTTCTTCATAAAACAATGATAAAAAAAAGTATCTTTTCTCGAGCCTCGCATTGTCCTTTAAGGGGTAACACCATTCTAGGATCACGAAAAAATCAATTTTTTTTAAAATATACTTTAGGGTCATGAAAATAATATAGGTATAATTGGTCCCATGATGAAACAATGTCGAATTTGCCATTTTTACACAACGCAAAGTACTTTCAAAACTTTAAACGCGATAAAGAATATCGCGTGGATTGGTTTGAAATTTAGACAGTAGTTTCACAATTACATTGTTTACAAAAGTACGTAGCCATTTTTTAATTGGTTGTGCATTTTTTCGTTATAAACAATGTATTGCTCTTCTTTTTGCCGAAAATCCATTATATTTCATAAGTGCACTATTTTTACAAACATCAACTTAAAAAAAAACTTTAAGTACTTTTATAGGCAATGTCATATAGATTAATAAATTTTAAGGTTTGTTGTTCCAGGTCTTAAACTTTGCGAGAAACCCAGCATTCCGTATTTTGTAAAAATAATGTCCATAAAAAAATATTGTTTACACTATGATTGATCAACTGTCGAAAAAGAATTCTCATCCCTCGTTCCATACTTCCAAAATTAATTCTCAAAGTTTGGCCTCTTTTCGAACCTTAAGAGTACTGTTACCCCTCAAAACAGATTTGTACCGGCCCGGTTTCATTTTGCTCCGCCCTGCAAAAGGTAGTACGAATAATAAATGCTTTTCCATTTCAACTACGAACTAGATACGAAAAAAAGAAATGTCTCCCATAAAAAAATTAACCGTTCTCTGAAACAACACACAACGAATTTAGACTGTCGTCAAAAACTTTGATATTTTTTCTCACGTGATTATTCACCAAGTAGAAATACATTGAGCCCATTGTCATCGACGAGTGAAAAAAAAGCTGTAGCTAGTAAAAAAAGAATAAAGAAGAAAGCATGAGTAGCGAAGTCGGTGTGCCACTGACTTCGAGAAAAAATTGCGCTCTCATCGTAGGGCAGAAGAAAATATAGAAGCGGGTAAACTCTTCTTCGGAAGGAATCGTCACCCGCGGTGTACCTATGACGTTACGCCTGATGGAAAGCCGACCGGTGACAAGAGGCAGACTATAGACAGGACGAGGTTGAAAGAAACCAGGGTAGAGTAGAGTGCGAGACGTCGAGAACCGCTATAGAGCAAACGGTGTACGTACAATCGGCCTGTACACCAAAGCGGTCGCAGTGAGTAGCAGGGTGGGGGTCGCACTGGGCCCCATCGAGAAAGAGTGTGGGTAGAGAAAGGCTGGGGAGAATAAGAGACGCATGCGCGTGGTGGAAGGGAGAGCGGTCGAATGGATGCGCGAACGGGCGGGAGAGACGGTCTGTGGCGTGACGGGCAGTCGCTTGGTCAATGGGCCTTGCATAGACTCGAGTACAATGAAGCGATCGCGTAGGGCCCAGTCGACTAGGATCCGTAGGACCCAAAGTTTCTCGACGTGTAAATGGGCTCAGCATTTCAAAGGGAAAATAAAGAAACTACCTGCTGGTCTTTCCGGCACGTCGACTGAGATGTAACATTGGGCCCATTGCGTTGGGCCCATTCTCTACCCTAGTTGTACGAAATGAACAACGATCGAAGAACACATTTTTCCCGGAAAATGCATCGTCGATTTACGTTTTATTTTGAAAACTATTTTTTTTAAATGGAATATTTCTTCACCACTGTCCATGTATCGGTCGATCTTTCGTCGTGCCAGTTGTTATAATTTGCAGCGTTTGTCGCAGGGTTAGTGAGACACTGTTTTCATCGGTTTGATTTAATGCAGTCCTATCGTTACAGCGTTTCCGTTAGATTTCACTGAAAATTTGCAGAAACGTTCTTTGATGTCATATGTACATGTGTACAAAATTTCAGGAGCCTTTATCGACCCAAAAATCACAATATTTATTCTGGAAAATCGTCATTTTTCGCAATATCCCATAAGAGCTCGTGTTAAATATTGCAACATTATACAATGAGTATCTCGATTATTTGGTGACGAAGCCTGTTGAAATTTTGCACATATTCTTATATGACATCAAAGAAGCTTCGATTAGTTTTTATAACAAATCTTATGGAAAAGAAATTCATGATTTTGTTTATTATATAACAAATAAACTTTACGTAGGATCAATTAGAATTTAGAGTATGTTGTTCTTTAGTCGATTTGCAACAACTTTTCTTAATGAACCTAAACGCTCCGTCCAGTTGAAATGTGAGAAAAAATGGGAATAAAATTTTAATCCCATCCCTCACCGATGTGACTACCTTAACTATCGGATTATTTTAATCCGTTGAAAATTTTAAGAGGCGCAGATTCCTAGCAGTAAATTATAGCACTGCCCCTATTAACTCTTTTTAGGCAAGTCGTATACATTTATTTAACATTCAAAAGATTTGCCATGTTCATTCATTATTGCATTTGTTGTTATGTTCATCGATTTCTTTATTGCTATTTATTTTAAAATGACAACTTTTGCAACGAACCTATTTAATTAAGGGATTCCATATCTTCGTAAATAAGAAAAAAACTATTTTTTAATTATGTTTTTCCAACAACACCAACTTTCAAAAATATTATTCGAACATTACGTAATTAAAACATTAAAAAATGATAACGTCCCAAGAAGGTGCAAGTATACGATTAGTTCTAAACATCAAACCCAATTACCTCGAAAAAAAGATATTGATTTAAACACAAAAAATTTCATTATTTATTTCAAATCACGATTTGTTTTCGAAAAAAAGAATATGCTAAAAATCTTTCTTTTTTTTCGAATGAAACACCGACATTTCTTCTAGTAAAACAAACAACCTTCTCATAGAAATGTTTCAATATAAATTCTAGCATGGTCCTATTGCGAATACTTTTTAAACAAATTTTCAGACATTTTTATTCCCCCGTCGTATTACTTATATTCTAAAGTACTGTCAGAATTGCACTTTATTTTAGTAATTAAGGACTCACATACTCCTGAAATTTTCAAAAACTCGATTTTTTTTACAAATTTTTATTCTTTATACTTTTAAGAATTTGTCAAAAAGAAAATTTTAAGAAAACTTTACTCCGTTATAAAGTTATAGCAATAATTGTGCCCAGACATCACGTTCGGACGACTACTCCAGAAACTTTAAACGCATGTTTCTCGAAACTATGTTGTTAAACATGGTCTGCACAATAATCAGTAAATTTTTTATATTTTCTAACCTCTTTCTTTATAATCTTGATAACTATTTTCTCTATAGTCTGTCGACAGAAATTTTTACCATTTTTTAGTCAAACAATTTTATATATTAATATATAATATTTGTTTAATAATTTAAACAAATATCTTTTTTTTTTAAATTGCATACTAAAGTTTGAAGAACTGTAATTTTTTTATCTTTGACAAAACAAAAAGTTTCTCTCCGTCAAACTATAACTACTACATTTCTTTATTATATTCTGCCTTAGATTTGCAAATTGAATAATTTTTGGTGAAGTTATGACGACGAAAAAGAGACACCACGGTGTTCATCAGTCGTTCATTTCTACCCGTAAAAAATAATATTAATATAAAAAAAAACTTTTGTTTCTTACAATTGAAAACTCAATAAAAATGACAAATTAACAATTTAATTTTTTTTTTCAACCTTATAACATTTATAATAATTTTTCAAGTTTACTCAGTTTTCCATAAAAAAAATTTATTTTTATTTTGTAAATTTTTCAATAATTTTGAAAAAAGTGTCTGTAATTCCACCACACCCTTTCTTTATTCCTTTCGCCATATTATTTTTCTTTTTGCTTTATCCACCAACCGAGAAGACGAGGACGTTATAATTTTCTTCACGCACCATTTAACGTAAACTAGATATTATTATTGTTAGGCCTACGATACTTTGAGAGAAAACTTTGTTACGGTGTTCGCCAAGCTCGGTTCGGGATGTCGTCCGAAGTCAATGGGTATTCTAGCTAAGAGAAGGATCTCGCCCATAAATCATTACGGTACGTGAGAACCTCCTTGCACCGAATAAATGTTACGAAGGTGCGATAGATCTAACGCTCTGAACTTGTCGAAACTTTCGTTTAAAGAAGATCGACGAGGATATTTATGTCCACGACCACCGGAAGACGTCACGCTGTTCGTGAAAAGAATCTTCTTGGCGTTGACATTTTCAACGGATTATTAAGATAGTTATTACAGCCAATTGTCAACAATGAACAATGTAGAAAAAGTTGTTTTGTCCGAAAAAAAATCGATGCTACTAACTTTTAGCTTGATTTCAGTAACAGATTCGTGGAAAACAAAGAGTTCGAAAGATGCATCAAGAATATTTGGAAGATGCTTAGAAAACGTTACTATGTACAAAAGTTTATATTAGGATTCGTTTCATATATGGGGCATTCTACGCCAAACCGAACAAAATTTAGCTTTTGCATCTTCGATTTTGTTGAAAATTGTTTATGTACTAGTATTGGTTGAGAGAGGCCTCCGTGATGGTTTAAAAAATTGTTTGTCGATCCGTTTTCAAAATATCGATTTTTCAAAAATTCTTTTGACTAAAACTTTTTATGGATGACTAAAATATGGAAATTGAAAAATCGAAAAAATTGATCCTATCGTTATTCCATTATCTACCTAGGCTCAAAAGTTCTGGAATAAATGACAGTTTAAAAAAAATTCAAGGAAATCAATCAGTACGTGTTTTTTGTAAATTAACAATTTATATTTAAATCTAGAACATCTTATAGAAATACGGTTTGAAAAGTTTGTTTCATATTTGTTATGAAAAGTGCGTTTAAAAAGAAAATTTGTAAAAAAAATGGACGTTCAATTTGGCACATTTTTTGCAAAATTATGACCGTTTAAAAAAAAACGTAATTTTTTAAAAAACAGTTTGATAAAAAAAATTGAAAAAAATCACAGAGACCGCTTTCAACCAATATTATAACATAACAAATTTTCAAATTAATCGGTGATGCAAAAGCTAAATGGTGTCCGCTTTGGCGTGGAATGCCCCATATATATTCTAGCAGTCTGAAACAAATATGCATTCAATTAACCGAATGAATCAGGAGTAGAAACGATTTAAATTTATAATGTTCTTTTACACGTAAGCTTATGGAACTTCATGTTGAAATAACAAAAAAGTATTAAAATAATAAATAAAATAATTAATAAAACCTCCATGCAATTTCACCCTTACGATAAATGTTGCGAGTGAAAAGATTTCAAATTCTATTTATATCAATATGGCTATCAAAGAAAATTAACAAATCATTAAAAAAGTAAGTTTAATCAAATCGATCAGTATTGAATTACGCAATAATTTTTGAAGATCTTCTGTTTTTATTAACACCTGAGCCCGAATCAAACGAATCTCCAAGTCCATTGCAGAACTCATTCGTTCGACTGACAATGTAAAAGACTATTCTAATGGATGATGATCCTGTGAACACGTCCGCAACAAAAATTGGTTCAAAGTCTGTAGCGAAAGTCAAGGGGTTCTAGCACTGCGCCAATGAACTTCAGAGATGGGACGAAACCCGCAAAATTTAGCACCTAGAAGACAGTTACGATGATAATCGGAAATTTGGTCGAATGGCAACCGCTAATTTCACAGTCGTTTAAAGAGCGATAATTCAAGGTGATTTACAATCGGCAGCGTTGCCTTCCCTCGCGATTCCATTTTGACATCATATTCCATTAGAGTCGTACCACGAAGACGTCGCAAAAAAAGAATCGAGTCAAAGAGCCCGTTCTGGCGTCGGAAATCGTGCGAGCCTGCACGATAGTTTTACGAGTTGTTCGCACCGGGCGTAAGTAAGGGGCAGCTTCGGGCAATGAATGTTGATAGTCAAGGGTTGTGGATAAAACGAATAATAAACGAGGATTTCTCCAAGTTCTCCACTAATCGTGGTCAATAAAATTCTTCGATACACTTTATACGTCGTAACAGATACTTTTAGTTATTTCCATTTCAGAATAGGTCATCAATAAATCATGTCGCAATTTATAATGTGAATATGTTTAAACGATTGGTGTTGACATTTTTCAAATTCGAGGTTAGTCTCGACAGACGCCGTTAGTATCTTCCATTTCAAAAACGTTTATGCGCATGCGCTGCGTGTAAAAAGAGTCCAGGATCAAGACGCCATCTTACGTACTTCGCCCACCTCGAAAACGCGATTTGTTAATTTTCCAATACAGTACGACAGATCCAGATAAAATTTAGCTTAGCCAATGCAGAATTATGGCAGAAAGTCGTTACCTATATTTGATCTCGATGAGTCAAACCGTGCAAGAGAATTTACGAATCGCGTTTTGCAACAATCACTCTCGAGTTCGTAAGTCAAAGGGATGGGCTACAATTTTGCGTCTTAAGACCAAGTGGAGTCAACTACGGTTACCGATAAAAGAAAATTCCAAGTGTTAAAATCGTGTCGTTATTGACCCACCAAATTAATTATCAAAATCTTCGTAAAAATCGCGATAAAACTAGGTTTTTTGAGGTTAGATTCACGCTCGTTCATACTTAAACCTCACGAAAAAAAACTCCAACCGCCTATGACATCTAGAACAATTTAAATGTAATAACGAGCGGAGTAATCTTCCTCGATATATAACTATTACGTTTATGAAAAGGAATAATGAAATCCGTTGGATAACAGCGACGTAATTTGTGAATTCGCAAATTTTGCCTTGGTCGATAAATAAAGAAAAAGGCGATTTGTACTTCTCCTTAAGTGTATCGGCTCGTGGAGGATTCTTCGGTACACGTCAATTACGAGAGGCCGGGACCCTTTTATAGTCGAAAACAGCGGGTGGTCTTGGAACCCTTCGAAGGGGGTTGTGCGATGATGTTAAAGCGCGTGAGCGACACAGAAGTAATCTCGGGTCGGTTGTAGCAAGCGCGTTGCACAGTGGGTAGTAGAGAAACGCGTAAGAGCGTAGAACGAGAGATGCGACGAAAGGACTCACGCGGGCACCCCAGAACGAGGAACGCAGCGTGATGTCAAAATAACCAAATGTCAACATCATCGGGCGTCAAGGGGTTTATGATCGAATTATAGGGAAAGTCGAGAACTCCCGGGGAGCTCGCTCTTTGCTTCAATTACGAAACAATGTCTGCGCGCGACGCAGCTGCGCGTTGCTTGCCTGTCTGTTTTACGTTTTTTTTTTCTTCATTACGCTTCCGTTAAACGCCTCTCTCGCTCGTATCGCGTACCGTGTTCACGGTTGCCGCCATCTTGTCCACCGGAGAGACGGAAAGCGCGTGCGTGAAATTGGCGCATGTGCGGTAGCGCCTCTCGCGACCGTCGCATTGTGTTGCAACCGGCCAGCGGCGAGCTAGCGCGAGAGCACAAAGTGCCGGACCTCCGCTGGACTTGGTTTCAACGTAAGTCACCAAACTGACCGCCTACGTACCGGACCCACGGCCAATTTCACGATCCGACCAATTTTACGAACTTTATGGGCGTCTCGGGTCTCGTTTCGCGCAGGGAGAGCTTTGTCGTTGACCCTTAAGTACGCCTAACGGTAGGTGCGAAATTATAGAGATTACCGCACACAAGGTAGTCAAATGTAACATGTTCGTGTCCCAATCATTAGGATTTATTGCCCGATATTATTTTTTATTAACGCCGTCTTCTAGTCTAGAGGCCCAAAATTTGGGGACTTCTCAACATGCGACTAAAAAAAACAAAAAATATTTCCGCATCTATCTTTTTACCACGTATTTATTCATCCTTTGACATTGTATACAAAAATTGGCAAAAAAAATCCATAATTCTGGTAGATGCGGTCTGAGAAAGTGGGAATGGAAAAAACGGCCTCTCCTGATTGACATGATACCAACCCTCCTGGTCGTCTGAAAGAAATAGATTCTTAATTAGTAAGGACGTCATTATAGACTCTACCTCAGGCAAAAAAAAATCGCAAAATGGCGGCTGTTTAAAAAAAAAGGTCATTTTTTGCCATTTTTTTCACGATTGTTGATTTTTTTAAATAATTGGTAACAAAATTTCGCGATAAATCTGGTAGGAGCGATAGAGGGGTGTATAGAGAAGGTCCACAAAAAATTTCAACTAAATCGCATCATTACGACTTGAGATATCATGTCAGGTGTCTCGAAAAAAAAGTAGTTTCGAGAAAAACGCGTTTGAAGATTCGAGTACAGTTTCAGGCAGTCATATAATGGTACAGATACTTATATTTCGTTAATCGGCGATTCCTGGTCCATAAAATACTCCTTCTTCCCCAAAATCTAAGTTTTTTGATGTTTTTTGATGATGAGAAATTCGGAGTTCCGAGCGGTGAATCCGCTGGTTCATCACGTCTGATTGAACTTCATTAATATTTGGAATTTCCAAATTTCCTTTGGAGGGTATATTCTTGAAATACTAAACATTAAAAATATGCAAAAAGATCGATTTTTTCAAAATTCTAGACGTCCTTAAGACTCGTATCTTCGCAATTCTCTCGATTTTTTCCCCATTTTATTTTGTCGTTAAGAAGAAAAACACCACTCGTCTCGCAATGCGTTTTTCAGCAATAGCATTATATTTGCGTAATCAGAATTAATGATTTACATCAATTAAGAAACGTCGTAAAACCGATTGCCAATCGGACAGATATTATATGTTTTTATTAAATTTTGTGTTCAATAAGGAACTGAAAATAACATTCTATAAAAGATTTCTTGTTAAATTTTGTTTGCGGCTAATATTATTGAACATTCGTCCCTTTTCCCCATAATAGAGTGCAGTAATCATTTACAATTACTATCCATAAATATGTAAAAATATTGATCAAGCTTAAAAATTCATATGATTTCCCGGTTTTTTTTCTGTCGACAATAACAATACACTTTCACACAAGAACTACACACTCCATGTTTCTCGCCAATTCGAGACTCGCGCGACAAGGCTCTTCAATGGCTCATGGTTTTTTTTACTTTTCCATTTCTCTGCATATAACAGAAAAAAAAAAAACGAAAATCACTTTTTTTAGGCCTCTAAACGCGACGAATGCCTTAAACAGATCCAGAGTTTGACGTTAATTAACGCCTGCCGCACATTCAACACGAATTTGTCAAAAATAAGCCACACAACGGGATAAAGTTGGCCACGTGTCTAAGATTTCGAATTATTAATCAAAATCCTCGTTCCAGCTCGACGAAAGTATGAGCACATGCAGCTGCGGACAAGAACGTCAATAGTCTTCCATCGTCGGCATTCGTCAAAGTTGGACGAGACGGTTGAAGCGAAAACGATAACGTCGACGACGACTCAATTTCCCTACCGTCTTTTACTCGCGCGTCTCCCGGCGGCCGTCGGAGTTCATCGTATCCAAACAACTAGACGCAATAAAACTGTGCTTCGTCGATAATAAAACCGCGCCGTATGGGCCCACGTGTTTGTTTGACCTGCCAGCAGCCTCGTCTCTGATGTCTGGCGGCGAACTTCCCAACGCCTTCCAACGCCAGTCCGGGATTACCGCTAACCGTCTTCCGTTGCTGGAAACATCGCTTCTTTTCCACGACACGAACGTCGACTCCCGAGAAATCGGAGCTAGTCATCGCGCGTTCATGTTCCGAAAACACCTACTATGCTCATAAAACTGCGAGAGCCGTCTACGACGTTTGATCGTGCGCTTACAATCATAAGGACAGTTGGATCTCTAGAAATTTAACGGTTTTCAACAGTAAGCTTTCCTTTCGTTCATTCGTCTTCCTCAACCTCGACCAGAGATCTCTGGCTACCTGAACGTATAATCACTGGAATCGAAGTCAACTAGTAAAGATACGGAGGTATCGAGACATGAATGTTCGCACTAATTTCCATCCTCGCCAATAGAGGGCGCGGTAGGCAAAGCCGAAAGACAAGAAGCGCATTAGTGAAGAAAAAAATGCAATTAAAGAGGTTTAAGTTAACTCAAGAAAGCTTAAACCGTATCAACGTAACTTGACTCATTACCTAAAACATAACGCAGTGACATTTAAATGAAGTGAGCGGGATATACACCCCGACGAAATATGTCATCTGTCATTCCATCTAACGCAGAAAGGGATGGAGAAACAGCACTCGAGTCGATTTGAGAATGTGCTATTTATTTTACTTACAGTTTTCTTCAGGAGATTTCAAGGAACAAAACAAAATAAGAAATAACGATGTCGCTTTTGAAATTATATAGTTCTTTTAATCGTATTCTCTTTTTGTATTGCGTTATTTAAAAAAGAATTAAATATGTAGCCACTAAAAGATGGATGACAAAACAAGCAAACAAACAAGTTCGTAGAACGATATAACGGATACGCAAGCCGTTGATAATAATTATTGCATTATGAAATTGATTGTATCTCAAATTTGGCCTTCCGAGCTCACATACAAAAGCATGCGAGCTGGGCTTGTAATTAACCAACAAAGAAAATATCGGTGGTCCCGAAATTAGCGTATATTCTTTATTTATCGTAAGTACTTTTGTTTTACGAGAGTATTTTTCCGTTTTCCAATTGTCGTTTACTTGAGCTGTGCAACTAGTGAAATTTCACCAGAGTTTATTCGAAATGTTATTCTATAGTAATGTATACAAAAAAAAGGAAATATTCAGACCCGATGTATAAAAAACTTTCAGTAACTAACATATTTTTTTATTTTTAGAAAATTTGTTTACAATTTATCAAATAAAAATCTGAATATTTGTATATATCGTTGGAACGTTTCCGATAATCTGTTGGATTTTTAACACTGAATTTTGGGAGCAATTTGTTTCCTGTATAGAATATACACAGTGCGACACTCTTGGATTTTTCAAATCACGTCAAAATTAAAATATCTCCTTAAGATAAGGACATTTATATTAGTGCATTGAAATGTTGCAAAAAATAAGGCCTAACCCTGCATTTATCAAAGTCAGCAATTTTTTTTTATGCATAGGGGATGGTATAGGAAGCTTAAGTCCAAGATTGTGAGGTTGTAACCCTTGAGGAAAACCCGCCATCTTGAAAAAGGGGTAAGGCAGTTTTTGTATTATAACAATGAAACTATCCACCGCGCAAGAAAATTATTACGTTATTTTTTGTAGGAAATTGAATTCTCTACAAATTCACTCTCTTGACTTTTTGTCGTAAAGTCGAAAATAACAAAGTTATACACAACAAACGACAACAAATGGAAAAGCAGCGTTTTTTTGAGTCGCTGTAACTTTTTATTTATTCTTCTTTCAGAAAAATATGTTCCAAGAAATTTTTTGGCGTTCCTTAAGCCGAACAAATTTCACCCCCCATTTTTTAAATTACGTTTATTTTTAAGGATTTTACAGCCATTCAAAGGTAAAAATATCCCTCGGCACATAATATTTTGGGTTTGGGTTTAAAATCGTTGTATTGATATAACAGGAAAACTATCTACCGCGCAAGAAAATGATCAAATTGTTTTTTGTAGGAAATAAAATTCTCTACGAATTTACTCTCTTGACTTTTTGTCGTAAAATCAAAAATACCAAAGTTATTAACAAACAACGACAAAAAGTGAAAGAGTAATTTCCTTTAAGTCGCTCTAACTTTTTGTTTCTGTATTTTTCAGAAAAATGTGTTCAATGCATTTCGATAGAACACCTTCTGACGAATAAATTTCAATATAAATGTGTCAACTTTTGTTTATTTATAAACATTTTACAGTGCTGCAGAGGTAAGTGTCGGAGTACTCGAAAATAGACATGAAAATGAACGATTATGCGTCGTTTCTTTGCAAATTACATTAATTGCGGTGGACAACTTTTATTTGTTGCTATTCCAATGTTCATAATAATTAGTGATGAACTCCTCGTAGGTGGTGCGGAAAAGAGTTCATAACTAATTATTATTATTAACTCTTCTTACTCACTCTGCTGCACATGCTCCGATTGCTCAAATTCGTTCCGCTTGGAAGTCCGCTTGCTACTTTATTATTTCGCAATTTAACAATAACGCACCAAAAATGAAAATAAGAATAACGACTCGAGGAGCTCAACCGAACCCACAGCCTTGACGTCACTAGTATCTCATATCGCGCAGCACTCTAAGAACTCTTGTCAAATTCGTACCGGGTGTATTTAACGATCGTGTACTTGATCATTCGCATCATCCGTGCAACATGCGTGAATCGTTAATAGATGTAGTACGCATCCGTGCGGAGTAGTTCGTTTTTGGTGGCGGAACGGACACGCTAGTCGATCAACAGTCACGAAGCACCCCTCTTGCATTACCTACCCAGACCATCCCTCAACCCTATCACAGATCCTCGTGTAATATACGAAAAATTGAGTGCGAGCAGAGAATATCGTAAAGCATTATCGGCCTCGGACTAATGCGGGGGAAGAAACGTAGGGAAAAGAAAAAGTGTGAGCAACAAAGAAAATAAAGAGAGGCAACGACGCCCTGTGACACCCTTTTTCTGGGCATCGCACTAGGCTTTTAAAAAAACGTGACGAGGACAAATTAACCCTCAGGTTCGTGGCACCCTCGCTTTCTCGATCTCGCTTTTGCCTAGCTCTATATACCGAGGCTCTCTGTTCCTAACAACGAATACAGCATCCCGGGCCCCGTGAGCTACCACCAAGCACAAGCCCTTCCATCCTTTTATTTTCTTGATGGATGATCGTACCAGGTGATGTACCCTCGCCATTCAACACCCCCGTTTAACACCCGATACACGATACACTTTTTTCTCCCCTTTCACCGATAGTCTGACTCTTTGGCTCTCGTTTCAATGCAACTTTAGAGACATTATACACATTTTTTTTTCTCCCTCACATTTTATCTTGCTCGTCTTAACTTTTTTTTACAAACCGCCTCTAACTCAGCTTTCAAATAGATTCCATCTTACAATTGACTCCACTCGCTTTATTCTTATATTCTCATTAAGAACGGTGTTGTTCGCGTTTTGGAGAGAGGATCGTTGCTTATTTCCACTATACCAAATTCAACTATGCTAAAGAGGACAATTCGGTGCGCTGTCCCTAACGGTCGAGATCGCTTTCATGAAGAAATCGCAAAGTCACCTGCAGGTATTTATATGAACGCTGGCACGTTGTACTATTATATACACGATTTCACAGCTGAACGTCGTATAGTATGGGTCAATATGGAAGTGGTAAAACCTTTGGAAATATATGGGACACAGGGACGCGTCTCGTTCCAAGGTGCTTTTTCGTGTCGTTATTTAAAAACTATCACGATTCGAGAAGGCACCTGGAAAAAATTGACAAAGTGTGTGTTAGTCGAGCGCGTGCCACTGTTATATATGTTACTGTAAAAATCCGAACTTTTACCACCACCGACTGGATACATCGTGTAGATAGACGTGTTCGGTGCATGTTCTCGTACTTCATTTTTATTTTTACTATTAAAAAGTATTTTGAAGATGTTTTAAAAAAAATACTAAATGATAATAATAATTTAAACAATGTAAAGATTTCATAGATGAGTAATTTCATTACCAATTATGTTGTAATAAATTATTTAAAATACGATACTTATTTGATATAATTAAAAAATTTCATAATCTTATATAAAAAAATGGAAGAATGTTTGTTTGTTTGTTTGTCTGTCTGTTTGTCCTGCATAGGTGCCTGTACCATTCATCCGATTGCGATGAAAATTTGATGAATTGTAGTCCGCACTCCCGAGAAGGTTTCTGCGGTAGTAAAATAATTTTATTTCCCAAAATAAACGCGTACGGGGCGAAACAAAATTAACATTTATGTATATTTATATATAGAGATTATTTGACAGCTGTCAAAGTATACTACCAAAATTACAAGCGAAATAAAAGACACTCATTTGTTTTAACGACTCGATCGACTCGATATTAAATATTAGTTGCATAATTCATTTGACAGCGAATGTCAAATTAATCGTGACTCTAAATCGGGAAGCGATTGAAAGATCTACACCTCGATCAAAAAGGAAACATACATTACGAGTTTCAGAAACGGACGAGCACCGAGAAGAAAGACTGAAAACCATTAGAGTACGTACGACGAAGTACAAACTTTCGTAAAATAACAGCAACAACAGACGAATTGGTTCACAAAGTTTTTGAAAATATTGTACATAACTGCAAAAAACATAAGTGATTAAGGGAACGTGCTGTATTACCAGCAAAAACACCAATGTCAATTATATAAATTTCACGATTCAAAAGAGAATATCACGAGAAGCTAAAATGTACAAATCTATTGCTGCTTTTATTAATCAAGAACAAGTTGTTAATTATCCAACTGAATTCCTGAATTCGTTTCATTTGCCAGACATAGCGTCGCACGTTGTAACATTGAAAATGGGCGTGCCTATCATACTTTTACGAAACGTCAATCCACCACGACTTTGCAACGGTACTGGGCTTCCAGGGAAAAATATGATGAACAATATCAGCGAAACTACAAAACTATAAAAGCTTTTATTGCTAAAATAAATAAAAAAAATGAATCAATTAATTAATGAGACATCACTGGACCTATCGTTAATTACGGCTCAAGATTAAAATAGATCTCATCTATAAGTATTATTATCTCATCTTTAAATATTATTATCTAATCTAGAAATATTATTATCTCATCTATTAACATTATTATCCCATCTATAAATATTATTCTCTCATCTATAAGTCTCATTATCTCATCTATAAGTATATTTATATTATCTATAAGTATTATTATCTCATATATAAGACATTTTTATCTCAAGTATGATTTTTAAACCAACAGGACACTCGATAGATGGGACGATATTCTCAGGCTATTTGGTAGTCTATAGCGGTAATGACACGGGTCGTTTTCTCAAATCAGCTTGTCCGTACGTCGTGTCAAATTGGACTTGAATAGGACGAACAGAAGGTCGAAGGGATTGGAGTTCAAGCTTCGCTCCGGAGAAACGTCCTAAGAGAACACCCAATACACCCGGTTTATTCCCCCAATTCTCGTTTTAATCAACGCGTTAGGCATTCTTTGGTGCACGTACATTTTTTATTGTCTTTGCCACACGTACCGGCCTTTGTCCTTTCGTGGCACGCGAGCCTTCTTTTGTACTCTATAATCAGCCCTTACGCCTCGTCCTCGTGTTTACATTCTCCGTATGTTTTTCATGAGCCCAGTTTTTTAATTAGTGTTTTCGTTTTCTTAACTCCTACTTTCATTTTATAATTACCGAATAACGTGTATTTTTTATACCATAGAGGTACAAACTTGGGGTAATAGATAGAAATCATTATTCGAACTTCTCTTGAAGAAACACCCCAAATTTTATCAACTAACCCAAATGATATTTTTGGAATTTTCTTAAAATGAAAATATATAACGTAAATAAACTATTGTGATCGCCGTCAACCGATCGTCAAGTATCGATGTTTCCAGCGAAACGATCCTGAAAACTGTACAGGTTGATTGACAATGACGTTTACAGACATTCCCGTTACGTTACCATTTTTTAAAAATAGCTTTGCCTGTATGTTCATTATGGAGTCTGTATAAGGAGCCCGAAGTCTGTAATGCTCAGGTGATCAGGCTAGTTTCCCCTCGAGTGTGCTATCTAGTAATCCGAATGGTACCGATGGCGGCGCTGCCGTCAGAAACGAACCACACACACACACACACAAATTGTGTACATGAGCTTTGGTTAATTTAAATGGCTTCCTTTTATTCTCTCTCCAATTATTTCTGTTAGGTACAGCATGCCAGTAACAATACAACATATTTTCATGATACGTAATTACTTAATTTGCAGCAGGCAATTAAAGAAAAAAAAACCCAAAGCCAAACCTAAATCATAAAGCAACCTCCCCCGGGGGACGTTGATCATATCAAAGAAGGCTTGTGTACATTTTCAACGAAATCCTAAAAAAGAACCTCAGAAAAAAGAAATCAAGCGAGGCAACTACTTTAACCCTTTGAGACCTGAGTACTTTCAAGCTTATGTGATCCGCAGACGCATAGGCCGACGCATATATGCGTCCTTAGAGGTCAAAGGGTTAAGAGTCAGTGTTACGTGCGATGGGCGATTCGAAAATGCAATTCGTACCCTCTTCAAAACTGAGCAGCCGTTCGCGTTAAAATTTTGAAGGCATCTAGAAAATTATGGCAAAAAGTGGCTAAACGTTGTATTTTTGTAAACTTGTTGCTATAATTCGCTAGATACCCTCAAAACTTTAACGTTCAGTGCCGGAGAAGGTAGGGATGGCGTTTTCGAATGTTGATAAATAGCCATGGGCTAATAACTTGGCCAATAGTTATGAACTTTTGGAAGTAGCCAAAACTTGGTGCGCATTTAGTAAGTACCTAATTGGGACATTTTCGTAATGGACAAATTTGTTGGGGTAATGGAACGTAACTACTAGTTACATAAAGACCATTGTGGCCCCTGGTCTCCGCGGATTAATTATCCGACCGTTACTTAAAAACGTGTGAAGGACTCTGCGTATGCCCAGACGAGATATATGTGGTCGCGTGCACAACACCGGAAGTATCCACACGCGCGACCCGTTAACCGAAAGAGACTAAAGTCTTGTTTGCCCAGGCTCGAACCTTGACGGGTGTGCCACGACAGATTTTCTGCTAGGCGCCCAGAGGGGTCGAGTGAACCTCTTGGACTCCCTTTACGTTCTTCGCTCGCTCAAAGTGTTGCAGATGTTTATTTTGAACCGAGGAGCTTCTTCCGATTCGCTTGTCGCCGCTATTGAGAAATTTCGACAATATTTTCTCAATTTCGCGGCCTTACAACTCGCCCGTGTAGTCATAATACTTGAATTTTGAATTCCGGCCTTTCGTCACAATTGGAACATTGTAGACGAGAGCGGAGCGAATCGTCCGACGTCCCTTTATTGGACGATTTAATTCATGAAATAGATCGAGCGGTGGTCGATGGGCTTTAAATTTTAGGCTCATCCTTATTTCGGTTTCTTTGTTCCTTGTTGCGAGTGTTGGGAGTGACCAACTTCAACTTTTTCAGTTCAAGTTGGCGATCCCGTCATGGATTCCTTACTGGCCAGGCAAGTGATACGACGATCCCACAATCCTCCTTTCCTCGAATCACAAGGCGAGCATGATGACTCCAGTCGAAATTTTTACTGTCCGTCTCAATCTCCTAGAACCTATTTCCTTTGTAGCGCTCAAGCCGCCAATCTCCGCTCAATACCAACGTGCCCTCCAGCTCGAATCTGGGAGCATTATGGAGCCCGCTCTCGATAACAACTCTGCCTGGCGAGGCAGTTATGGAAGGATCCATGACCCCTCCGTACCCTCTACTCAACGCAAATGTAAAGTTTCTGCCATTTTGGAGGGTCTACGAGAGGATCCGTACATACTGTCTAGTATACGTTGAACCCTCGACTCGATCCTCATCACTCTGCTCAATACCGCCTAATCTTGATCCCTCAAAAAATGTCGACTCAGGGATTGACAAGTGGTCTTGACGACGAACCCGGAACAAACGAGACCGAGAATCTCTCGTTGCAAGTGTAATAATGGCTTTCCGCACTACCCAAATAACATATTCCTGCCTCGGTGATATCGTTTTTGGCTGTTCGATTCAAAACACTCGTCGCTAAAAAAAAACCCTTGAAAAAAAAGATCTGAAAAAGTATACGCGAAGAGTGTTTGACTTGTGTTCTTCAAAATTGATAGATTTGTTGTGTACATTTGTGATATCACAAAATCACAAACCTCGAAGACCATTTAATTTTTAAGGCCGTCTTCTAGTCTACAGGGCCAAAATTTGGAGATTTTTCAACATGCGATTAAAAAAAAAACAAAAAATATTTCCGCATCTATCTTTTTACCACACATTTATTTATCCTATGACATTGTATAAAACAAATTGCGAAAAGAAATCCATAATTCTAGTAGATGCAGGCTGATAACCTTGGGTGGGGTGGGGTAGAAAAAAAACGGCCTCTCCTGATTGACACGATTCCAACCCTCCTGGTCATCTAAAAAAATTGATTCTTAATTAGTAAGGCTGTCATTATAGCCCATACCTCAGGCAAGAAAAAAGTTCGCAAAATACCGGCTGTTTAAAAAAAACGTCATTTTGCCGTTTTTTTTACCACTGTTGACTTTTTTAAATAATTAGTAACAAAACTTCGCAATAAATCTGGTAGGGGCGATAGAGGGGTGTATAGAGAAGGTCCACAAAAATTTTTAAGTAAATCGGATCATTACGACTTGAGATATCATATCAGGTGTCTCGAAAAAAAGTAGTTTCGAGAAAAACGCGTTTAAAGATTCGAGTACAGTTTCAGGCAGTCTAAGTCATATAATGGCACATCTACTTACATTTCGTTAATCGGCGATTCCTGGTCTATAAAATATTCCTTCTTCTTCAAAATCTAAGTCTTTTGATGTTTTTTAATGATGAGAAGTTCGGAGTTCAGAACGGTGAATCCGCTGTTCATCACGTCTGAGAGCGAACGCGTGTCTCTTACGACCGATCGTAAACCCCTGGAATTACAGCTGTAACTCCGTTAATATTTGGAATTTCCAATTTTCTTTGGTAAAATATATTCTTTACACACAAAACCTTGAAAATATGCCAAAAAAATCTTTTTTTTTCAAATTTTAGACTAGAAGACGGCCTTAATTATTTATCTATACAAGTAAAATCTTCGAAAAATGAAAAATACCATATTTTTCTTTTCGAATTGTTTTTTACCAAAAAATTAACTGGCCCACCCGTCCTCTATCTCCTTTCCTTAACAATAATACAGACAATCAGTAACAATACTTTTTCACGTCGATTGCATCAATTATTGTGACGGAAGTAAAATTTTCGTAAATTCGAATATAAAATTTGTCTATTGGAAGAATTTTGGTCATCGTGAATTACCATCGAGCCCAGCATCTCGATTATACTGATAACAACGGTCGTGAAACAACGGGCAATGAAGAGCATGCGGCAATTATACCAGCGACCAGTTCGACGAAGGAAAACCGAGAACTCGAACCGCACAAAGAAACTATCACGCCGCTGCATAATAACGGCGGTGTCTTTGCTCTTTCGTACTCAATTTTTATTTTTTTCTTAATCCTTTCCACTCCTGTTACCCACTTCTCTCACGCTCGCTCACTATTATTATTATTATTATTATTATTGTTGTTGTTATTATTATTATTATTATCATTACGTTTAAAAAATTTGTTTGACGACATTTTGATATCGAAATTGTTTCCCTATCAAATATCATAAAAAATAAAAGAAAAAAAATGTGTTTGCACATAACGGTTTACGAAAAAAAAATTGTTGAACAAATCGCCTGGATCTGTAGCATAGTAAAATGTTTACACAATCTTTATTGATTTGTAATAAGAATATAATACAGTAATACGTAATACATACTGTATAATAATTTACTAATTTATAATAATTCTTGATCTTTTAGAAACGATCTTTTGGCTCGGATATCGGACTTTCAATGGAAAAGGGTCGTTTGCCTTTGGTCATCGAAATCTCAGGAACCAATGATCGCACAGAAAATGAAGGGGCAATTTTGAAAACTTAAAAACATTTCCTGTAAAATCCTTTCGCAATTTCTGAGAACAAAATTTTAAAACCATTTTAGGAAAAAACAGATTGTAAATGTTATGTTTTTCAAAATGGTGGCAGGTAATATGAATCCATGTCAACAATTGTACTGAAAATTGCTGAAAATTCACGTCAAGATATAAATAAAAAATAGAATTGAAGCTGACAAAACTGGCTAGCTGGTTCATGTATTTATTTAAGAAACAAAAATTTTCTAAACTCATCGATCAAACAAAAAATAGACAAAATATGACAAAATCTGTTGGCCCTATTTCTTATGATTGCGTAATTACCGTAGCTCAATAAAATTGTTTCTCCACGAGATCTCTAAACTGGAATCTTGGAGCTTCAAACTACTTTTTTGTTATCTTGATTCAACCATTTTTCACCGAGATACAGTCTTTCAAATATCACTAACAAAATTCACATTTGAGGATAATAATTTAGCCACCCTCTGTATATCGAGAACCTCACGTTTCCAGTACGATGTACCAAAATTAATAATTCGTCTCTTATTTTTAGGCGGATTTCCGGTGTAATTTTCGCCACGCTCGGCGGACGTTGGTCAAAAAATCTGTCGGCGAAATTCAGCCGCACTTTCGTTCCTCCCAAGATCCGCCATTATTATACGAGACGTTCCGTCATAATTAACCCCGCGGAATTTTCAAAATTAAGCAATAAATCTTAAAATAACAGCGATTTAAATTCTACCCGTTTTATCGACTTTCCGATTAAACTCCTTTTTCGCAAAAATGTTCTACACAAACAACCAATTTTCATTTTCAAAATGAAAGTTAAAAAAAAACTACGATTTGTCATTTTTATAATTATTTTTATGACGATCGATCGACGAGATATCGGCATTGAAAATAATTCAAAATCGCAAAAGGCAAAATCTCGAGAAATTATTCGTTCTAGAAAACGTTTCTGAAATATCATGAAATGTCTTATATACGCATTCTCACTTTTCGAATCGAATATCCTCTCAGCCCGGTTGTTCCATTCATCGTTCCCTTTCCTCGGACCGTCCGTTTTTTTTTTCTTCTTGTTCTTCGAAACCCGGTGACCGCAAGCGACGTTTCTTCATGAGGGTATCGATTCAAGACGGCGTATAATTTGATATCGATAGGGTAACTCAACACTGACCGGGCACACGCAAAGGATCGCGTCTCCTTGCAGCCTCGACATAACGACCGAGTCGTTCCGACAGACGACTTCTCTCAGCGATGCGTCGAGAAAGAATTTTTTTGAGCATACTACAATTCTTTTCACGATACGACGAAAAAGAATTTTTCTCTTTTGTATTATTAAATCGATGCCGCAATGGAAAGCTCGTTACTTCTGTGCGTTCGATCTCTGTTATCTGTTCCCTTCGACCCTCAAAAAGTGACTCTTTTGTCTAAAATTGTACGATCGACGCTCCAACCAAACATATGGTAAATCGGTGAATAAATTTTTCAAACGTGGCGTGTGCACGAGCCAGTTGAATTCTCAAACGTCTTATGTTTTACTTCGGGGATGCCACTCAAGGGCAGCTATATGACTAGACGAAGCGGGCAATGCCCGAAAGACGGACCGGTAGAGAGATGTTCGACCAGAAATGAATGCACTCGGAATCGTTGGCCAGCTGCACGATCGTAAGCTCCGCGTCGAGTCGTGTCCACTAGCGTTTCGACACGCGGCTCTCCAGCCGTGCCATCCATCTGGCGCGTGCGTGACCTCTTTAAATTATCCTCATCCTGTACACCGTGTCAAGAATCTTACCAACTCTTTCCACCTATCCGTACGTGTACGTATCTATACCCTTAGGCCTTTGGCGATTCATTCGAGGTACAAGAAGGAAAAGAATAATTTCATTTTGGTTTTTATGATAATCGCGAGGACCGCATGTGCTGCGCGCTCATGCTGCCATGCGCACGCAGGAAGATATTGCCCAATGAGCCAAGAGTTCAACGGTTAAACAATATTTTCATTTTTCATCTTCGAGAAGTTGGTTGATATTGTTTGTTTTCAACGAGAATTTTAACCTTTAACTGCCACACTTCCTTGAAATAACATAGCTGCTACACTTGGACTCCATAGGTCCTAACTATAGAAAATTGTATAGTAGTGTAACGGGCGACGAGCTACTTGCGCTTCGAAAACGGGATCCGTAAATTCTCCGGCACTGAGCAACCGATCGCCTTAAAATTTGGAGGATACATAGAGAATTATGGCATAAAGTGCATGACAGTCTTATTTTTCCAAAATTTTGGAAAAAATTTTCCGGTCGTAACTGAATCTGCAAAAATGTTTCCAAAATTTTGGGAAAATAAGGCTGTCATGCACTTTATGCCACAGTTCTCTATGTACCCTCCAAATTTCAAGGCGATCGGTTGCTCAGTGCCGGACAATTTACGGATCCCGTTTTCGAAGTACAAGTAGCTCGTCGCTAGTTACACTGTCTCTTAACAGATGGGATGCCCTGTGTCATCTTACCTGAGTATATTATCTTAAGCACAATTCCCCTAATTACAAGACTATTGATTTTTTCAAATGGGAGAAAATACTATATACCCTAAAAAAATCATACCTGTAGTTTTTGTACACTAAGAAAAAGAATGCGCCGATAGTGGCCGTTTAAAAAAAGTTATTTATTTTGGAATTTAAACTGAGGGATTTCCGGAAAGGAATTTGTTTAAGGGAGTTCATCTGGTATCTGGGTAAGTCAAAAGAAAATTTGTGTGACTAGCGTAGTGAGTTTAGTATGCTTGACAACGCCGCGATCACATAACTCGCAAAACTGTCTGACACTTGTGTTGTCGCAGGTTTAAGAGTGTTTGCGGGGCAGCTATAATATCATGGGAAAGTAATTCCATCGGTAACACTTTTGGATGCTTGGTGCAACTATACAGTGTCTTGGGAGGCTTGCGAAAAAATGCATTTTAGTTGAACATAATTGTACATTTGATGGCTCAAGGCTTCTATCATCTATTAAAAAAAGTTTTCTCACACAATTATAATTTCAACCAGGAATATTTGATTTCTCAGATTAGTTTCTCAGAAGGCATAGTTTGTTATTTCAAAAAGCGCGCGGTTGCGACGTTGCCATGATCAGAGTACTGTCAAGCTTACGACCATCCTCGAGGCAAGAGATTTTTTAAAAATAATTAGTAACAAAATTTCGCGATAAATGTGATAGGGACGATACATTTCGTTAATCGGCGATTCCTGATGCATTAAATACTCCTTCTTCTTACTCGGAAGATTGAAACAGAAAGGATTAAGAAAGGAGGAGGAGAAGATAAATCGATCTTCATACAACAGCAACTACAAGCATATTTGCAGGAATGAGGAGGCACCGTGGAGGTATTGGTCGGAGGAGGGGGTGAAGGGAAGGAATAAGGAGGCGTGGGCGAGAATGAGATGTGGAAATATCGGAAGAGCAGGAAAGAAAGTTGAAAAGGAGTGGATGTGCCGAATCTGTGGTGAAAAAAACGAAACGTTGGAGCACCTAATAGCCTGCAGAAAAGGCTGGGAGAGGCTTACGGAAAAGGCGAGGAAGGCAGCAGAGGGGTGGTTGGAAGGAGTTGATAGCTTGGCGAGAAGAGGGGAAATAATAAATATCTTAGGGGGAAGAATAAAGGAGGACCTATGTATATATTTTAGAGAAATAGAAGAGGAATTCAAGAAGAGTGAGAGGTAGAAGAGAGAATACGATGGAAGGGACGGCTAGAGATAAGAAGGGTGACGTGGGTTTGTGAAAAACTTGTATAAAAAGTTATGCAAATAAAACTGGCTTATATATACTCCTTCTTCTTCAAAATCTAAGTCTTTTGGTGTTTTTTGATGACGAGAAGTTCGGAGTTCAGAGCGCTGAATCCGCTGTTCATCACGTCTGAGAGCGAACGCGTGTCTCTCAGCGACGTGATATTGTATAACTCGCTATGCTGTCGTTATGAACTCATAACGACAAGTTTCGTTTCGTTATTTACCGAGACGCTATTATGACAACTGTCATTTTGTATACTACGTTTAGCGAGGTTTGTGGTTATCCATATCGAAATTCGTCGGTAAGGTATCGCTATTGCTCGAGCGGATAGCGAGGCTTGGCAACCCCCTCGATATACCATAACGACCATTGTGACAGTACCTCGTAAATTATTAACCTTTAATATGTGCTTAAAAAAGTAACAAATAATTAGAACGGTTGAAATAACAAATAAGTAAGTAAGTTCGATTTTGTAGTAATTAACAATTATCCTATATAAATTAATTTTAGAAAAATTTGTTAAAAATTTTTTTTCACACGCAGTGAAATTCGTTATCGTTAAGATAGCGTTCCGAATCGTTATTTTCATAACGAGTTACAGAATCGCGCCAGAATCCCCTGGAATTACAGCTGTAACTCCGTTAATATTTGGAATTTCCAAATTTACTTTGGAGGGTATATTATTGAAATACTAAACATTGAAAATATGCAAAAAAAATCGATTTTTTCTAAATTCTAGATTAGAGGAAGGTCTTAACCTCGCCGAAATTAGCATCATTCGAGACATATTAATTTGTTAAGAATCTCATGAGTACTCAATCCAGTTTATGAAGTTCTACAAATGTTCCTGGAATATGTTTTTATTAATTCTACAATTTTCATCAAAAACTATTTGTCAATGATTGTGAATTTAATGTTTATAGACGGAAAAACCACTGAAATCCATAAAGGCACATGTTAATTTAGGAAATATGTTTCTATTCATTTCTAACGAACAAGATATCCTCGAGTCTTGAAATTTTAAGAGATGACTTTGTAGATACTGTTAATGTTCTGATTTTTTCATCAATATCTATTTATTAATTCGTTGACAAAATAAACTTCCTTAAAGCAACTCGTTTATTTATCAAATAAAATATATTGTCTATACGATTTGATAGATATTTTAATTGCTAATAAAAAATTAATAAGAACATATGAAAAAGAGAAATTAAATAACAAAACATGAATTACTGGCTAACGCTAGATTTGTCTGGGGTGGAGTATACCCCAGTAAACGTCGTCTCTCCTAGAATTATATTGGACGGTAGCTGAAAAGCATACAAAATGGTGCAGTTATCAAGTGCCTCTCCAGAGAAAAAGAAAGTATTAAAGAAAATAAAAAAGCGATAAGAAGATAATTGAAAATAATACAATTTTCTTCTAAACTTCTGTACACAATCTTCTCGATCTAAAAAAAACTGTTGGCAAAGCATGGACGGTAGGACGAAACATATGTGAAAAAAACAAATCGGATGTCGAGTACGAGACTAGAATCGTAGAATCGAGTCGAGATTCAGTCTCCGTAACCGAAACCTTCCCCTTTCGTTCGTGCGGGGTGGTCCGTCATTTGAAGAGATTTTCCCTTCAGATTTCGCGTCTTGTTGCCGTTTTTGTTACCCCCGTCGCCGCCCCTGAAGGCCGTTGTTGCGCCCGTCAACGGTCGCTCGCGTAACGCGATACGAGCGAGAGCTCGTCGAGGGAAGCATAGGCACAGCGGGGGTCGGTACTCACCCTCGAATGCGCGCCTGCATTTTCAAGGGTGAGTACCCACCCGAACACGTGTCGCTTACACCATCCCCCTGTTGCTTGTATTTCTCGAGGGTCTTTCGTACCATTTGGACCAATCGTGTCGCGAGCACGCCCCGTGACGTCATCGGCCCAATGCTATAATTAGCCAATCGGAATGGAGGGTCGTCCACCCCTGGAACTACGCGATCACCCAACCACCCCTGAGCCAATGATAGAGCCGAGAGCGCAAAATCCTTTTTGCATGCGTCGTCTCTCGTCTCCCTTGGTCCCGAATCCTAAATAAATAAATAATCCATAGCCAAAGTAGCCTCTCGCACTGTTCAAAGCCTAACGCGAAACCGGTTTTACAAAGCAAACTGTTATAATAATTATGCGCATTATCGGGATACGAAAAATTCGTCGTTGCCTCGATCGAAGATCGCCAGCTCATTTTTTTTCCTCGATACTTATATAAATATCTTTATTTATTTGCCCAACAGAATATTCCATTTTCAATTGGCAACTCGAATATCGTTTGGATGGCTAATTGTAAGTTTATATAAAAAAAAGTTTAAGAAATCGGTTTGTATAAAATTTAATTGTCTATAAAAATATGTCACGAGCTTGTCTGTACAATATGCCAATGGCCGGGGTACAAAGTTCCAAACGTAATATAAAAATGTTCCACGTGTTATTTAAATAGAAAATACAAATCTGCGACGAAACACCGATTAATATTAATATTAAGAGCTCGAATTTTAACAGGCTTATTATTTTACCTTCCTGCCGCAAAATGGCATACCCAATAATGTATATGTTACTATAACAACCCGAGATTTACAAACATGAGTTGGTAAATGTGAGAATTTTTTAAACAAGAAATAATTTATCTGGCTTTTACCAATAGAATTTGGTACATGCTAAGTTTTACCAATACAAGTTGGTAAATATTGGTTTTGAGAACAAAACAATAAATATATTCCTTAATCATTTATTTTAATTACGTATCAGTGTCAAAATCTTATATGTATTTAGTTATCGTTATGAAAATTTGTAATTATATCAAATAAGTAATGTATATTTAATAATTTATTACAATATAATATGTAATGAAATTACCCACCTATCAAAGCTTTACATTGTTTAAATTATTATTTATCATTTGATATTTTTTTTAAACATCCTTAAAATATTTTTTAATAGTAAAAATTAAAATGAAGAATGAATGATCTACACGATTTATCGAGTGGATGGTGGTAAAAGTTCGAAACGAACGATCATCACAGAACATTTCAGACTTTTACCATTCAGAGTTGGTAAATGTTAAGTTTTACTGGAAAATCTTAGAATTGACAGTATTTCGAGCTTTTACAGTAACATATTAATACAAAACTACATAAGGATCTTAAAAAATCTCTGTACGAAAATCTTTGTTCCCCAATCTATTTTTATATAAAATTTGTATATAATTATAAACAAAAGTAATAAACTGCAATTTGAAAGAAATTGGTACTTGTTTCAAATGTAAGTTGCATCATCAGTCCTTTTCGAAGTGTACACTGCTCTAATCGTCTCCTAACCCATCTGCATAGAACGTTGTGGATCAATAGTCAAATGTTTACGAAAGATGTCAGAAAAATCCTTTTTTTGTTTTTTACAGAAAGATTTAATTACAAAAACCACCAAATTCAATGCCCATCGCCCTATTTATTTTCTTGAATACAGTTTTAGCAAGATAAGTAGTTACTTACAAAAGCTGAAGTTATCACAAAGACTCTTGATTTTTTTTTTAACATTATTATAATATAATATTATATTATATATTATATAATAATATTATAACAAAGTCCATAAACAATCTGAATTAAATGCAATAAATCCAAGTTTTTCCACCTGACGATGAGTTATGTACGAAGTTTCAACATGTTTGGTCAAGTAGTTCTTGAGATATAGCCATTTAAATCGGGCCATTCCGCCATAACACACATCCTTACGCGCCCATCAACACAGCTGTGGCAATGTAAAATTATAATTTTATCTATATTTTCAAATATTATCGTATCAAAATTACCTACAATAATATTCTGTTTTCAAAAAAATATTTTCTTCTACAAAAGCAAACTATCCGTGAAGAAGATGCTAGCCTAAAGTGCAATATGAAACGGAAAGATAGGACCGAATTCTTTCAAGGGGATAGACAAAAATGAATGGTAAGAGATTCACAAAGATTCTGCAGAGATAGGCATCACACGCTGCAAGAGGAGTAAGAAGAGAAAGGGAACAAAAAATGAAGAAGGAACGGCATAGTACGGAAGATAAAAAAGAGAACCAGAAGGAGGCTTTTAGGAACGAGCTCAAGGGAATGAATAGAATGGAGGGAAAATTTGACAAGATGGCTTTCATGTCGGGCACAATAGCAAACGAGATGCGGCGGAAACGAATATGTACCAACTACTATGCAGTTGGTACATACACACGCACGTGCAATTCGTCACTTGGATCGATTTTTAGCTCTTCTATAAAAGTTTCGCAAATTGACAATGTAACTTAGAAAAAAAATCCGGTTTCATTAAAAATAATTTTTTGATGGCTTGATTTACGTTTTATAAATGTAATTTTTTAAGCAGAATAATATGTTGAACTACTTTTCTTCCAGCAACACCAAATTCGTTGTTTCACTATATTTAGAGATTTTTTTAGAAACCATTTAATCCGGGCTAAATAACGCAAACCCAAAAATGGTGTCGCTCGAAATATTTTACTGGCGAAAATAAATTCAAGAAAAATCAAGCCATTTCGTTCGGATTTAATTTCCTTAGGAATCTTGACTCGACACATTATAACATTCTTATATATGAATTTATTCGTAGACATCAGAATTTCTTAAATTTCGAAATAAAATCAGGTAGCGTTGTCTAAAAAAATAGTGACTATCATTTCGTTGCAGAGAGTTGATAAAAAAATTCAAATATTGAAGTTATTCAATGTTCTTCTCGGACATAATTTTTAATTGAATAGTTTAAACAAATTCATAGCCAACATTTGGATTTAAGTATTGAAATTAGTTGAACGTAGGTGCTTCGAACTATCAACAGAAGCTGGCAAAGTTTAAAAATTCCCGCGGGATGAAAAAAAAGCGTCTTTTTTCACGATGAATGGCTCATGTACACATAACACGTATAAAAGGTTCGTGTATACATACTACGTATCGCTTACTCGGACTTGGGTTAATCCGCTTACGCGGGTCATGATGTGCCGTCGCGGGCCCTGTCGCTGTTTTCCTCTCGGACTCCCCTATGGGGCGTTGGTCGTCGCCATTGTTACCACGTTTTGTGAGAAAACAGCATTTTCGTCGCTCGAGGTGGCGTCGAGAAGAGACTTAACTTATCTCCGTCATAACAGTGGAAAGATCCGTCGGTTCGCTCTTCCTGTAGTTCATCTCCGAATAAGCGCATCACGAAGAGGGAGACGAATGTGTATCTCAACGACTTGGGTCCGTAAGGCCCTCGTTTTATTCTCATTTTGGAATTCACCTGTGTCATCTTCCAAATCTTGGGAGATGCGACAAAGATGGACTTAAGGTAGTTCGGATGCAGTTCTACAGGCTATGGTTGTCTCTCGAACGCTAGAGCTATACCTGCAAAAAGTAATTCGTAAATTATATGGTACGGCGCAACCGATCGGGATGAAACTTAGTTCAACCATTTCTTGCCACGATTCTGCGTTGGTCGAACCAAATTTTATCACAATCCATCGTGCCATACCGGAGAATTTGCGAATTACGTTTTCGAGGTGGTGCAGTTAACCTAACTTAACTCATGAACCATGCTGGATTATTCCAATGTATAATTCGGCCGATAACAGCGGTGAGTGACACGGAGTTCGATAACGATGAAAGTCATACCAACATAACAGTCACCCTCGAATAATCTTTTAAATAAATTAAGAAGCAAATGTAAAATTTAAACAGCTTTCTTATCGAATTATCGTCTGTGGTTCTGTAAACAAATTATCAGAAGTTTCGAATGAAATGTCATGTCTCGCTAAGTTTTTCTTTATGTCGTTTGCGGATCTCTCCATTCTGCCCCACCTCAACATTTTTTATCACCAAATAACTCCATCCTTGTAACCTCTTAACAAGCTGCGTAACAAGCTATTTTTAAATACGATTCTTTAATCTTTCTTTTGCGGTGCGAATGTAGGTTATGTTCATGGCCTTTCGCCTGCTCGTGCCTATCTATGCTCTCCATAGTTAGATCGAAATTTACACTATAACCTCCTGACTCGACGTATTTTTTTCTGTATTTCTCTGTGAAATTTTTTGGGTCCTATGAGTACCTAGTGGGTACAAGGGCGGACAGAATGATAAAGGGCTGCAGTTTTCCCCCAAAACTAAATTTTTGTAAAGTCGCACGATTCGACATTAAGGTCGTTTTCTAGTCTAGAGGGCTAAAATATGGGGATTTTTCAACATGAGATTAAAATAAACAATATTTCCGTATCTATCGTTTTACCACATATTTATTCATCCTTTGATATTCTATAAGAAAATGGGCGAAAAAAAATCCATAATTCTTGTAGATGCAGGCTGGTAAAGTGGGGGTGGAAAAAGCGGTCTCTCCTGATTGACATAATTCCATCCCTCCTGGTCATTCGAAAAAAAATAGATTCTTAATTAGTAAGGATGTCATTATAGCCCCACCTCAGACAAAAAAAGTTTACAAAATAGCGACTGTTTAAAAAAAGTCTTTTTACCTTTTTCTTCACGATTGTTGATTTTTTAAAAATAATTAGTAACAAAATTTCACAATAAATCTGGTAGGGGCGATAGAGGGGTGTATAGAGAAGGTCCACAAAAAATTTCACGTAAATCGGTTCATTACAAGTTGAGATATTATGTCAGGCGTCTCGAAAAAAGTAGCTTCGAGAAAAACGCGTTTAAAGATTCGAGTACAGTTTCAGGCAGTTTAAGTCATATAATGGTACATCTACTTACATTTCGTTAATCGGTGATTCCTGGTTCACAAAATACTCCTTCTTCTTCAAAATCTAAGTCTTTTGATGTTTTTCCTTCTTCTCTTTGTTTTTCCTACTCCTTCTTCTTCAAAATCTAAGTCTTTTCATGTTTTTTAATGATGAGAATTTCGGAGTTCAGAGCAGTGAATCCGCTGTTCATCACGTCTGAGAGCGAACGCATGACTTTCAGGACCGATCGTAATCTCCTGGAATTGCAGCTGTAACTCCGTTAATATTTGGAATTTCCAAACTTCCTTTGGAGGGTACATTCTTGAAATACCAACCATTGAAAATATGCAAAAAAAAGGATTTTTTCAAAATTCTAGTCTAGAAGACGGTCTTAAACAATTCAATGCATCAAAGAAGTCTCGTTGTTTTCATTTCCATTTTCATTTGAGGCCACTTTCATTTGAGGCCACTCCCCAAAGCCATGATTACCCTAAAAAACGTCTAATATATTTAGGTAAAAAAACACGTATGATATTCTTCAAAACTATGTTGTATTAACATTATCGAATAATTTTGAAAAAATAAATCCAAGAATTGCTTTTCTCCGGATTTCTCAAATCGCACGAGTCGTTAATACAAACATGCCAAACTTCTATCCGTTCGAAAAATGGGCCATCGGTCTTCGTCGTATCGATAAACGAGCGACGTTTCTTTTTTCGTTCGTCTCGTAAGCGTAAAAAAACATTTCGTTGGTAGGCTTGCGAACGAAGGGTTGTCACCCTTCACCGAGAGAACCCGCGGACGTAATCCTATGAATACGAAATCCCGGGGCAAACACTTGGCACGCGCGTGCTCCGCATTTTTTATCACCGCGATATTTCACGGATTACGTATAACACACGCTCGCTACTCTGCATTTCATGCTTGCTACGATTGAGATCGATCGTTTTTACGGAGCGTAACCCGTCAATGTGAAAATATCCTGATCGCCAGGGACATCGTATTCACGCCGTTATATTAGACGAGCGTTGACTCGAGCCATTTCCCATACGCCCAAGGTAACGTATCTAAATTGTTAACTGCAAAATAATTATCAACTATGCAATAAGTGATATCTTTAAGAGTCAATGTAACTGGCGACGAGCTACTTGCACTTCGAAAACGCGATCCATAAATTGTCCGGCACTGAGCAACCGATCGCCTTAAAATTTGGAGGGTACATAGAGAATTATGGTATGAAGTGCATGACAATCTTATTTTTCCAAAAATTTGGAAAAAATTTTGCAAATTCAGTTACCACCGGAAAAAATTTTCTATTCTTTTTTCTTTATTTCTTTATTTTCTTTATTTCTTTATTTATTTCTTTTCTTTATTTCTTTTTTTTTTAAGTGCATGACAGTCTTATTTTTCCAAAATTTTGGAAAGATTTTTGCATATTCAGTTACCACCGGAAAATTTTTTCCAAAATTTTGGAAAAATAAGACTGTCATGCACTTTATGCCATAATTTTCTATGTACCCTTCAAATTTTAAGGCGGTCGGTTGCTCAGTGCCGGACAATTTACGGATCCCGTGTTCGAAGTGCAAGTAGCTCGTCGCTAGTTACACTGACTCTTAAGGAGGGAGGTTTGTGAAAATGACTGTTTTTTAAAGAATTTTTTACCAAAAATTAGATCATTTATTTAATCGTAACAAAATATATTATAATACTGACGAGAAAATGTATATATGAAAGGTTTTTATTTAAAAAAATATAAAATTAAAACGCTACCGCTGGTCGAAGTTGGTTCCCTGAATTTGCGTTGGGGAACGTTGAGATCCTTGTAATTGACTCCAATCAACGAAACAACATTGTTTGGTTAAAATAAATCATTCCGCTTCGAATGAATTCAAATTTAGCAACAAGAAAAATATTTAAGATGAGGACATTGTGAAAAAATACGTTTTTTTTATAAATGAATGCGAAGAAATAATATTTATTATTACAATTTTCATGTAGTTTTAAGTTCACTCAACGACCATCGAGTTGATGAATATCTATACAAAATTGCAAACCTATCGACTCGTTACTTTTGCAGTTACATTCCCCTATTATGCCGTATGATTATCGCACTGCATTTTAATAATTTGGGATATACTAGTAAAAGTTATTTCACGTTATCCGACACAGACCGTCACGTAACGGATCGGCACGTACCGACACCGGCCGACATTTTATTCGCGCATGTTCACATTGCATCCGTCACGTGACGAACCGGCACGTTCCGACACGGACCGGCACCTTCCAACACGGACCGACCTCTTCCGACACGGGCCGGCACCTTACAACACAGGCCGGCACCTTCGACACGGACCGGGCCGACAGGCACGTTCCAGCGAAAACAGCAACTCGAAAAAACGTAAACGAATGTGAGTGCACCCGATATTAAGGTAGTTCTATCGTTTTATCGTTTCCTTAAGACTTTGTTGAAAATTTGGATATATCTTCTTTGATGTCATATGTACATGTGTAATAATTTTTGAAAGGTTTTACCACGCGGAAGTTGATATATTTAAGGGTGAAAATCAGAATTTTCGGTGGTCTCTCATAAAAGCGCGTGTTAAAAGTTGCATTTTCGTCCATAAATGTCTTGGCTTCTACCCGGTGAATCTTCTAAAACTTTGCATACATTTTTATACAACATCAAAGAAGCTTTATTTAGTTTTTCAAAAAAATCTAAAGAAAGGAATTTTCGCAATTTTTGTAATTATACAGCAAGTACGTATTACCTTGGATGACCTTGAATTTGGAGTACGTTGTTCTTTAGTCAATATGCAACAATTTTTCTATAATAACTCGAGCCCGCAAACCATTTTGTATGTGAGAAGAACCGAAAAATAATTTGTCGATTCTAATGTCACGATAGAACTACCTTAAAGAAAAGAAAGACAGAGGGAGAACATTGAACTTTATTTCAAAACGTATTAAAATTTCACGAGTTTTACCGATATTTTCGAATGCCACATTCTAAATTTTATGATTTCTTGAACTTGATAAAACCGGTGATACTCAAAGAAAATGCACAGTTCCTCTGCCACTCTTTTTGTTATATTTGAACACCATCTACAAAAGACCGCTAATTATCAGGAGAAATTGAAAAAAGAATCAAAATCGTTACGCAGAGATAACATGGAGCAGTTTCCATCTTCCCCACCGCCAATAATGATATCAACGCTTCTACCTAAGCTTGTAATTTGTTTTTTTGGTTTCCCACTGATTCGTACAATTTATTCCCAGTAGCAATTTACTGTAAAAAAAGAAATAGCAATATTACTTACCCTGTACAAATAATAATATCACTTCAATAAACCAAAGTTTTCGTAAAAATTTGACGCATTATAAACAACGCTTATTATTGTGTTAATGGATGTCGGCTTCGATCGGCCAGTGAAATTATTATTATTACTTAACACTTATTATTACTTATCACTTAAACAACACGTATTCTTCTCGTGCTCACCCAAGCCGGACTTAACTCCGGGTACATTAAAGATGACCATATGTCTCTATATACATATCCCGAGTCAAAATGTTTGCCCTCCAATAGCCTCCGCTCACTCCAAATGTAAACTTTCTGCCACTCTGGAGGTTGAATGGAAAAGTCTGCCTTCCGTTCAACCTCCGCAGACTCCTCCGTTCAACCTCTGGAGGAGTTTGAACGACTTTCTGCCTCTGGAGGTTGAACTGAAGAGTCTGGCTACAGGCAGCCCATAGGCAGACTCCTCCGTTCAAAATTCCAGTCAAAATTTTTGCCCTCCAATAGCCTCCGCTCATTCCAAATGTAAATTTTCTGCCACTCGGGAGGTTGAACGGAGGAGTCTGCCTATAGGCTGCCTGTAGCCAGGCTCTTCCGTTCAACCTCCAGAGTGGCAGAAAGTTTACATTTGGAGTGAGCGGAGGCTTACTGGAGGGCAAAAATTTCGACTCGGGACATCACGTGATTCGAAGTTATAGATATTTTCCATCTTGCCTGCTAATTCCATCTTGCCCTCCCTTCCCCTACTGGCCATAAATGTCGGCAGCCATATTATCCACTCGAGTAAACGGTACAAACAATAAATCTCACGTGATTTTCCACTCCTGGGCATTCGTCGTCAGCCCATGGATTACAACATAGACGCTCAACATGGCTGTCTACCTGGCGTGCCATGTTGGACGCAGGAACGTTTTGGACATTAAGATCTAAACTAAAACCTAGTGAACGATTTGTAAAAAAAAAAACTTTTCAAAAAAACCTTGCTGCCTGTAAAGGACGTGCGGGATCCCGCCGCGCCGTACAAATTCATTGAGGAGGTGAGGAGTAGGGTTGCACAAATGTGGCAGATCTGTTTTACGCTAATGTTCGTTAGTTTCGGAGAAACAGCAATGGCCCCCATATTGGCCACTTAGGCCATAATACCGAGACTTACAATTAGGGTATATACTGATCAAACCTTCCTATCGAAAAATACCTGTAATTTCTACAATGTTACGATTTTCAATGCTAACTACGGCTTAAAACGTTCACAACATTTTTAAATTTGCTATGAAAAAATATGTTCGAGTGGCTACCCGATTTAAGGTAGTCCTATCGTAACAGCGTTTCCGTTAGATTTTACTGAAAATTTGCAGAAACGTTCTTTGTTGTCATATGTATATGTGTGTAAAATTTCAGGGTCCTTTATCGACTGAAAAATCACGATATTTATTCTTGAAAATCGTCACTTTTCGCAATCTCCCATAAGAGCCCGTGTTAAATATCGCAAAATTATACAACGAGTATCTCGATCATTTGATCGATGAAGCCTGTTGAAATTTTGCACACATTTTTATATGACATCAAAGAAGCTTCGATTAGTTTTTATAACAAATCTTATGGAAAACAAAATTCATGATTTCGTTTATTATATAACAATTAAACTTTCCGTAGGATCAATTTGAATTTTGAGTATGTTGTTCTTTAGTCGATTTGCAACAACTTTTCTTAATGAACTTTAACGCTTGGTCCACTTCCAATGTGAGAAAAAACGGGAATAAAATTCCAATCCCCCACCCAACGATAGGACTACCTTAACGCCCCAGACATACGACGCTTAATTTATCGATGCAGTCGCTAGTTCCCCTTCCCCTACTCCGCATATGCAATCGATGTTCGGTCTATTTTTTATGCCATTACGTATTGTCTTCGCTCGCTGTCCAAGGCGATTCGAATAAAATCGATGTAACCTGAATGACTTTCTTACCGTAGCAAGATCCGGTGAAAAAGAACACGACTTATCAAGTTGTGTTCTTTTAAGGAATAGGAATTTCAATTTAAAGTAATAAGGAAAAAAAGCTGGTCATCCAACAGGATGACCAGCTTTTTTTTCTTTATCACCGTATCACCACGATTATCGTTCACTTTCCTCGTTGTGGACTGGCTATATGAGTACTGAATAAATCATTAAGGTTGTTATGGGGTCAGGTCGAAACGATGTCACTGAGATGAAATTTTGTATGAACGTTCATGATCCATTTACTAATCAACCTGTCAAATTTCAAAACAATTCACAGTACAGTTATTTAGAAAAAAATCGCAAACTTGGAGCATTTGGTGTGCTCATCACATTATGTCTATGGGAATTTTTCGAACATTTTTTAGTATATTATATATATCTGCCGAGAAAACGATGGCACGGAGTTAAAAAAACAGGTACGATTAAATGAAATATCGGACTAACTTTTGGTGCTTTGAAAATAATAATTTACAGTACCGCTTCAACGTTATTAATGATTATAATCGCAAATTTTTCCAAAAATTGAGCACACAAGATATAAGGCTTCGGAAACATGACAACAGCGTAGATGTCACAAGCATTCCCTACCTTAGCGACCCTTTCCAACGAAAGAATTTTTTCCCGGGACCTATGTTCATGGTTGATAAACAGACACTTCGATTTTACGGTTAAGAACGGAGCGGGTATATGACAGTTGTGCGACACTGCTGTCAACCCAAGCAATTATCGTGGGTCATAATTTACCTTGTTGCCAGTTCGTCTTCCAATAATTGATCTCTAACGAATTATCGAAAATAATGCCATAAACTAATAGAAATAATTCCTGTAACCATCACTTTGTCAAAAATGCATATTCTTTTAAACTGATGTGCCTTTTTTTCCTTGAAAAATGATATTAAATACGACGATAATTTGACGACAAGCAGTTGGTAACAATTTATTGGTTCCATGCATAAGCATAGGGCACCCCCCTCATGCTTCACCCCCGATGGCTAGACCCCACAACAACCTTAAAATTTCAAAGGAATTCATTCGGTAGATTTTCAGATATCGTGGTTACCAGTTTGAAAAATACAGTTTTGAGAAAAGCATGTTTAGAGATTGAAATAAAATTATTGCCAATATAATTTTGACTCACCTTTAATGCTGTAACTTCCAAACAACACCCAATTTCGTAAAATCACTTTACTCACATATTGTACACTATATTTGTATATAAAATATGAAAAAAAAAGTCAATTTTCTTAAATTGTCACACGGGAGGACCGCCTTAAAGGAAAAAAGAGGAAGGGATGGGTAAAAACCTTAAAGGTTATGTATTCGTAACAAATTGGACGAAAGAATTTCAAAATACACGATACAAGAAATTATGACGATTTATATTTTTCATTATTTAATAATCGATAAGTTTTGTTTCTTTAATTAATATTACTTTATACAAAAGCAAATTGATCGAGGTCGCAAACCTCCATGCTGTCTCGATGAGACGCGGGTTTCTCGAAGTCTTATTCGAAAATTAATTAATTAGGACCATTCGACAAGCTCGTAAGAAATACAGGTTAAAACATACGAAAAAAGATTGTAAACGTTATCATACAGGTTATTATTTTAAAGGAAGGACGATGCCCGTTGTTTTTTTTTTTTTTTTTTTTTTTCATTTTAACTTTTAGAAAAGATAGATCGATATTCGATTTTGTTTTCTCAGCTTGTCTTCACACTCCACTCTATTCGTGCAACGATTCATCGTTTATGACTACATCGTGCATTATTATTTTCTTATTTACAATAAATTGTTTTCTCTCCGTTCCTTCGCTATTGCCCATTCCGCCCATTGTTTTAATTATATTATTTTATGTATTTGTATCCACGTAAAACTCTGTGCAGAGTTTAAAAGGCCATTAACGTCAGAGATCAATGTTACACGTTTAAACAAAAAAAGAAAATATTATAACGGAAGATATACAGAAAATCGTTTGCATCGATTTATTAGTATCGAAAAAAAAAAAAAACAATTGCCTCTTTGGGAGAACCAATCTGGTTTATCCAACTTTTCCAAGTTTTTAAACCAATAGCAAGTCGTCGTAAAACGCTTCCATGAATTTTACTTCATACACAATCGAAACGATCTGTTTCCATTCTCGAAGAAAAAATCGAGGAATTTCAATTCGATCGTTCGTATCAACAACTGGGTGTAAAATCGCGTTTTGCTCATTCGGAAAATTTATTCGTGGACGGATTCGACGATTTGTCTAGCTCTTTACGAACGGACAAATCGTATGCGAAAGAATTGAGTTGGAAAAAATTACATCACAGTGACAACTGATTGTTGATATACGACGTGATTAGTACCGGTAGTCTTTCTTTTTTTATTAGTCGTAAATTTTCCTCGACTCTTGGCTTTTATCGTAAGTCATACCCGAGTCAATGACAATGTTTGACATGCCCGAGGTTAACAGAAATTGTGCTGCAGTCTGGACAATTAAAGAATAATAATAATAATATCGTAAACGTATTGTTATTTTGTTGGGAATCCACGAATTTGTTAATAACAATGATAATTACGATGATAATAATAACGAAAATAATAACACAATAATAGTACCTACGAATGCAGAAAATTGTAACAAGTAATGAAAACAGAGTCTATGATTCGTGACGTCACGTCAAAGTAGGATAACGCTTGAGGTCGTGTACGCGTCTGATTGGAGAAGTGTACGAAGTATGCGTCTGAAAATGGAATGAATGTGAGTTAGAAACAAGAATCGCATACTCGCCCAATTACTTCCCCAGATATATCAAAAGGACGTCCTTCTGTCCAGCCTCTCTTGAACCCTCCCTAAGACCCTATTGTCACCAAGACGTTTCAGGAAACCAGAAGAGGAATGCATAATCACACAAACCAAGATGGACTCTCCAGTCATAGCGGGGAATCGACCCTCTATCGACGTTCGCCGTCCGAGTCCAAGCCAAAGTTGACGACTGGACAAAATGGCTGATGGTAAACTCGTCAGACTCGCCAGGCAAGACAGTCGACAACGCTAGAGTCTCCCTCACAGCCATCCAAGATGACGTATGACTGCTTGCATAGCACTACGGTTGTGCAACGTCGCATTGCAAATAACGACAACCTCGCCCAAGGCATCGTGGAAATTTCCGTTGCGTTGCCACAACGTACGTTTATCCGATGCGACCTTACACTTGTTATTAGTTCTTCGAACAGTCTGGATGTGTTGTAGTGAAAAATTGGGTATGACGGATTTCGGCGTTGATTTCTTAATATTCTTACTTGAGGAACGTTGCGTACTCCGCAATGGGACAATCAAATGTTTAGGGCAGGATGTGTCGCGCAAAGTAGTGGTCACTGTTTCAAACTTTCACTGGTCACTGGCGACAAGAAACCAGAGATTGGGCTTTTAAGATAGAATTGAGGAAGAAAGTGATCACTTTTGTCGCACGTCCCAATCTACACAGAGCAATCCACACACTGTCATATTGAGAGAAGTACATGAGAAGTTAATTGACGTCTCGTTTGTCGCCCAAGTCCTATTATCTGACAGAGAGCAGAAGGATATATGTTGGGATCTCGGTTGGGATCCTTAAAAACTGAACGTAGAAGACCCCCTTGCAAGTCACCTACTGCAGGAATGCTTACACTGTAGAGAGGACAAAGACTAACGAACCAATCTCCGCAATTGCTATTGAGAGTGGATTAGAATTTAAAAAATTTTCCGAGGGGTTTGACACTTGAGAAATCAGTGAACCATTTCATCTGAAATCAGGCTAGAAATCACTAAAAATCGCAGGAAATCGCTGAATCGAATGTTTATTTCTGATTTTCTGACGATTTCTCCAAATGTATAGCAATCATAAAGAAATCGTGTGTTTTCGGGTATCGCTGGGAATCAGTACAATCCAACGTCTATATATACAGGGTGAATTTTATAAGGTGTAACAGGATTTATTCTAAGATAGATGGGATCATTACAAACAAAAGTTGCAAATATACATTAGGGATATTTGTAATAGTTTACGAGATATACATTTTTAAAGTTGGTCCAATCAGAGCGCGCCGAGAAGCGTTGGAGCTGCCCACTCCCCACCCTAGCAGCCAATCCCCGAGAAATAAAAATGATTGCGTAATAATATCATAAATAAAATTGACTGCTCTGAATTTTGCAACCCCAAATGTAACGCCCTACACTGTGCTATCTCTACGACTAGAGCGGGAGTGGGCGGTTCCACCGCTTCTCGGCGCGCTCTGATTGGACGAACTTCAACAATGTATATCTCGCGAAATATTAAAAATATCCCTAATGTATATTCGCAACTTTTGTTTGTAATGATCCCATCTATCTTAGAATAAAGCCTGTTACACCTTATGAAATTCACCCTGTATATACATATTGATGACGTAACACTAGAAACTCGTATATACGTGTTCCATTGTCCGCCAGCGATTTTGGTCTAAACAAAGCAGTTGACGCCAGTTGATGTTTTTTGTTCGCCTGTGATGAAATTCATATCCGTGACTGGTGTTTATTTAAGAAAACTGAGAGTTTCAAGTGTTTTGTTGGACTAAATTTAAGTTTTGCTTATTCAGAAAGAAAGACATTGAAAAGTCACGAGTACTCTAGTTCATATGCAAATCTATCACGAAAATGTTTATAAGAAAATAAAAAAATAATTCTAATTTCTTTAATAATCTGTTTTATTGATTGAGCATCCACATACCCCCAACCGTGAATTAATTATTGTTAATCTATAATAATTAATTAATAAAGGTTTTCTATTGACAGCCCAGAAATCACTAATTTCTAAAACTCAGGAATGACTAAAAATCATTGGAATCAGCAGAAATCATGTGAAATCACGGGTTATCTTATTGATTAGAAAATCATGGGAACCGCAGTGGAAATCGCAAGGAATCGATTCCTTTTGAAAATCGTTGTGTCACCGAATCTGCGAGTGTTAACCCCCTTGGAATTTGCTCAAAATCCATCAGAGAATTGGTATGGCATAGCTCGCCCGATATTGGACCTTCCTAGCCTTTTTTGGTTCGAGAATAAAAGAAAGTTGGGACACAGCATCATGGAAAACGAAAACAGGAACAAAACTAGCATTGAACCGTACGTAGCTATGCCTTGGGTAGACATCGCCGCATACGACTGGAAGGAATATCTTACCATCCTGAGAATAAAAACTCAATGCTGCAGATCTTGTACCCAATTATCAATATTGATTGGGTATATTCGATTCGATAAAAGATTCTCCATTAAATGGCTTATGGCAGCAACAAGAGCCCTCGCAATGCTTCCAAACATTGATCAAATACTTCACTCAATCTGTGGACAATATGCTAACAAAGAAGGAATCGTAAATACCAATATCGGCATGGTAATCAAAACGAAAACACTTCAAACTATCAGAATATCACTAACGTCTAACATGCTTACTAGGACCTTTGGGGCAACTTCTTACAAGATAGGTCGAGTTTTTTTTTCACAAGGACACACATCCAGGATGATTTTAACTTGTCCAGATATGGTACTTTCGTATTTTACAAATCTTGGATACGTGGCAACTTCACAGAAGCTAAGATGCAACGGGTAATCTATCGCTTGATGTTAGTCAGCTACAAAGAGGATTTGAGTATATTATGCCACATAATGACCAACGCTAACTGGAAGACTCACACGCAGTTAGATTATTATTTTAAGAAAGCTAATGCTACAGGAAAAGCCAGTATCTTTTCATACTTGAGACTGCAAATCAAACAGCTTTGTTGACAGAGACAGAGATTCAAGGGAGATAGCAACCATGGTTCTGTGGGCAAGGAACACAACAGTTCTTGAACGAATTTGTTGACAAGCTTCTCTCAACCGATGAGATTGTAAGAAGGATGCTTTAATAGTCGGATACACTAAGTAAATGTTGTTTGTAAGGAATTTTCTCATAATTTCTTTACAGGGAGGCTGAACATAGACTACATAGTTCGACATGAAGATCAAGGCCATTTGCAAAAGAAGGGAGCATTCAATGGTGTATTGTTTGAAATGGTACCCGTTTAAAAATTATACACTGAAATTGTTTGTTTCCTTTTATATCATTTGCCAGTTAGGAGAATCAATTTAAATTATAACAAAGATATTTATTGTTCCTTGGACATTATTAACTATTGCCATTGTGATTATAATACGAATACACAAATCCTAAATATTTCCATGGACTGATTGTAGGAAGTAATATTTCCTCGTATGAATGACAAAACGAATGCGAATGAGTGTAGCGAGTGTCTGATTGGAAAGAAGAGTCGTTTGCTTAAAAGTCTCGAAAAGATTTGGCAGCTTGGGGAGGGAAAGCAAACGAAGATTGGCCGATGGGCAATCTCAAACAAAGTATTGAACAGAGTAAGTATACAAAAAGCGCATATCCCGATAATCATATGTACTTCACTCGACTAAATATATTAATCTTTATTGTGCGATATGTGTCTTTTCATTTTCTAACGTCTTCTATGGCAATCCCACATAATATCATGTTAAATACTCGATTCCATTACCCAAAAATATTTGTTCTTCAATTTTATTCGGTGGTCTGTTGTGTTTTCGTTCCCATTGGTAGCAAGGATGGAAGGCAAATTGATAGTGCGATACCTAATGGTGGCGTCACGAATTAAAAACAAATTGGACGTTGGGAAACTCAAGAAAGGTTGGAATATCAAAGCGAAGGGAATACTGGTAAATATGAATACAAACTTCAGATCGCGGAAGAAAAGTTGACAAATATGAATAGAAAAACCTCGAATTAACCGCTCAGAGTGCGATACTACCGTGTACTTATATCAAATTGAGGAAAGAATTTCATGCAAGTATTTTAAAAATAGATATACAGGAATATTTCGAATTATCGGTTCTAAATGTGGAACAGAAATTTCCGAATTCACAATGTGTTGACCTAAAATGGCAGCTCCAGGAGGAAAATTTTTTGATTTTTATAAAACATAACATAGCAAAAATTTAGATTGCTATTCTTGCAATTATGCTTGTTTGCAATTTGTTTGCAATTTTCTTCGCTTGTGTTAAATTGCTCTTTTTAATATTTATAATATTCATACTGTTATTTCAATCACATTCAATGATCCTGCTATAAGCAAGTTCAATAAATCTCACAAAAGAAAAAACGATTAAAGAGTTAAATATTAATGTTGTGGATTACATGCGATATTCAAATATTTAACCCCTTCATCGTGTACGACGGATATTGAAACTAAAAAAGCATGCGTGTAGCCAATAAATTTACACACTTTTGAAAAAACTGATTGTTCCTTTTACAATTTTAATAGCAATTTTAATAGTGCCCTGAGGTTCTGGAGGCCACTGAAAGAAATATGCTATACGACTCTGTTAATTCAAAATCTTGGATTCAATATGGTGGATAGAAATAAAAATAAATCGAGCGATTGGTCCCCGAATTAAAAAAAAAAAAAACGATTGAAAAATCCATTCGTTTCGGCAGAGGCAAAGCCTGAACGCCTGAGTGTTAGCCTAGAGTCTAATATTCTAATTCGACTTTTGATCTCCCAATATCACATTTGGATTCAGCGGACAAAAAACTTAACGCATTTATTTTACTAAAAATACAATTATTTTTCGACGTTTATTTCGATTTTTGCAAATCTGATATTCCGTTAGGTCGAATTTCCTAAATAAAATTCAAGGATATAAGAATACTCTAGGTATTTAACTATTATTAAAAATTTGCCTCCACCATATTGAATCAACGATTCTGATTTTTTAAATTGTCGTAAACTCACATTTTCATAAAAATTCATTTTTCATACGTTGCCGCCATGTTTTAGTACAAACGACATCAGCAACCTTAATACTAGACTCATGACGTAAATCTAAAAATCCTTTTTTCAAACACTGCTGACACGGCAATTTAATTTTCATTACACTGCAAACGGGTTGATTGGAAAAGTCTGTCGTAAAAATATGGAAATAATTATAGTTGAACAGCAAAACTTCTCTTTGGTTCTTCACCTTCAAACGTGAATCGTTACACCGTCGTAACACCGTTCTAAAAAATCTACTTCCACTTTCCACCAAGAAAAGAAACCTTGGTTCAACTTTCTCTGAAAAATCTTGGTTTAACTTTCATTCGATATAAGACTTAAAAAATTCATACATCGCTGTAAATTATATTCGATTACATTCATCGTCTCGATAATTACCAACCATTGTCCAAAAACTGTAATTTGATCTTCAAAAAAATAAATTATCAAAACGATTCACGACGGCGATTATTGGAATCGAATGGTCTTATCCAAAATAATTCACTTCCCTACAAAAGAGAGTAAGCAATACGAGAAATTGAAATATGAATTTACAACGTCTATTCAACATAGTTAAAAGTGTTACCGCTGCGTCAAGTGGTGTAATGGTCAAATTTGTTAGAAACTGTCAAATAAGTTTTAACCCCATTTCCATTAAATTAATAATTGCCCAACTCTGACAGTTCGCATCACTCCATTCTCCTCAAAAATCCCATCGACCAACATGTTCGACTGGTCCTTGTACACATAATTGTCACCGTTCTTACCATTCGAGGACTTTTATTGTTTATGGAACGGACGCTTATAATTCATGGAAAAATACATTTTCTTTTTTTTCTCGGCTGCTCTTAAAACCGTTAAACACTAGTGTTAATTGTCTCCTTAAATTTATATCATCAATATGGGCATCGACCTATGTATAATCCTTTTTATTCGTTTTTTTTTTCTTTCCTCTCATTATTACTCGTGTTAGAATTATTCGTTAAGGTCAAAGTTGAATGCGAAAGATCGAATTTCGCGAAATTGGCAAGGGAAGGCGAAAGAGAGACCCTTTTATCCGAGTTAATGCGTTACAGCTCGGGCCCCTCCGCGCTTTTCTTTCGCGTTCGTTTGATCGTTTAATTGTCATACGTTCTTCGTTAACTTATTTTGAGCTACGGACGATAATCATCAACACCGATCAATTTTGATTCGAACACGCCTCAACTGTCCGGGGCTTCGAATTTCATGTAATTATTTTTCATTTTTTCCTCAGTATTTTCTCACGATTTTTTCGCAATGGGTCGAAGCTTATTCACACACGTGATATGGCATTGTAGAGCCGCGCGAAAGACTTTAAAATGCACGCGAAATTGGGCACGGGGCGTGCTTTTCCGTCTTCGTCGGGCGCGTTATTCTTTTTCTCGCTCGTTCCTAGTCATCTCATTCTTCGTTTGGTCATCTCCGAAACAAGTTTGATAAATATGACAGTCAACAAAGATAATTACTAATTATACATTTAACAAGGATGCGACATGTGTCTTTCATCGGCGCGTGTTTTATATAAAAATTATCGAAAGAAAATAAGTTTTAAGAAATTTTCAACGTGCTGTCTCCGAAAATTTACATTTTTCACAGTTACGATTGGGACTTGTTCTTCGCTGTTGTTCGATGCTCGCTCGTCGACTTTTAATCCGACGACGTTGGCAGTTTCGAAGACATAAAGAAGTCTCTCGCACAATCGAATAATGGAAAAACACCTTATTCAGGTACCAGATTTTCGAGTCACTCGTATCAGCACCGAGTGTTTTCCATCCGAATGGATGATATTCGGGTATTGTAGCCACGGTCACTCGAGTGTTCTCATTAGGATGCCTAGTTCGCGGAAGGAAGCACCTAACTTACCAGGAATTGCTTGTTTCTTCTGGACTAGATCTCGCAATGTCGTGAGTTTGTCGTAACAGGACAGGCACTTATGATATCTGTAAAAAGAAAAACAGAAATAACATTAGTAGACTGTTATCTTGAAAAAAGAAGCTGAGAAATGATAAATTATTTAATATTATTCGACGAATTATAATTGTTCTTGTTATATTTTGAGTAGGACAATCAAAATCACAATCACAGCGGTGATCGCCTTATCCACAATATGTAGATATTTGATACAAGGACCCGGGGCCAAACTGAAGACAGCAATAGGCATGCTTAGCCTCATCGAGACACTTCCCAGCAAAAGTAGACTCTGTTGTCATACAGACTGTCGTCCAGGCTAGCATTGGCACCAGTCCTATACTTATCGTCACTCCTAGTAGAAAAACTGAGAGAGATAACCCTGGTTTTAATAGATTTAAGGGCATCGATCAGTAACGAGAAAAACAGCTTAGAGCTGGAACCTACAAACATTGTGGCGAGGAAAGCGGCTCAGTAACATTCACAAAGCAAGCCCAGGATAAAACTGGGCAGAACTTCTATAACGCTTTAAAATCAGTATTTCCGGATTCAACGAAATAGGGAAAACAGAATGAACTTCTCCGGAGGCAAAGAGTAGTGGTTTTCCGAATGAAGGATTGAAAGGCTACCGGTGCGGAGTCCACTAAAAGGGGATTGTAGCTGATAACCTACAATGCCCAAGGCTCCTCTGTATGTCATAGAAGTATGGAGGTTGAAAACAGGTTGAAAACAAGCATTAGCAAAGTTCTACGATGCGTTCATGAAAGTGACAATAGACCTCCTCATCGACGACACAGCAAACTGTCTCTAGAAGCTACCATCGGAAAGACGGAGTGTGGAAATCCCAACACGTTGGAAAGCTCAAAATTACATTTTGGAATAAAAATGGAATAAGGATGATAGCCAAAAATCTGACTCAGTGTCATACAAGAACATGAAAAAAGGATTGAAAAGAAAGACATACTGAAATGTAGATGGATCATACAGGGACCTATTAGGGGAATGAACCAGTCCAAGTATTGAAATGTGCAAGTTAAGAAAAAAAGTGGACTGGTTAGAAGCTGAAGCTACAAACGTGGGCCCCTCATGAACATGTCCATCTTAGGCCAGTGAAACAACAACTTGGTCATTTCCAACTTGAATGCTTCGCTACTTTTCTAAATTCACTGAAACTTAGCTTAAGAAGATTCAATTGACAGCTATACTTAAATAATTAAGAAGACACGTAAATTTATGTCCAATCAGACCATAAACGAGTGACGTTCCTTCTCCAAAACATCTTGAGGAACACTGAAACGGTCTCCCAGTTTTTGAGGACTAGTCGTTTAAAATTGAAACTATTTGATGTCGGTGACTTTTCTAAAATGGCCCCTAATATCGAGCGTCTAAGCGTCAGAAATATAAAACAATCCGAATTAGCCATTTGCAGTACCATATTTAACGAAAAACATGAAAACAGAACGTAAAATTTCTAGAAATTGGAAATACTGAATTTTTACCTTTCCTCGCGCGAGACATCCACCCCGATCGTATGCAACGGTGCTTCAACGTTTGACTTGATGACGGGGGCAAAGTTACGAAGTATCAGCCTCAGAGCCGCAATTCCAACAGTCACGTACCTGAAGACAAAAATAATTCTAATGTTAAAATGATAATGCAATTATACACATCACTCAATAGATCTCAGGGAAACAAATAAATGGGCACCACTCACTGTGGAAGGATGTTCAACAGATTTGCGACTATCAAAACTGCCCGCCTTATTTTTTACATTTTCTTAAGCCTTTATGTTTCAAGAAATACTCGTTAAATTTCACGTTAAGATTTCATACAATAGTAAAGTTACGGCCCTCAAAGTCTAAGCTTATGTTAGGTCGATGCTGCACCTGAAATCTCAAACGTGATTTTCTCGAAACTTACATTTTTTAAATCTCTCCCAAAAATATCTCGAAAATGGAACATTTATTTGAAATTTGTTTTAGTTATTCTACATATACATTCGCATGTGGATTCTTTTTTACTTTTCCTTTTTTTTTCATTCTTAGGGGAAAAAACTGTATTTGAATAATCTATTGGGTATTTTCGTTTCGGTTGATTTTCTAGGTACCTGGTATAAGTCACGAAGTCATTTTTTGGGCTACCTTTTCGATGCTATATCTTCACCAATTTGCATTATTTTTCATTTTAAAAAATCCAAACTTACTTGGAAATGTATAAGTATTATTTACTATGGCAAAAACCCCAATCTGGTAGCTCAAATGGTTTCATGAAAAGAAAATCCCAAAAACATGGTCCAAAATAAATCAAACGTATTAGAAATAACGAGATTTGCAAATTATATAAAAATCGTGTTGAACAAATATTGATGGAACTGAAAGATATTGCTTTCGCATCCGGAAAAAACATTGCTATTGTTATAAATTCCAATTGCTGTTTTTTTATACCAAACATCATGTTTTCAAAATTAATTTCGTCATAATTTTCTTTTTTCAGTGATTTATAATGTTACAAAGTAGATATGTTATCTTAGAGAGACAGTGGCGTAGGGGTAGCGTTCGCGGTTCACACGCAGTGGGCCCGGGTTCGATTCCCGCCGGCACTAATGGAGTTTTTCTATGCTCTCGGTAGTTCGGATCCCATGTAAGAAAAACTGTACGTCCATCGGAGTGGTTTGATGGCGGAAATGTGCATGAGGAGAGGTTGCTGGAAATGTGTATGAGGAGAGGTTGCTGGAAATGTGTATGAGGAGAGGTTGCTCTAAATGTGTATGAGGAGACGATGCTGGAAATGTGCATGACGAGAGGTTGCCAAAAATGTGTATGAGGAGCGGTTGCTGGAAATGTGTATGAGGAGAGGTTGCTGAAAATGTGTATGAGGAGAAATTGTTGAAAATGTGTATGAGGAAGAGGTTACTGGAAGTCTGTGAGGAGCGGTTGATAGAAATCTGTATGAGGAAGAGATTGCTGGAAATGTGTATGAGGAAAGGTTACTAGAAATGTGTGTGAGGAGAGCTTGCTGGAAATGTGTATGAGGAAGAGGTTGCTGAAAGTCTGCGAGGAGCGGTTGATAGAAATGTGTATGAGCAGCGGTTGCTGGAAATGTGTATGAGGAAGAGGTTGCTGCAAATGTGTATGAGGAGAGGTTGCTGGAAATGTGTATGAGGAGAGGTTACTAGAAATGTGTACGAGCAGAGATTGCTGGAAATGTGCATGACGAGAGGTTGCCCGAAATGTGTATGAGGAGCGATTGCTGGAAATGTGTATGAGGAAGAGGTTGCTGGAAATGTGTATGAGGAGAGGTTGCTGGAAATGTGTATAAGGAAGAGGTTGCTGAAAGTCTGCGAGGAGCGGTTGATAGAAATGTGTATGAGCAGCGGTTGCTGGAAATGTGTATGAGGAAGAGGTTGCTGCAAATGTGTATGAGGAGAGGTTACTAGAAATGTGTGTGAGGAGAGCTTGCTGGAAATGTGTATGAGGAAGAGGTTGCTGAAAGTCTGCGAGGAGCGGTTGATAGAAATGTGTATGAGCAGCGGTTGCTGGAAATGTGTATGAGGAAGAGGTTGCTGCAAATGTGTATGAGGAGAGGTTGCTGGAAATGTGTATGAGGAGAGGTTACTAGAAATGTGTACGAGCAGAGATTGCTGGAAATGTGCATGACGAGAGGTTGCCCGAAATGTGTATGAGGAGCGATTGCTGGAAATGTGTATGAGGAAGAGGTTGCTGGAAATGTGTATGAGGAGAGGTTGCTGGAAATGTGTATAAGGAAGAGGTTGCTGAAAGTCTGCGAGGAGCGGTTGATAGAAATGTGTATGAGCAGCGGTTGCTGGAAATGTGTATGAGGAAGAGGTTGCTGCAAATGTGTATGAGGAGAGGTTGCTGGAAATGTGTATGAGGAGAGGTTACTAGAAATGTGTACGAGCAGAGATTGCTGGAAATGTGCATGACGAGAGGTTGCCCGAAATGTGTATGAGGAGCGATTGCTGGAAATGTGTATGAGGAAGAGGTTGCTGGAAATGTGTATGAGGCGAGGTTGCTGGAAATGTGCATGACGAGAGGTTGCCCGAAATGTGTATGAGGAAGAGGTTGCTGGAAATGTGTATGAGGAGAGGTTGCTGGAAATGTGTATAAGGAAGAGGTTGCTGGAAGTCTGTGAGGAGTGGTTGATAGAAATGTGTATGAGGAGCGGTTGCTGGAAATGTGTATGAGGAAGAGGTTGCTGGAAATGTGTATGAGGCGAGGTTGCTGGAAATGTGCATGACGAGAGGTTGCCCGAAATGTGTATGAGGAGCGGTTGCTGGGAATGTGTATGAGGAAGAGGTTGCTGAAAATGAGTATGAGGAGAGGTTACTAGAAATGAGTATGAGGGGAGGTTGCTGGAAGTCTGCGAGGAGCGATTGCTAGAAATGTGTATGAGGAAAAGTTGCTAGAAATGGGTATGAAAGAAGATGCAAAAAGGTGGAAGTATGCCTTACATTAGAATTTGTGCATACAACCACCCCGGTCCGATAGTTATCTATCGAATATGCACCACGTTACTATCTATCTAGTTATGCTATCTTAAATAATTGATAGGATTTTTAACATTTTTTATGAAAGAATTGCTTCCCCCAGCCATAAAACAGTCTCTGTGATGAGACAAAGAGTGACAAAGAAACTGAGGAAATATTGCAATAAAAAAATCACACAATTTAGCCACAGAGTTTTGAAAATTTACGCGTTAACGAGACAGGCCGCGAATACGCTGCACGTATCGAACAAAAATTCATTGCCCCCATTTCGATTCGATGCGCGCGATTCTGACACGGCGATCGTGAACCCTTTATCGGTGACGGGAGGCGCGAGCGTGCCGAATCCAGGGAAGCCTGGCATGCCCCCGTTATTTATTAGGATCGTTACAACGCAATAAAGGGTTCCGGACCCACCTAGAGTTTCACGGTGGGTGGAGTAAGATCGGATGAGCACGCCTGCCTCCACGTACACGTTGATAAAAAGGTCGAGAAAAATATTATACCAACAATGAGTATAATGCCGATTTTTTATATCGACAAAAAGAAATAAACCCCAACAAAAATCGAACTAAAATATTTTGTTTCAATGACGCCATTTTCCGATTGTTTTAATTATACTTACAATTAGTTCCCAGGATAAATATACTCAACACAGCAGCCCACAAAATTAATCCCCAAACATTTTATAAGTCTGCGAATGTCTGTAAGAATTATTGTTCGCTTTCTTAACAATTATACTAAAAATTTGATAAATCTAAGTATGATAAAAAAATGGATAGTAAAAATGTTAATCGGTTTGTTTTTTTTATCCAGAAAAATGGCTTAACTTTCGTTTCTTATAGTAAAATACCAGCTTAAGGTCAATACGATGGAAGATTAGATGCGAAAGAAATTTAAAAAATTTTAAGTCATTGACCGGCTCCTCAATGACTCAAAGTGTATTCCCCTTTTGTATTCTCTAATCGTTCACAATACAAATTTTTGAGGTTATATTTTTGTAGAATAAACAACACTTCGCGAGCCCTACGAATGTATTGTTTGAAGCAATTCGTTACCAACCAACCCAATTTCGCGTTGCTTTGAGGTTCAATGTTCAATGTACACTTCCACCACCTCGAAAACGCGATGTACTATTCCTCTGGTATAACGCAACGGATTAAGAAATAATTCAACTTAAACCATACAGAATGATGGCAGAATTAACTGAAATAAATTTTATCCCGATCGGTTGCTCCGTACCAGAGAATTTGGAAATTGAATTTTGTAGGTATGAAGCTACTCCAATAACCTATAACACTGGGTTTTCAAAGATGCAAGTCATACATAGCTATATAAAAGCTGATTTGAAGTATAACTAATCTAAATTTCTTAATTTTTAATATATTTCTGTAAGATGGGTTGGCATTACCATTAAAAAATTCAAAAAACGTTAGACAATTTTGGTTTTTGTTTGTTTTGGTCGTTAGACAGGTTTGCACGTATGGTTTTCTAAAGTGAGATTACGTTTTGTAGTACTCGTTATTCAAATAACTATCGATTTCTCAGCTCAGCTTGCGAAAAATATGAACAAATTATTTTATACTTTGCTAAAACTACAAAAGCTCAAATGGATCGATTTTTATAAATAATTAAAAGAAAATGGCGTTTTCTGAACTCATTTGGCATGTATCGTTGGATATGTCTAAACCAAACCTCTCTTTCCTGTTCTCTTATAATGGGACAAACCATTTATAACAATTTTGATTACCGATTTATTGCTATATTAATGTTCATTGCGAAAGAAAAATAATTAAATCATTTTAAACAATTTCCCAACGTGTACTGTTTTTTTCCAAAACTGTTTTTCACAAACATTCCTCACTGACCCCGATTTATTAATTTATTTACTTCGTCAATGATGTCCAAAAATAAAATTCTTCCAAAAGACTAAAATTCATTTCCCTTCCCTATTATAAACCAAAAAATCCAGAAAGCCAGTGGCATAGGGGTAACGTTCCCGACTCACACTTAGTGGGCCAGGGTTCGATTCCCATCGGTAATTGAATGAAAAAAAAAATTTTTTTTTGTGCTCTCGGTAGTTCAGAAACCATCTAAAAAAAACTGCAGGTCCACCGGAGTGGTCGATGGTGTAATTAAGGCTGGAGATCTGTATGAGGAGAAAAGACCTATGCACCAAGTTTACTATCTATCACCAAAAAATCCAAGAAGTATTTTCTAGATGAAAAAAAAAGATTAAAAAAATAATCATCTTGCTATCGAATGATAAAAAAAAATTTAGATGTGGCAAAACTTCGACAACGCTTTAAAATCAGTATTTCCGGATTCAACGAAATAGGGAAAAGAGAATGAACTTCTCCGGAGGCAAAGAGTAGTGGTTTTCCGAATGTAGGCTTGAAAGGCTATCGGTGCGGAGTCCACTAAAAGGGGATTGTAGCTGATAACCTACAATGCCCAAGGCTCCTCTGTATGTCATAGAAGTATGAGGGTCGAAAACAGGTTGAAAACAAGCATTAGCAAAGTTCTACGATGCCTTCATGAAAGTGACAATAGACCTCCTCATCGACGACACAGCAAACTGTCTCTGAAAGCTACCATCGAAAAGACGAAGTGTGGAAATCCCAACACGTTGGAAAGCTCAAAATTACATTTTGGAATAAAAATGGAATAAGGATGATTGCCAAAAATCTGACTCAGTGTCATACAAGAACATGAAAAAAGGATTGAAAAGGAAGACATACTGGAATGTAGATGGATCAAGCAGGGACCTATTAGGGGAATGAACCAGTCCAAGTATTGAAATGTGCAAGTTAAGAAAAAAAGTGAACTGGTTAGAAGCCGAAGTTACAAACGTGGGCCCCTCATGAACATGTCCATCTTAGGCCAGGGAAACAACAACTTGGTCATTGCCAACTTGAATACTTCACTACTTTACTAAATTCACTGAAACTTAGCTTCAGAAGGTTCAATTGACAGCTATACTTAACCCTTAGTCTGCCTAGGGTTTTTTGGCACCTTCAGTCTGCCTAGGGGGGTCGTTGGCGTCCTGACGGTTTTTCAACCAGTTTCAATGGGGTTAAAAATCTAAAGAAATTCATGGAGTTTCTTTAAACCTTTAAGTTGAAGTATCGATCATAAAATTATAAAAAAATTTATTTTTTAATATATTATTTATCCAAAAAATGATAAAAAACGGTATCAATGCATTTGTTCACTCAAAAAATCATAACTTTAAGACAAATAAAGATATCGAAACTGCCAAAAAAGAATATTAAAGGGGAAGATTGTCGCTTTCGAGAAAAAAATCAACCGTATCCAATTTTTGTTAAATTAACCTTAAGTTTGGGACCTAAAAATTGGCAATAATTTAGTCGCAAATTTCGAAGTAAAGAGGCAATAAATGTGTATTAAATACAAACTAAGTAATAAAATCAGTAATAACTCATTCGTTAAGTGTCACAATATATTTTTATTGTAGAAAATATGAAAAAAATTAGAAAAAGTTAGAAATTACGAAAAAAAAAAATTGAAAAAAATCGAATTTTTTTTTTTGCGCCCAAATTTTTTTGTGGCACTTTTATAGCCTCAATAAAGACTTTCAAGCGAAAAAACGAAAAAAAAATTACTTACAGTTTTGACAACCGCCGTCTGCCTAGGGGGGTCGCATGCGTCCGGAACGAAAATCAATTGCTCCTTACAACAGCTGGGTAAGAACTAGAATAGCGCCTCTTTGCAGGTCGGGTCTAGAGGGGCCTAACTTTTTTTACATAAGCCTAACAGCGCCTCCCGTGATCGGATTTAGGAGTTACACCGACATTTGATTTTCGCTCGGACGCAAACGACCCCCCTAGGCAGACTAAGGGTTAAATAATCAAGAAGACACGTAAATTTATATCCAATCAGACCATAAACGAGTGATGTTCCTTCTCCAAAACATCTCGGGGAACACTGAAACGGTCCCCCAGTTTTTGAGGACTAGTCGTTTAAAATTGAAACTATTTGATGTCGTTGACTTTTCTAAAATGGCCCCGTATATCGCCAAGAGTCTATCACAAAAAAATCCAAGAAGTATATTATATTTCTAGATGAAAAACAAGATAACAAAAATCATCTTGCTATCGAATGATAAAAAAAAATGTAATGTCGAAAAAGGGCCTGGGTATGTATGTGGAGGATCGGTTGAAGCACGTGCACATTTGTCGAGAAGAGGGGGAGTCGCAAATGGTTTTTGAAATTCATTGGGGCTTTTTTTTCTCACGACTCCGGGCTCCCTGCGAACCTTGACGAATAAACCGTGAAAGTGACCGTGGATCGAATTATGCAAACTCGTGCGTTTTTAAGCGTTCCCATTTGAATGTTTACAAGACAATTTTATACGGGGGTCAGTTGCATTGGCAAATGTGTACAAAAGTCTTGTGACATAAATTAACGCCACTCAACTTGGATATGTCTTATTCCAATTCTATCCTCACTTTATCTACACCACATCACATTCTCGTCTGGGACTATCGATGGGATTTTGTGTTACAATTTTTATAAAAGTTTATAAATTTTATAAATGTCTAAAAGTTTCAGACTAAGAAACAACATCCAAGAATAGTTTATTCTTTTCGTTAAATTTGTAAAATTATTATAAATGTTATATGGTGAAAAAAAATTAAATTGTTTTCACATTTTTTTATTGACTTTTCAACTGTAAGAAGAAATAATAAAAATTGTTTTTTTTTGTTATTAACGTTATTGTTTACGGCGAGAAATGAACGACTGATAAACACTGGGGTGCCTCTTGGTCGGCATCATAACTTCACAAAGAATTATCCAATTTGCAAAAATTAAGCAGAATGTAATAAAGAAATGTAGTAGTTATAATTCGACGGAGAGAAATTTGTTGTTTTATCAAAAATTAAAAAATTACAGTACTTCAAACTTTAGTATGCAATTTAAAAAGAAAAATGTGTTTAATATTTTATAAAAAATTGTTGAACCAGAAAATTGTTAAACCCTCTCGACAGACTAGAGACAAGAATATTTATCAAGAATTAAAAAAAAAAGTTAGAAAATATTAAAAATTGACTGAGTTATCGTGCATACCATGTCTAAAAACATAGTTTCCAGAAAAACGCGTTTAAAGTTTCGTCAGAACAGAGTGGAACTTTGTTAAACATTTTTTTTAATCCTTAAAAATGTAAAGAATAAAAATCTGTAAAAAAAATCAAAATAAATTTAAATTTATTGCATTTAGGTTTTCCTTTTAGGGAAAATAAATTTCCAAAACGAGAAACCCAAATTATTGGCAGTTTGCACACATTGGTCGGTATGCTTATACATGCCTCGAGTTTACTCTGCAAGTCCACTCGAACAAAGTGTCTACTTGAGAGTGTAGACAGGAGCCACCCTTTAGATATTCAATAAAGTGGCCATCATTGAGTCAATCGATCAAAATCAATAACGAGATCATTATTTATCATTCGGTAAACGAAAATTGCTGAAAGAAAATAAAAATAGAAACGTTGCACACTTTGCAAGGAAATCCCAGCCTGAAGCCAGTTGTAAAGCCATTTTAGAAATAAAATTTTTGTTCATTCTGGAAATGTAGAAATGTGTCCAGTAGAGAGGTAACTGGCTTGGAAATTAGGTAACAGCTGTAAGGCGGCCGATAATTAGTCGAATTCGCTTTTAGCATGGTACTTTGTGGCCATGAACCGTGAACCGATGTCTACGGAGCTTGTTAATTACAAATTTCCTGCTCTCGTTGACTCGACATTGACATTGCTCGCGCAAAAGCCTAATTAGTTCTTGGATGGCAAGGTTCGTAACGTATTGGGGGAACTTCATGCTACGCTGATTCGACGATCGGTCTCGGAATTTATAAATATTTCCTTGTTTTCGTTTTTTCCCATTTTCTGCCATTTACCTCTTTGCTTCTTATTTAATTTTTATTCCAAGGATATGTTTTATTTTAACTCACTAAATAGATAAATTTTCATTTCTTTTTTTCCAATTATTAAATTAAACTGTACGCGTTTCACTTGGTTTTCTTTAGTGCAGAGCAATATCGCGATGAAAACAATTTTCGATGAAACGAGACCAATGTTTGTAAATAGTCAATATTTTGAGACTGGGATTTAGTTTCAGGTTGATTTATTTTTTCTCGACTGGTATTTTGGGCCACTAATTCGCCAACGTCTTGATTATAATAATTTCCCAACTGTGACGTTTAACTCTTACCGCGCAAACGTTTTGTATTGATTTCAAAGTGTAAACCTGGGTCATTTTTGTCCAGTCCCAGGGATATTTCTCTCCCACTAATCAGGCTAGAAAAAGCAACCAAAAAATGCATATAGCTTCTTCGATTCGTCTATGATAATATTAGAAAAAAGATATTGTTTAACAATTCGTTTAAACATGTTTTTGCAACACTAATAGAATGGAGGCTGCGCTATGTACAGTGCTGTACATAAAATTTAATCATTTTTGAGTGGGTGGACTAAAAATATAAATAGAAAAAGGAAGTTGAAGCTGAAAGACGAAGGAAAAGATGCCCGGCAATAATGTATTTGAAAATCGAAACTAGGTAATTAATTTTGCAACATAAAAATCAGAATTTTCATGGCCTCTCAGTCGATACTCTGCTACCCAATTCTGTGGTAATAAAGAATCATTAATCGAAATTTCAACGAAATATTCTTGCACTCCACAAATTATTTTAAGTTGGACCACTGGTTTTTGAAGATGTCCTCAACACAAGAAAATTTGCCTGACTTCTTCGAAGATCACAGTATCATAGACTTGAGTAATATCCAAAATATTACATTTTACTGGACTCAAACTTATGGCTTGGGGAGCAAACAAATCTTGTCTAAATGGAACTTTTTACTTGTTGCAGGCAAAACTAAACTGGAGCGACTTTATACATATTATTTAAACATGTAAATAAAATCCATTCCATTTTACTCAAGTCTTTTACGTAAATGCCTGAATGTGGGGACATTGATTCAACTGTATTTTCACACAGGGATACTAATCCAATTAGTTAGCACGTCTATGACAACAGTGTGTCTTTTTATATTTCAATGATAAGATTCAAATGTACTAGTTATTGTCCCATTTTTTAATGAACGTTGTATAATCCTAATTATTCGTTTAAATAGAAGTTTTAGAGAAGAATTTATAATGTATCTTCTTGTTCCTGGAAAGTCAAAAGACAACTTGGAAAATGAACGACTAACTGGAAAGCAAGCACAAAAATCTTACTAATTTCCACAAATTATTGGAACTTATAAATTGTATTGTGCGAATTTACCAGGATTGCTGTAAATGATTTGAACGTGGACCTTTACAATCCAAGAGAAGTTATCGTTACATTCGTTGAAGAATATTCCAACGCTTAAAAGGATTTCCAACGAACATTCTCGGTTCGTCATTGAGCGCGTCGGCCAAGTGTCCGGAAATTGCGAGACCACGAACAACCGTGGAAGGGTTTAAAAGTTTTTGCGGTCATATTCATCGCGAGTCATCATTTTTGCACCGAGCGAGAAAGTAGGAACGTCGGATTTATCGCCTCGTCTGCCTTACGTGTTGAAGTCAGTCTCCGAAACGGCCAATGAACAGTGCAGCCGCTTGAAAACTTTTTGCATCGTTCGTCCCTTCTTTCGATTTTCCAATCCATTTCATTGATTAATTTCGTTACTACTTGTCCCAAAATTATGAAAGGAAAAGGCTTTGTCTGCCACAGTACTGAGTAACATTGTTCCAGCTTGGAAAAAAAAAATCAATTACCAAAACAAAAATCAAGTCAGAAACAAAAGAAATCATATTTAATGAAAATGTCATGGGAAAAATTGAATCTCCGGTAACAAAATATTTTTCCAATGTTGGAAAAATTGTATATTCCCATTGTATGACAATTTGACTACAATCTTTCATCTCGTAGTTCGCCAAAAATCCGCTAGATGTCGCATGAACAGTGTATATCTCGCAGGCGAAGCGATGGGGCTCTAGCAATATAAGAATTGACATAACTTTCGAGATCGTGTAACTTATTTGCATCGATTCCAATAAGATGAATTGATATTCTGTTAAGTTTATTGCAAATATAAATTTGAATATTAATCTATCTTTAAATAACCTTTGCAAACGTAACTTTTTGCATCGTTCGTCTCTTTTTTCGATTTTCCAATCCATTTCATCGATTAATTTCGTTACTACTTGTCCCAAAATTATGAAAGGAAAAAGCTTTATCTACCACAGTACTGAGTAACATTGTTGGAAAACTTGGAAAACAAAAATCAAGTCACAAACAAAATAAATCATATTTAATGAAAATGTCATGGAAAAAATTGAATCTCCGGTAACAAAATATTTTTCCAATGTTGGAAAAATTGTATATTCCCATTGTATGACAATTTGACTCCAATCGTTCACCTCGTAGTTCCCCAAAAATCCGCTAGATGTCGCATGAACAGTGTAAATCTCGCAGGCGAAGCGATGGGGCTTTAGCAATATAAGAATTGACATAACTTTCGAGATCGTGTAACTTATTAGCATCGATTGCAATAAGATGAATTAAGTTTATTGCAAATATAAATTTGAATATTAGTCTATCTTTAAGGTAGTCCTATCGTTGGGTGGGGGATTAAAATTTTATTCCCGTTTTTTCTCACATTGGAAGTGGACCAAGCGTTAAAGTTCATTAAGAAAAGTTGTTGCAAATCGACTAAAGAACAACATACTCAAAATTCAAATTGATCCTACGGAAAGTTTATTTGTTATATAATAAACAAAATCATGAATTTTGTTTCCATAAGATTTGTTATAAAAACTAATCGAAGCTTCTTTGATGTCATATAAAAATGTTTGCAAAGTTTCAACAGGCTTCATCGGCCAAATGATCGAGATACTCGTTGTATAATGTTGCGATATTTAACACGGGCTCTTATGGCAGATTGCGAAAAGTGACGATTTTCAAGAATAAATATCGTGATTTTCGAGTCGATAAAGGACCCTGAAATTTTACACATATATACATATGACATCAAAGAACATTTGTGCAAATTTTCAGTGAAATCTTAACGGAAACGCTGTAACGATAGGACTACCTTAAATAACCTTTGCAAACGTAAATTTTGTTTAACACAACTTTTTTTACAAAACCCAATTTTGTTCGGTTATGAAAACAAAAATTGAATTCACTGTGTACTAAAGTGCTCCATCAGCAGCAATACGAGATCTCTTTCTCTTCGATCACAAAGCACTTGGGTAGTTGGAAAAAATCCTAGCACCGTTAAGCCGGTGCATGGGAATGGCCAATGCCACGTTGTGATCGATCCGTGACAGAAAGCGGGGTGGCACGAGCGAGGGTCGTCGCAAATTAGCCAAGACAATACGAGACAGTGGCAGATGCAAATTCGGGGATGAAACCTTTTATGGTCGCGCGAACTCGCCAGCAGAGCTCATTGTTCGAGATGGATTGAAACTTGAAGGGCACCACACTCGATACTTCTCTTTTTATCTGCATATGCCGACACGCTTTTCGAAAGGTTTTCAAACTATTCCAACATACGGCAACGTGTGTCTCTGACGATCTTTTTATCGAGCTGTCTGTCTCTTCGAATTCGATTTCACACGCGGACATTGAAGGCTGCAAGCATTTGTTACGCACTTACTGCGAAATGAGTAGCGAACTGTTCAGCCGCTTGAAAATTCTCAATTTTTCATCTTGCTATGTCTATTTAAGAATTTCAGACTGGCCGTTGCAAGCCATCATTTCCTTCGGTATTCACCTTCAATTTCCTTTTTATATTTCTTATTATCGAAGAAATTGTGCGCATTTTCTCAGATTTTTATGGCATGATTAGTAGAGAGAGAATTAACCCTGTGAGACCGGAGTACTTTCAAGCTTATGTGGTCCGCAGACGCATAGGGTGACGCATATATGCATCCTTAGAGCTCGAAGGGTTAAAGAGATGCAGTGGCATAGGACTAACGCCCGCGACTCATACCCAGCGAGCCCGGGTTCTATTCCCACCGACGACAATGTAATTTTTTCTGTGCACTCGGTGGTTTACAATCCATCTGAGAAAAACTGTAAGTCCTTCGAAGTGGTTGCTGGAAAATGTGTACGAGTAGAGATGTCCCACCTTGGTCTGAAAACTATCTATCGAATATGCACCACGTTAAAAGTACAATTAATAGTAGAGAGAGAATGGATCGGACTATAATGACCCAGGTTTACACGTCGAGGGCAGTAACAAAATTTCCACAGTTATTGATGTCAGATTTTTACGTTTCAACGTTCCAATACTACAGCTAATATACGCGACATATTCGTGTTAAAGTTCTCGTACCGTTAAGTATGTCGAACAAGCAAATAAAATTAAGCTCGTACTCACAGTTCGTATTTGCTTTGGAGTAGTTCGCCTATTGGCGCAAGAAGGGAATTGCAGAGATCCAAGTTCCACATCGTTCTATAATAAAATGAAATAGTAACATTTAGATCGTTTCTGATAAACTACACATAAGTAGTAAACATTAAATAACAATTAGTTCAATTTCATAGTACAATTGTTTCAACTTTGTTGCACGGGACGCAATAATTGCATTCACTCCCCGTTGCACAAAGTTGTAAAAAAATAAGTGTTAACACGTTGAGTGTCAGATCTACTTTGCTTCGATTTTCGTTTACGCCACGCAATATCATCCAAACAATTTAAGAGGCTCACAGAAAACATTACAAAAAACAAATGCCCGGGATGACTAACGAAAAGATACTCCAGATAAAGTTACAAAATTAGTTGATCAATTTTCAAACGAAAAAATTGGTGATAAATTTAACGAAAATAAATTGTAATTTGATGTTATACCTGTAAAGAAAAACCCCATCTATATTTCAATAGCTTTCTAAATAACGTTTATTTTTGGTAAAATACGATATTCCCCATTCATAAGTTCATCGAGGACTGATATCATCTAAACGATGTGGCATAAATGTGGCATAAACGGAAAATCGAATAAGGATGTTTGAGAAACGGCGTCGTATATTAAAAGTCAGTGTTACAGTCGACGGACATTTCAAAAACATAATTCGTACTTTCATCAGGACTGAGCAATCGACCGTATTAAAACTTTGCGGACATCTAGAGAAACACTGACTCTTAAATATATCATTGAAAAGAAGAAAAAACATCACTTTGTAAGAAAGTATATAGAACGTTCCGAATGAACGTACGTAGTTCGAGGAAACTATCAACAAATGTAAACTCCCTAGTTTACTTTGAAGCAACACGAACTTACGGCCTAAGAGTTAATACCCCAAGGAGATCGACGATAACGGATGGATCGTTCATGGCGACCGCTGAATCGATGGCAGACTAAAAATATAAAATAACAAATATAAATAAAGAGAAAAATGAGTGGGTACACGTGCGTAGGATAACTCATCGCATACACGTGTGACAATTACCTTAAGGTCTTTATTATGCCAAAGCGAATAAATGATTTGTAGAGATCGTTGTCGACTAGTTAAGACAGCCATCATAGAATCGTGTCCTCGCATCATACTACTGATTACTTCCGCTTCCGACATTTCACCGAGAACTCCCATCTGCGTGTACCCCGACGTTTGGCCGTATTTGTTCTAAGTCGAGGAACAATCAAGATTTTATAATGGGATCTTTTTTTTCTTAAAAAAAAACTTATCATCGACGTAAGATAACTCACGGGCAAAAAAGTCTCAGCATCGAGACCGTATGGCTTGTCGGCGCTCATTGGCACGAATTCCGCCTTTTCAGTATCCTCGACAGGTGGCCTGAGCTGTGGTACACGCGATTCTAACTTCGGGTTTGGCGTCACCTGAGCTTTCGATGGCTTTTTCGTGGTTGAAACGTTCCTCGCTGATAAGGGCGCATTGCCGATCAAGTTTCTATACATGTTCGTTTGTCTTGGCTGTCCGGTATTGGGGCGATTCAACTGCGGATCCGAAGGACTATGCCTTATACTGTTGTTCGTTCTGAAACAATAACATTGGTCAAATTTTTGACTTCTCTTCCTCGACGTTATAAAACACCCTTGGAGTCGCTACTTTTTTCTATAGCACTATCTTTCAAGAATATACCGTGAACATTTCTTATTATAATTTAAGAAGCAAGACCATGATTTTTTCTAAACTGTAAATGCAATTTTCTGGAAACAACGTTTTCCTAATCGGTGTCAGACGTATTTTCAAAACTGTCGATCCTAGCTGAATGAAACTTGTGTACAGTTGACTATTAGATTGTTAGCTAATACTTGGCATAGGATTTTTCAAATTCATACATCAGTTATTTGTTTACACATAAAATAATATTGTTTTAAACATTAGAATTTTCATTGTTTGTCTCCAACCGCTATTATTGTTCGAAAAATTAATATTCTTAACTCTTAGAGACCCGAGTACTTTCAAGCTTATGTGGTCCGCAGACGCATAGGCTGACGCATATATGAGTCCTTAGAGCTCAAAGGGTTAAAATCGTCTATGACAAGTCCAGTCCAGACTTTTCTGAGATAAAAGAAGCCGGAGGTTTGTTTGGAAACTTAATTTGACCCATTATGAAAATCCTCTAATTTTTGTATAACTTCACTACGCCCGGAGGTAACAATTAACCCTTTAAGAAATTGATAATGATAAATGGGATGCGCAATAGTCTCCAAGTAATGAGTTTTCAAACCCTCTGATTGCTGTCACCGAATGACCTCTTTTACAACTTTGCTGATATTTCACAATCTCAATGTGAAATACGAATATAAGAGAAATGCTTGATTCTGGCTATTCCTTATTTTCTGGAAAACCACTGACATTTCCAGAACAAAACAAAAAGAAGCATGGTCGTTGATTCGTCCAAAGGTACAAGAAGACGTCGCTATTCTTTTGCCTAAAATGTAAACCGTGTCCGATGAGATTAAACAATAGGATTGACAATAAAGCAATAGGACTCACTGTACAGGGTAATCACTCTCGTATTCCTTTTCACCCTCGCGACAACTGCTCTGCCGTTTGAAAAATATTTTCGGCGAATCGGGACTTGGGGCTCGACTCTTCAATTTTCCATCGTCCATTACAGGAGAAACTGCTGCCATCGGGGCAACTCGAGGGGTCAGAGTGGAATTGGATCTTTGCGGTCCTAGGGGTTGCGCATGACCCGATGAATTGTTACTGGATCCAATTTTCTTTCCCGTAAGCGGTGTGATGCTTTGCCTCAGTGGGGGAATTTGAGCAAGATTTCTCGTGTTTCTTCCCAGAGCATTGTTCGCTTGTAGATTAGCGCGAATTTGATTTGTCGAAGTGATAGTGTTTCTCTGGACTGGAGGCGACGATTTGATCGGATGAACACGAACTGGCGCGGGTTTGGTCAACGATAGCGTTGGTGGTGGAGACAGCGGTGACCTTGGAACAAACTCTTCATCATCCCTGGGACTATTCGTCGTACAGAGATTCGTCATCGACTCCGACAGATTTTGAATTATTTGTGGCTGCGCCGGGTCTGAAAAAAACAAATATAAACTTTCTTAAATTAATCCCATAAATTTATTAAAACCTATTTTTACCAACTTTTATCACGTGGACTGGAAATGTACAAGCTATTGCAAAAATTTAAAGATCTTTCCGATTTCTAAATCGTTTTATATTTTGCGGCATGAAAATGTTGGCTGGCCAAAAGTGCAGGAAGCTTATTCCAAAGGCGTAACCCATTTTTGGATGCTTCAATAAAGCAATTTCCCTTTGTTCATATTGCAATACTTGCATCTTTTTTATGAACTTGAAAATTTATTGTAGCTGAATAAAATAAATTCACAAAATTGTAGGAGCGTGCTGGCAATCGGTCCAATGACATCTCTTGTTCAGCGATGCAGTCAAACTTAAACCTTCTCCGCTTGGCAGTCATACAAATTTATAAAAGAAGGAGACTCTATCAGTAAGCAGATATTTCAAAAATGCCCAAAAATAGATTGAACAATATTAGGGCTCGCGGTTTTCCTTCATTTTTCAGCTTTCTAATGGTACATAATTTAAAACGACCATTTTTGTTTAGTTCTCGCTCGAACCACCACGCCTTGTCGAATTCTTAATGCGAACTTCCCCGACGAAAAGTCAATCTTCGAAATTCTCGTACACACGTGGCCGCAACGTACAGACATAAAAACGATAATTCGATTAAAACAAACAAACAAAACATTGTACAAATAACTCACCTATATCCCGAGGCTCCGGGAAAGCCGCGATTTCGGGAGGTGGCGTGCGAGACACTGTAACACATCGTGCATAGCATGCTCATTCACATTACAGCTAACAGCGATTAAACATAAATCATTGGTACAAGAGTATCGTTAAGAGATGCGAAAATTGCGTAGGAATTGCCAGTGTTAGAAACATTTGCAAATATTCCAAATGCATGGTAAAGCAGGAAGGATTGTCGATACCAGAAGGAACACAAAAAATGTGATGTCGTAGCGCTTACGCGATCTGTTCGGTTGAAAAACATCTTGGTACTCGGACACGTTTGGAATCTCGGCGAAGCTGACTTCGTCTTCAGGATCCGTGCCCGATTTGTCAGCTTCCTCTATTGTCTTAACGTTCAACCTGCCGGGACAATTAAATCACAAATTAAAATCTTTCCTTCCGTTCTATTGTAAGTATCTTTCGTCCTTCGAAGAAAAAACACTGCTTGCTTACGTGTGCTTTTTTAAACCGGCTGGCCTTTCTCTTGAGAAACTTTTTCTCAAAGAATTTCCATGTCCGAAAGACGTTCCTGACGTCGATACTCCGCAAAAAGGGACGATCTTTTTCAAGTCGCAGACGTAAAGCACCACATTTCCGGTATGAAAACTCGCACCGATCTAAATGCCGAACGTAAAACATTATTTCTGTTTTTGCTAAAGGTTTCTCGGTATTTGATTTCGTTATTTAGCGTTGCTGGGATTGAAAAATTCATACCAGTTGATTTTGCGCTATCGCAATATCTTGGACCTTGCCCCAGCCAGTTGGTACCGTGTCCAGAGTTCGCGATGGTTCCCACCCATAAATCTTGAGCACGTCTTGACTTCCGGCAAAGAGACATTCTCCACCTTGGCTGAAGTACAAACATCTGCGAAAAATGTTAACACGTCGATTATTATCAATTAACACTTGTATTCATTTATTGGAAAAATAGTTTTGGTAGATCAGACTTATGGGTCGTCGCTGAATTGACTACACGGTGTAAAAATAATGGTAGACTGACGAATACCTAATCGCGGCTGTATGGGTTTGTTCGGTGGAAGATACAAGCTGGAATGATTCCAAGTCCCAGAAGTGAACCGTCCTGTCTAAGCTGCCGCTAGCCAGCAGAAATTCATGAGGATGAAATTCTACAGTCGTCGCTGGTCCGCGGTGTTCCGAAAATTCTCTCAATTGTCGTCCTGCTCGCAGATCCCACAACTAATGTTGAAACAATGTGATTAATTTGAGTGGTGATGAAAAAGATAAAAAAAAGTAATTGACAAACTAAAATTTGCCAAATGATTGACCTTAAAGTCAATTACACTATACCATTTTCTAAACTGTGGATCGTAAAGGCTAAGTTAATCATAAATGTACCTTGACCATGCCCTCTTCGCCAGCACTGGCAATCCACTGCCCGTCCGGACTGAACTTCAAACTATTGACGGTTCGGTTATGTCCCTTATACGTAAAGATGCATCCTTTTCTTCTAATATCCCAGAGTTTAATAGCAGTGTCAAGGCTACCAGAAGTCAACAGTTCGCCATAAGGATGAAAATCCATACAACGAATTCCTGCTTTGTGCCCTGTGAGCGTCCTTGCCAATTTTGCATGTTCGAGGTCCCAGATTTTGAGGGCTCCCATTTGCGAACCCGCGCATACTAAATCTTCAGTTTGTCCAAAGCGTACGCATTCCACAGGTGTTGTGTGCCCACTCAAGCTCTGTAATGAAAGCAAAATTTAATGACTTCATGTACGAATTGATAATGTTGCATAATATCAAGAACAAACCTTCGATGATCATTTTTAGATTACATAATATAGCAATAGTGCTATAGTAACGGAAACATAGGCTTTTCGAACAACTGTATCAGGCTATATATTGGAATATTTTTCAATAACTCGTTTGCAAACGGAGTCGGCGATATTTAAGAAAACATTTCAGCTGTAGTAGTTGGAACTACAAAACCTCCAACAATGATGTGCATACGAAAACAAACAATGGAATTTTAGCAATTATAATTGAAAATGAGATTTGTAAGCATATGATAAAAAGAAACTTGATCGAAATTAAATCCATAAATTATTTGTTCAACCGCTATTTATTTTACTATGACTATAGAAATGTACTTTATTTTAATTTGTAGATTTATGAATGTAACGCGAAGTTTCGTCCCCGATTCAATTTTCTTCCAAATGCCTTTTTCCTTCCTTAAGAGAAGTCTGAGAGAAAGTTTGATTACAGTTTTTTACCGTCTTAGTTGGTCGCGTATAACCTTAAAACTATTTGAAAGAACTCGGTCGATAACAAAAACTGTAATCAAAGTGTTTCACATACTGTACAGTATTAGTAGAAGACATATATTTTCGTTTGCTTCAGCAGTCGACGATCCAGGAGCAAAAATACTTTATAAATTACCACTTCGAAAACGTGATTTGTAAATTCTCTGTTATGCCGCAACAGGTTATAATCATATTCATGTCAATAAATACAGAATTGCGGCAACAATGGTGGCCGAACCAAATTTCCTGTCGGTTTTTACTGTGCCAGAGAATTTACGAACAGTGACTATGGATGAGTTTGGAATTATCTTTCCTATGTTGGAAAAGTTTGTCTATTTTAAATGATAGTTACCATAATACAATTTTGCTTCCCCACAGCCCATAGATTGACCTTCTTGTCATCACCTCCGGTAACCAAGACACGGCCTGACTTGTGTCCCAAAGCGAGACAGTTCACGTTCGATGAATGAGCCACGAAGTCCTCTGTATCAAGCACGATGTAAAATATAATAGATTTAATCAATTAATCAGATTGTCAAATTACTTCATCTAATAAAATTGGTATTATAAAGGGAAAACAGTGTTTGTTGTATGAAAAGATCCAGAATTGATGAACGGGTATTCCTAGAGTTGTGGGAAATTCCCTTGACGCAGAAAAAATATAAGCCACTAGTGGAATTATTTGGAAACCGCAGTCTCAACTTCCTTTATCACTAAGCTGTACATAAAAATGTAATTCTCTGTGCCAACAATTCTAAAAATGTCTAATATTTTAACGATGTCGTCTCCATATTGTTTGTTTTGTATGCAAAACTGTTACAAAACAAAGCTCAACGCTCAATGATTTTAGCAGAACCTTCAATATTTTGAGTAACGCAACAATTTCCAAACACAAAATAATTAAAAAACAATTATAATACCAGTTTTTACAGTCGAAACTTAAAACATAACCATATATTTAATCTAAATGAATAAACAAAAACAAAACAGAAAAAAAAAAACGTAATTTTGATAAAACTTAGAGTAGACGAGAAAATAAGGTTAAACACGTTAGTCGTATAAAGACTTACGGAGTTTCCAGGATCTTTTAGTCGACGAAGCCATTCCGAGAACTTAAAGATTATCCCGTAACGCACAAGACTTTATTTGGCAGCGACAACAAATCGAGTTCTCAGGTCGCAGTTGCACAAGTTTTTCTTTGTCAAATTTGAACGATGCATCTTTCGTCTCTTATTTTTCGTCTCGGCTCCATATATCGTTCGTCGAACGTTCATTACAGCATGAAGGATATGCCATGGCCCGCTGGAAAATGTTTTTCGAATTTGATATTTTTTTTTTGTTTCCTCGCTTCAATGATGACAAACGCAAGGCTATCTGCATCCTCCTCACCACTGTATCTCATTTCTGGAATCTCTCTTGGAGTGTGCGTTGGTTGGCTCGATGAAACTTTCGGGCGCCCTAATAACCAGGAGCGGCCAAGACGAACCAACAGCGACGACCCGACGATTGTACGAAAACGATGGAAAAAAAAAAGTGACGTTGAGAAATACCGAATGAGAGTCGAACGACGAGAGGATTTTGGGAAGAGACAAACATTCGTCGACGATCGATCACTATAGGAGGCGTAATAGTCGTCAACGTTCTGTGACGAGCGAACGTGGATAAACATACCGTGATCTTAGATTTACGCTACACTACCGCTCGACCGTGGTGGCAAAGCGGTGAACGATAAAATAATGTCACATGGATATATTTTTCAAAATCACAGCGTCATAAACTAATTGCGAACTCAATCGATAACAGATTTCTCGAAAAGATTATTTTATGGAGGAATCTTTGTTTTGTTATTGACTGAGTATATTTAACATCTTATGATAATCTGTATTAACGACCGAGTCGTGAAAATTAAGACGACGTTGAAAGAGTCTGGTAAGTAATATCATAGGCTTGTTATTAAAACTCAGTCGGTAATAATTTGCATATTGATAAGTTGGTTTATTTCGAGCTCATATTTTAAATAATAATGTCGTACACAAAATTTCCGAAGTCGAGGAAAAATGTCCCGGATGAGTTGTTGTTAATGAGATTATTTTTAGGAAAGATCTATTTCACACGCTGGCCTGTGCTTAAATGCGAAGAAATGTCTATCAAAATAATGTACGAGTGTATGAAAAGGTATTTTCAATGAATTTATCGTCTTTGGATACCGAATTACACCTTACGTCGACTCTAACCTGAAAAATAAATTCAAATCGTTTTTCCCGCCAAATGGCAATTGAAGAGCATGTTTATCAGCTGATGAGAACAACTCCTTTTGCATATAACGTTGTCAGTTACGCGTTCTATCGTCAATGTTTCGGTCAATTGCGTCTTGCAGTCGATTTTTAATACGGACCATTTTTTTAACTCTTTCATAGAGAACAATTTAAAAAATCTGGGAATATGCTATTAAGATTTCGAAACTGTTTGAGAGCTCGTAAGATGTGTAGAAATTTTGTTGATTACGTTCAGGGACAATCACCCGAACCTCGAACGCGAGAATATTTCTATTACATCGATCACCAGGGAATGGTAAATATAACTTCGTCATATGCGCAGATGCGCGAATAATAACTGCGAATACAAGATGCACTGTACAATGTTTTATATTATATAGCTATAGTTATTCAGTGTTGACAACACATCGATATTTTTAATCCATGCCATCGATAAAACACACTCGTTTTGTTTTCAGTTATTTCTGGATGACGCTCGTATGAAAAACTTCACGTCATGTTTCAAAGGTATGTAATTACATCGAGACTGTGATTTTTTTTCCTAAATTTTCACCAGACACGCTTTGACATATCGAACACGCTGAACATCGAGAGTTATCGGTTCACGGTGTGAACTTAGTCACAATTGTCCTCCGGGGCTCGTGTAACTTCGCGCCGACGCCGAGAACGCCCGATAACCAATGGCGGCAAATTCAAATGTCCGTTTCGTATCTTACATATTGTACAACAGAAATATCAATGTATAATGATTAAAAAAAAAAATTGTTCACAGAAAAGAAGTTCCTGACGTTTTTCTTCAAAAGATTGAAACGAAATGACACGGGTCGATTCGAAAGTGACTTTCCATATCTGTCGACATGTGGTCGGGAACGAAACTTTGTCCGTTGCGATGACCTTCCAATAGTATTTACCCACGTTTTGCAAAAAAGGTCGGATATAACGTCAGCGCACGAAGATTGGTTCAGTTATGGACACGCGGGAGATTCCTTAATGGTCTGTATGTGCAGATGTTAAATACTAACCTATAAAATTAAATTTGTGTCATTTTATTTTTATACTTAATTAATCTTACCGAGATAAATTTCGAAAATAATAGAACAGTTGTTTCGACATGATTTCTCAATTTACCTCACAAGGAAACGTTGGGAGATCGAATTCGTAGATTTAAATGAAATTTGTGGCATGTTTATAGAATGGACAAAAATGGGAGACATGTATTTTTTTATATCTGCTGAGATCGATTTTTAAGGGGTGAAAGGCACCCTCGAAAATAGGAGTGTTTTTCGTTTTTCGACTATAGTTTGATCAACCAATAGGAAATAATAGCTCGAATAGTTTTGGCACAATTTTCTAATAATTAAGTGCAGTTTTCTCCGAATCAATCGTCGCATGATGAAGAATTTACAAATGGTGTTTTCAAGGTCTCTTGAATATTCCAGGCACCATTGCTCGCTTGCAAACGCAAATAAAACTTATGTATTTGTGTTCTTTGAACATTAAGATCAACGATATATTTTCAATTACTATACAAAGACGTGTAACACTGTTAATTTTCTTAAATTTTTAACTATTTCAATATTTTCAACCACCATCAAACTAAAACATTATTTCTCGCCAATGCAGGTACCCTTTGAGCCGGAAAAACTTTGCATGAGTATAACTTCCGGAAGAGTTTACCATCCAGCATCGCCTGGACTAGGAGGAGTTGGTCTGGTGACATCGAAGCTCGCTATAGAATTTAGTCGGTTCTTTGATTTTGAAAATGGGGAAGAACATGATCCGACGCATTTCAATTGGAATGGCAAACGTCACACTCTTGATAAACATTGGCAGAAAACCATTCTTTTAGGAAAAAAATAAAATGTACAGTTCTTTTAAAAAATAAAAACTAACAGTTTAATTAACGTACAATATATAAGGAATATATTGTATATATTGTGTATGTATATATCACATACATATGAACATTCTTTTCGGCGAAACAAGCACGATGCTGCTAATTGAATTGGAATAAACAGACGCTAGTGCATTAACACATACTAACGTCGAAAACCCTTGCTGTGGAATCGTCCGAGGTGGTCAGTATGTGGCTTCCATCTCTGTAAGAAACATAATTCATATGAATCGCTGATTGTAAACGTAAACGTTAATACTTTGACAAAGATGTAGCTATTCCATTGTTGCATCGTGTAAATTCTGAGTTCATGCTTCAAAGAGCATATATATTTTGTCACAGGCAATATTCTAAAAGAATAAACACCTTGTAATAGAAGCATTGTTAAGAAATATAAGAAATCCACGAAACCGAAATGAAGGGGTTGCAAAAGCTACAAACAAAAACGCGGGCATTACTGTGGTTTTCACTGCTACAATTTGAAAACTAAAAATGAGGGATTGAATGGAACAAAGACGGATCGTGATGACAATTATTACAATCGATCACGGTTCGGATGGACTTACATAGAAATATTTAAGTCTAAGATGTCCTCCGAGTGACCCACGAATGATTTGACACATTCAGCCGTTCGAGCGTCGTAACATCGAAGCACACCATCTAGACCAGCGGAAAACAAAAGGGAAGATTTTCCCTTCCAAACGAGCTTACTTACTCCGCTATCTTGACTTATTTTGTGTCTGAGTACCTGGCGAAAAAATCGTATATCGTTAAATGTATAGCATACCATTAATCTTATCCAGGGAAAATTCGTGTTCTTACTTTTCTCGTGATATCCCAAATAAATATTTCTCCATTAACGGTTCCCGTAGCTGCTAATTGTAGATCAATGTCTTTGCAAAAGGCCACAGCTTCGACCCAATTGTCTTTGGTACCCTCCGCACTGCTTTCGCCACTTTGCTCTCCTTTCGGTGATTTATTCTCCTGCAGATCTTGCAACATTGCCACGATCTGAAAATATTTGTAACATGAATCTAAAACCAGCTCTGAGTAAAACATTCCCCAGTCACTATGCTCGTACTTTGTGAAAATTCTACGCTGACGATGGGATCTGGTTGCAGATTTCTAATATTTTTTAAAGGTGTTGCAGGTTCAATCTATAATTGGCAATTTGTTTGGCTTAAATTTTCAACGTCCCTACAGTAAAATCATAAGACTGCGAGGGAACGACTAACATCCTTTAGGATATTGTACATACTAACGAATCAACTGGTTAAGCAGTCACCGTACTAGGCCCAACACAAACCTATTGTAGTCAATTTAGCTGGAAAATATTATATCTTAAATTAATGTTCTCAAAAATATATACCACTCCCGTTTCGGTTGTCCGTAGAATAGTCTTGCCGTCCACTGCTGCAGAGATAATAAGCTTGCTATCGGATTGGCAATCGATATCGGTAATGCCTGAAGAATGGCCCGAGCCTGGCACGCTGCTGGACTGAATCGTACCCGATTTTAGGTCCATAACTCGTATCGTTCCATCCTCGTATCCGACCGCGAGCCTTTTACCTGTTGAATTAAAAAAGGCTTCTTCGTTCAAGATATAAAACTAAATAAAAGAAAAAATAAGATATAAAATTAAATTTCGATTTATCGTCATCGAATAACGTGTTGAATTTTGTTCCAAATGATTTATAGAGTTTTTGGGCACAATCGAAATGGTTTTAACAATATCGTTATACCATCGGGAATTACCACAGCAGTCTCGGTTCTCTGACCAAAACCTTGGAAAATTTTGCATTCCCCGTCCGGTATTCGCCACATGTACACGTCGCCTTCCACCGAACCGGCGAACAGGACGTTAGCCATCCTATGCCAGTGCATCCACTGTAAATAATAGTTGCTCAATGTATTGGTGTCTGTCGAAATAATCAACTAACGAAATGCGAAGTTTCTTCTCGAACATGAACAACTGCTTCTTAACCGAGATTTCCAAGTGTTACTTACCGTAGCATCTCCCATGTCAAACTCCCAAACCATAGCTTTGTCACTCATTCTCCATACTCTGATGTGACCGCTCATATCTCCCGTAGCTAGATACGAATCGTCATGATTAAATGCAGCGAATATGACACTATCCTTGTGACCCTTGCACTCGAGAATAATTTGAGCCGATACTGTGTCCCACACATAGGCCATGTCGTCCTCACCACCGGTTGCTGCGAGTTTTCCATCTGTGCTCAGCGTTCCACAAAAAACGGACCCTGCAATATTACAGATTTAACGACATATTATACAATAAATGAATGAAAGAAATGACAATGAATGGCGTAAGTTGAAAATGCAGGTTCCCTTTGCGAGTAACTATTCTTTTTCATTGGACTTCATCATAACCGAAAACTTCATACATCTGCAGAAATTACAAGAGGAATATAAAGAGTTTTTGTCAAACGAATGCTTGTAACGTTTTTTTTGAATTCAATGTTTCATAAAATTCAAATAAGTTTAATCAATAATATTCTCAATTCCTATTTCTTATTTGCAATTAAAGTTTTCATATTGACGCAGCTCTGTGTTATTTGGACATAACGGATTTTCAATCATTTGATGAAAAAATCAAAACTTTCGAAAATTTCAACTCTTCCTTGGAATTTCTCAATTTACATCTATTATAAATTTGCCTCAGTGGTTGGTTATTGTATTAGAAATAAAACAAGAACTGTCATTTCACAAAAATTCCCAATGCCACGATTCTGCAACAGAAATAGTGATATTGTTTTCATATTTCATAAAAATTTCAAACAAAATGGTTCCAGCAATATTTTACACGATGCATTTGTCATAAAATATAAATTCGTTTATTTTTTTTTGTGATCGATCAATCTCTCTATTCTGTCTCTTATTTTAATGAATAAAAGGACTATTATTTCTTCAAAATAAAAACAAATGTCATTTATGAAAGATAAATTTATTTTAATGATAAAAAAAAAGGGTTGTCAAAAGGAGTGAGAGTAAGTATTACAATGTTAAAAAAAAAAATACTTGTAGAATATAAGAGGAGAACATCATTACGAAACCCTTCAGAAACAACATATTGATATCGGTATGGAAAAGTTTAAGCGATCTAACAATTCTTAACGTATTAGGAAATTCCTTCATCCCTTCTTCATATTAAAATTCTTTAATTTGAAAAAATCGTATTTTCACCACTATCAAATAAGAAATTAAAGTGTCAGCTCGACAGCGTGGATGCGCAATGTAGGTGACACAAATGACATCCAACCGTCTTAAATTACTCTTATCTTCGCTTCAAGACCTCAGCATTCCAATGCAAGAAAATAATTTGTAGCGCAATAAGGATCGTGTTCGATACAGGCAATAATCAAGAAATACGACGTAAGGAAAAAGGTTTACCGCAATAGATGATATAGCATGACAAATTTTATAAATAATATCGTATGTTTTAATATACGCATGAACCGTATCAGAAGGTCCATAAGTTTACCTTCGTGACAGTTGAACGTGCAAGTGGAATCACCCATATCGGGAGGTCCTTCGTCCATGCTTTCATCGTCATCACCATCATCTTGTTCGAGAACTTCCAATACTTCATCCACATCTCCAACGTACACTAAATCATCTTCGTTCAAATCCTCTTCCATATCAGGCGAAGGAGGAGGACTGTCCTTGTGAAGCATCGTTACAAATCTGCTGATACATGAAATTTTATTTAAAACATGTCAACATGTAAACATGCTTAGGTTATATCAACATTTTTAGGTTATACACATAGAGTTGTCTTGATTATTAATTAAAACAAGTCATGGAATATTATAATTAGAAAATAGCATAACTTATCGAAATTATTCCGATAAGCTTAACGAGTGTGAACAATTATTTACCGTTATCAAGCAATATTTTTTTAAACTATTCGATCCGCCGAATTGTTAAGCAGTATGCACTGGTGTGCACCGTTTGTACCGTAGGTTGTGTACGCGAGTTAAGAAGTCATGAGGTAATCGTCGGTCAATTAGTTTCCTGTCGATTCGATCAATCAAGGATTCGAAACGGTTCGTTAATGAATTATCTAAAGAAGAGGATAAAGAAAATAATTAAAAAACGTACATATCACTATGAAATTGTCATTTATTTTTGCAGCATTTTTTAACAGTATCGACAAATTCAGACGACTAATCTTCCTTGACTTTAGCAACGAGTTCAGACATCTATAGAAGTGAATTGCCTATGCTTTTGATTGAAGCTAGAAACAGAGATGAGTAGGGAGATCAGCAACGCTCGACAAAAGTTGAAACCTGGAGAATTTGTTCTGCGACATCTGGGTGGCCAAAGAGCCAACTATTTCGTGCCCCCGTTAAGTTGGCCGCAAGCTACCGTAGTCATATTAGAGAGCCTCGTAGGGAGAGAGTGGCCAACTGGGTCACGTGACCGTGTCTCTTCTGATTCGTTCGGGTAATGAAGTGTCTTGACCAATCAGAATCTCGGTTTAACCGATTATTTCCAGAAGATCGTACAGTAAATTATTCTTGTTCTCTGAGAGCGACATAACCCCTAATTCAGCTGACGGCACGTTAACTACAAAGTGTTATAACAGTTGAATATGTCTGTAAGTCTCTTTAAGGAATATTAGGAGGTAAAATATCTCTATAAGGAATACTATTCCTTATAGACGTATTCGACTGTTATAACTTTGTAGTTAAAGTGCCGTCAGCTGAATTAGAGGTTATGTGACTCTCAGACAACAGGAATTTACTGTACGATCTTCTGGAAATAATCGTTTAAACCGAGATTCTGATTGGTCAAGACACATCATTACCCGAACGAACCAGAAGCGACGCGGTCACGTGACCCAGTTGGCCACTCTCTCCCTACGAGGCTCTCTAAGTCATATATATGGCGAAGGGAGCTATGTAAAGTTAGCCCCTCGATTTTGACTTTTGCATCTTTTTTTAATTGATAACGATTGTTTGTCGTTTGTTTGTGATTGTTTGATTAATTAAAACGTTTGTTTGATCACATTTTTTATCAAACAAACAAAACAAAAATGAGCGTTAAGTTAGCCGCACATTTTTGAAATTTTATCTAATTTGATTTTTTCAAACATCAATCGGTTCGAAATCGTTTGTTGGAAACAAATAATATAATTCGAACGTTTGTTTGATCGTTGTTTTTGAAAAAAAATCAATAATCCCAAAGCTTAGCCTTCTCTATTCTGTTACTGTACCGACGTAGAGTTGTATCGTACAGCACAGGCCTCTTTTCTACCTCGAAAATAATGTTTTGGGATATATTATCGAATGTCTCATTATCAATGGGTTCAGGTTCACTTGATGACATCGTTGCAATGACAGCGACGAACGCGCAATTGCGTCGCGCACGAAAGTGTCTCAAAATTGTTTTTTGGCTTTTGCAACGATTTAGTTGACTACCTAACGTTTTAATTAGCAGATTCATGACCACCTGACGAGTGCACGTCATTTGATCATCTTGAAAAGATAAATAAAGGAAAAAAAAATATTTTCGGCCAACTTCACATACATTTTCAATTATTTTTTTTTGAAAAAACTATTGACGACGTAACGTTTTAGTTGGACTACCTAACACTACCTAACGACCTTCTACGATATAAAAAAAGTCAATTAATAAAGTGCAAGTTGTCCGGCCAACTTGACGAGGGTGCGATCAACAAAGGTCGACAAAAGTTGAAACCTCGAGAATTTGATCCGCGACATCTGTGGCCAAGGAGCGAAGGAGTTTTTACCCACGTTGAATTGGCGGCAAGTTCGATTCGCAGATTCATTTTGTACGCAAAAATCTTGTACTTGATCGTTTCGTTTTGTTTTTACAAACGCATACTTACGAGTACGCATTTCTTGCGTGAAAAAGCAATTCTAGACTTTGGACACGTCTAATTTAATTTAATGGTAAATCTTTTATCAGAAGCGCATTGGTCATGATCATTCGCTTATCTTCTACTTTTACGGAATTTCAAATAACGTACAAATTTTCAACATCATTTATTCAACGTCTTTTACATCGACAATTATGTTTTTTGGTGATATAAGGTGCATATTTCTATACATTTTTCAGAACATATATTAACATGTGTAATTGTCAGATACATTGATCAAACTTTGAGATTATTATTATTATAATGTTTAGAGGAAGAAATTAAACGGCGATGACGATAGCAGGTCCTTCCTTTCTGAAGTCATAATCTTTCAACACTGCATGGCCAGAAAGTTTCCTCATTCGTGTATATTAGGCTTCCTGCGGACCCTGGCCATTTCGACAAGGGTACACATTTGCTTTTGACACACACCTGTAGTAGAGATGAATCGTATTAAGATTTTTCGAGCTACTTGTGGTTCTGCATCGAGTTCTATTGACAATTTCTCGCAATTTATGACCGCGGGTATCGTAAATAATACGGTCCCGTTACAATTATTAAAATCGCATTTTGAATTAATTTCACTTGTGAAAAAGATCGGGTGGAACACTGCCTTACATAAGATACTTACTTTGTTAGTGCCGCATCGCGTTCCCATTCTTGGTGATAATTTAAATGGGAGGCTCTTGACGGGGGGTGAAATATACCAGCCCTCCCCCATTTTATAACCGCATGATAAACGTTGGCAACTAGTTCCGTTTCCTCTCTATACATCGTAAAACGTGTGAAATTTAATTTTTTAGAAATTTTTTTTTGCCTCAGTAAAAGCACAAGCTCACCTCGCATGCGACATCGAAGCCATGTGCTTGGCATTGTTCTTCTCGTGTTTTTATCGGCTGGTCATACTGATACTGTCTCTATTGACAAAAGTACACTTGAACGTAACAGAATTTGACTACTCGAAATGTACAAATAAATGATATTGATTCAAGGGTGTAGTTGTATCACCGTATGTTATCTCGTCAATGAGCGTCAGTTATTTATATTCACATTCGATTTTTATAACACAATCATATTTCGCGGGTTATTTTTCATAGAATCGTGACATAAATAAAAAATTCATCTACATGTAAGACATATCGTACTATACGAAACGGAGAACTTTCATCAATAAGTGACGATGTGAAATTAATTCGTTAACGCGGAACATAAGGATTAAAAAGATGCAAAATCTCGAATTGCCTCTAACGGGATGATCGATACTTCGTAGAGTCACCATACGAATTATAGAACAATTATTTTAATCAGAACGATGTGATATAGAGGTATCCTTACTTTTACGCAAGGAACGAGGTCATTTTCCTGAACACATTGTCCCACTGGTTCTTCCTCATGGACACAACGCAGGCGTTTGCAAACCTGAGAAACGAATGAAACAAATCGCGATTAAATATTAGGCAATACTATGAATTAGAAGTCACGAAGTAGGTAATATAGGGAATGAGATACTGACTTTCGATGGACCGCACGGCGTTCCATCCTCAACCCCCCCGAGAGGTATTAAACTGTGTAACGTATGAGTGCTGCCAATTTGGTTACTTCCGCAAAGTAATACTTTGCAGTGATAATTAGAATCCTTGACAACGTTTTTGAGCTACAATGCGCCGAAAAGCAAATTATTACAAAAAGTAGGTAACTCCAGCAATATATTTGATAAATATTTTGCGAGATATAGGAAATCGTTGAATAAATTCGTACCCTGCAGGCAACATCGTATCCCCGATTCCGACATTGTTCCCTGCGACTTGGTGTCCTTAATGATTGTATATGTGAAAATAAAGATAAATTCGATTACGTAAGAAAGTAATGAAACACGGGACTTATACAAAGATTAAATATACGAATATAAAATAGAGGCAACGAGAAATTGACGAAGAAAAAGGCGGAATATCGTTTGAAAAAGGACGGAAAATTCTAACACTTGATTGAAACACTTCCTCCCCGAATGATCTTTCGAACTAGGTAAGAGAACGAGCGAATCTATCATTGTTCTTGACTTTCTCACGAAATTCTAATCATGCGGGTCAAGTGAATTTATAAATATGATACACCCATGGATCTCTCGCACTTATGAAAGTTTTACATTACCCTTCGATATTTGACAACCACGTTAGAATAAACGCAACCACGGCGACGTACATTGGAAAACTCGACCTTCCATACATGTTGCAGCGTTTCTGATTCGGTACACGTACACATCCGTTTAACATTTGGAAGAAAAGATCCGAGCGTTAGCAATATTCTTTCGTTTGAATCCATAGAATCGACGTTATAATAAATACCTTTGAAATTGGAAATTTTCTTGTAGAAAAATAACTTTGGAGGACAAACGTTACGTCGCGGCGTATGGAAAATTCCAAGTGGATCTGCCTAGTGAAGATTATATGCCACGACTTATATCATGGTATATCGAAGAAACGAACGTCAACGTGTCGCATCGTTGTACGACGTTAGGAAAAACGAGGCTCACTCGGATTCGCTGCGAAAAATGCCATTTCTGAATTTTATTGCCACAGTCGATAAAGTCTAAAGAGAGGCGTACTGCCACAAGGCTTGCTGGTGTGACACGAACGTCCTTTGCTATCAACTTCCCCGATGTTATACATATGCACAAACAAAATAGTAAAAAGTCTTATCGCGCAGTGCGACGAAACCGCCGAGGTTTCTAGACGCGACAAGATCGGTTTTGAAATATATTTTTTCAATTATACTCGTTCTATTAAATGTATTTCAATAGATTTCAACTCTTGTGAAACATTTGATACGAGTGATTGAACCAATTGAAGCGCGGGAAGCACGGACCACGGTGAAAATTTGACGGAGATATTGGCGCGATAGGAAAATACACGATAAAATATAGGAGATACTCTCGCTTTCGATAATTATAGAGATTGTTTTATAGCGATTAATTGACTAAATAACAAAGCGAAATACGTTGCGCGTATACGAGACTCCCCAGCTTCCTCGACATTCCTCGTCCTTGAATGTTAGCTTCCGTATCGTAAAACCATCGTTTTACTAATTTCTACATTTTTTTCCATCTATTATATGTAGAAATAATTTTAATATGAAATAATCAGAGACTAGAATTAATATTCTATTAGGTAGGATTTACAATGTTTTAAAAACCTACGCGTTAACCTACGCGTTAAACAATAGTTGACGATTATTATGAAGATAATAATACAATTTGATTAATTACTTATGACAGTGAATAACGGTAAACATTTAATTACAACTTTAACAAATGTGTTTATATTTAAGAAATTTTTACATTTTTAACTTTTTCGTGTTCACTTCTTTCCGCCAAGGTGTTTTCCACGATGACTCATATGAGCGATTAGCAGGGACACTAGCTAGCAGATAAACACGGCAATCTTTCACAAATTTCAAACAAACTCCTGAATATTCGTTTCATTTGTACATCCTACAAATTCACGCGTATCAATGACTTTTATTCTTTAACTAATGAAAATGGAGCGATTTTCATTTTTCGATGAAACCGATGGTACTTCCTGGCAAATTCAGGCAAATCGCCCTCGCGACATGCGCACAACGGTTTTCGACACAGAATTTCGTGTGAATTTTGTATTGCTCAATTTTGTACACCGAAATTTATATTTTTCATCGCTTCGTATTATTTTCCTAACCTAGAGTATCCACTTACTTAATATCAATACAATTAATCCGATGAAGCAAGCAATTCAAAGTGAAGCAGTTTTCTACAACAGAATTCTATAATTAACGCTCCGTCGATAACGTCAATGCCTCGGTTGGATACAGGATAATATCGGGAATCATACCATCAGTCAATATACCCAAGTTGATTCGACTTTCTTCATGGTAACGCAAATAGCGAATTGTCGGGGTTGTGTTGATGATGCTCGCTGTGATGTACCGATTGGTAATAATGTTGCCCTCATTCGGTCGTCCACGTTTGGTCGGTAAGGTAGAAAGGAGGCCTGGAAAAGGATGTTGCGTTTCGAGCTATGTAAAGTTAGCCCCTCGATTTTGACTTTTGCATCTTTTTTTAATTGATAACGATTGTTTGTCGCTTGTTTGTGATTGTTTGATTAATTAAATCGTTTGTTTGATCATACTCTTTATCAAACAAACAAAACAAAAATGAGCGTTAAGTTAGCCGCAAGTTTTTGAAATTTTGTCTAATTTGATTTTTTGAAACGCCAATCGATTCGGAATCGTTTGTTGGAAACAAATAATATAATTCGAACGTTTGTTTGATCGTTGTTTTTGAAAAAAATCAATAAATAAAATATTGGTTCGTCGTAGCTTTCAATAGGGGTGTGTCACTGTACCCTGCCCTAGACGCGCTGGATGTTAGGATTTAGGCTAAGGCCGCACTACGGTTTTCTGCCGCTGGCGGTTGTAGCGAATAACCGCGCAACCGCTTGGGGTGCACGCACTGCGGTTTTGCGTTTAAAACTGTGCCCAGTTTCATATCAGTTCCAAGATGGACTTTAATAACACCCGTATTCATAGTCGTTCCTTGAGGAACAAGGATTCTTTATTCCTCGTTTCGCGTTTCATAGACCTTCCTCGACAGAATAAGGAACCTTATTGGTCTCCTTATTTCAAGGTAGTCCTCGAACCTCCCTTGAGGAAATCTTCGGCACTGTGATTGGCTGTTTCGTTTCATATAGCCAACGCTTGCGCGTGCGCTTGACGTCGATGCAGTTATGACCTATATGACGCAGAGATGGCAGTCAGTCTACAAGTTAACCTAAAAGCAGTTAAAAATGGAGCACGTAAACAGTTTCGAAACATATCCTTTTCGGAAAAATGTGTAGTATTTTCGCGATTAATTTTTTTATTTGACTCCAATCCCACTCTAAACATAAAATAAAACTTCTGAAGCACTACGCGAAGTGAGTAGCAAACATCATAAAATGGTTTCGTCACCAGGAGATCACTAATATCCCTGTAATACCGATCCCTTCTCGAAGGAAGGCTTGAGGCTTCTCTATGAAACAAGGGGGGTTCGAAGATTTAAGGAATCCTCGACAGAGGCGTCCTTAATTCTCAAGGTAAGGAGCGACTATGAATGCGGATGTAAAAGTGTAGTGTGTATTGTTGCGTTAGAAATAAGACGAAGGAAAAAAGAATGCCAACGGAAAAATCGCCAGTACCTACTGGATACATCCATTATGTAAACTCCGATACTCAAAAGGGTTCTTTCCTGAAAAATACCATCATTACCCAAACCCAAACCCAAAGCTTAGCCTTCTCTATTCTGTCACTGTACTGACGTAGAGTTGTATCGTACAGCACAGACCTCTTTTCTACCTCGAAAATAATTTTTTGGGATATATTATCGAATGTCTCATTATCAATGGATTCAGCTTCACTTGATGACATCGTTGCAATGACAGCGACGAAGGTGAATGAACGGGACGATGAATATTAGAACCCAGTGCTATGTATGTCAAACACTGAGAAAGAGCAAAACCGCGCGCGGATAACCGCGACGTGCGTGTGGCGCCACGTAGTTTTATAAGTTACAAAGCGTTGCGCGGTTTTTCGCCGCCCACCGATTTGTAACAAGTTGCGGTTTCAAAATCAGTCGCGGCAAAAAACCGCCAGTGCGGCCGCTTGTATTGATTCCCGTAAGTGACAAAATCGCGCGGTTGAAAACCGCCCGCGGTTAACCGCAGTGCGGCCTTAGCCTAACGTCCACCTAATGATATAAAAAAAAAGTCAATTATAAAAGTGCAAGTTGAGCGGCCAACTTCGCGGGGGTGGTCGGAGCTGTTGCCATATATATAAAGATGAGGGGAGCGAAGCCGAAATGCGTGGATATAGGCATATATGTAATACTCCTATATTGCCAGCGCTCACCGAAACGTGACGAGAACATTACGGTGCAGACAATATCGCTCTCTCGCTCGTGGCTTGTCACTTTTGCTTGCAGTGCGCAAGCGCGAGTAAAAGCGGGAGTGCGCAACAGTTGCATAGGAGTGTATGGAAACACGTCATTCCTTGACTACGCCATTGCCAGTTCAACTGAAAGGTGCTGTGAGGTTATGAGTGTTCGTGTTTTGGAAATCTAAAAAGTGTTTTTGACGTCAAAATTAAAGGTTTATGGTAACCCGTACTTTTCATATAACGATAAAAAAGGTTTCCATCAGCAGATATGCACGTGTCGCGAAAATAAAGCATACTAAATATCAGTGAGATCCCCCTTGAGTTTATATTGAGCATACACGAAAGTGCTCATGAAAATGAAATATAATATAAATGAAAAAAAAATCAAAAATAGAAAGTGCACAATACATGTGAATAATAAATGTATGCATTTGTTGAGGTTTCTTGAATGTGTGTTTAAAACGCCTCTCCACAAACATTTCCTTTTCCCGCTAATGGCATCAACATTTCTCGCGCAAGTAACATATATCTATTTGTGACTACGCCAATGAGTCACGCGTGCGCAGAATGACCAAAAGTAACTCGCTCTGTCTCACTTCATCGCCGTCCTCACCACTTATAGGGAAGCATAGGCCGCTGGCAATATAGGAGTATTACATATATGGATATAGGAATATAGGGATGGAGCACGAGTTCACGGCGGCGAAGCCATTGCGGGACGAAGGGACGAAGTATTATGTGCCTGAATCTGATTGGTTGTAACGGTGCGCAAGTGCAGTGAGACCAAGTGGGACTAAGCTTGTACATATCGTATGTACATCGCTAGTACATCGTCGTATTTATCCTTTTGTTTCAAAATAATTTTTATCAAAAGGGAAAAAAAATCAAAATGATGCAGTGTTGTATGCCAAATTGTAAAAATCGATCCGATCACCAAAATTGGAAACAGATAAGTACTGTAGATAAAAATCGGAAAATCATTATTCAAAGGTCAGTAATGATTTATATGTATATCTATTCTGTTTTATGATTTAACTTTTATAACAATTCGAAATAAATTGTATTGCTTTGTAGTTAGTTAGTTAGTTAGTATTGAGTTTTATTTGCACAACCTTTCTAGGTTTTTTACAAACGAGTTACATTTCTTCTTACATATTCTTTTTAGCCTATAACTAATATTATACTATTATATAACTTATTTTCTTGTCGCCATACCGTAGTAGTAGTTGTGGTAAGTTTTGTCTGCACGCCTTCTCTAGGTTTTTCGACAAACTATTTACATTTCCTTTTCCATATTTCTTTTCAAGCTATACATTCCGTTTACACATTTTTTCTATTTCTCTAAAGTATCCAGCTATATTTACGTCCACCTCTCCCTTTAGCTTTTCGATAAGTTTCTCCGTTACGCTTGTTTTTTCGCTTTCTTCTAACCAAATCTCTATGTATCTTTTTGAATCGCTCTTTATCTGCTCTCTCCCCTTTTGGCAGAGTAAGAGGTGTTCCATGCTTTCTTCTTCCTTTTTACAAATTCTACACGTCCAGTCGTGCTCCCCTTTTTTCCCTGCCCTCCCCACACTTCCGCAACGTAGCCTCGCCCACATCTCTTTATCTCTGCCTTTTATTTCCTCTGTACTCCAATATTTCCATTGCTCTTCTGTGTCTGAAATGAAGTATTTATATGATTTGTTAAACGTCGACCTTTCTATCATTTCTGACTCTATCCGTAGAGTTTCTCTTTTTAATTTTTCTAACCCTTCTTTAATTTTCCCATCAATCTCTTCTGCCTCTCTTCTTCCTCTTATCATCTGTATTACCTCTTTTATTCCTATTTCCCCTAAAAGTTTTTTTAGATTCCATCCCCATTTTGTCATGTTTCCGTTCTCTATACCTCTTAACTCCTCCATTAAACAAATCTTAGGCCATCTGTTCTCGTCCATTCTTACTATATTCCTGAGGTATCTGAGGGCTCTCTCCCTTATTCTGTATTCGAAAGTTGCAACCCCGAGCTCTTTCCTCCATATATATCTGGGCGTTCTCGTGTCTATTCCAAGTGCCATCTTGCAGAATTTGCTTTGAATCTTTTCAAATTGTTTAATTTTGCCAATTCCCCATACCTCTACTCCATAGAAAGCCCCGCAGCTGACGAGTGATTCTAGTAGGTACAGCCTTTCTTCTAAGATTTCTCTCCCTGCTCTTTTCCACAGCCCCCAAACCGTGTTTGTTGCTTTTTGCGCTCTTCCGACTATTTTTCTCGCATGTACGTCTATGGCGTTTTTGGTAGAGAACCAGAATCCTAGATATTTATATTCCTTGACAATTTCTATAATCTCTCCTTGCATTGTCCACTTTTCTCCCTTTTTAGTACTTCCTCCTTTTCGGAATATCATAATTTTAGTTTTTTTAGCGTTTACCTCCATATAGTTTTCTGTTGCCCACTTTTCTAGATCGCCTAGCATGCCTCCCAGGCCTTCGTTTGTATCCGAGACTGCCGCCACGTCATCCGCATATTTTATTGCGAAAATTTTTCCTTTGCCTATGACCGTTCCTCCTTCATTTTTTCTTTCCCATTTATCCTCCATGTCATCTATGTATAAGCTAAATAATAGAGCACTCAAGGCACACCCCTGTCTTACCCCTTTTTTTGTGCTAAATTTTTCTGTTATTTTACCTGGCAATCTTATTTCTGCTTTAGTCTCCATGTATATTCCTTTTATTATTCCAAGTATTCTTCCACTCACCCCTACCTTTTTGAGCTTCTCGAGCATTCTTTTTCTATCCACTTTATCGAAGGCGGCTTTAAAATCTATGAACGCGACATATAGTTTCCCTTTTCTTAACTTCATTCTATAGTTAATTAGTGCATTTAATGTGAAGATCTGATCTCTTGTACTTCTTCCTTTTCTAAACCCTGCCTGACTTTCCTTTAACTTTCCCTCTCTCTCTATCCATTTTGTTAGTCTGTTCGTAATCACTTTTGTGAGTATTTTATAGCCCGCATCCAGTAGCGATACCCCTCTATAATTCTCTGGCTCTTCTGTGTTTCCGCCTTTGTAAATTGGCGCGATCCTCGCGACTTCCCATCCTTCTGGAATTGTCCCCTTCTTCCACACATTGTTTAATATTTTCCTCAATTTTTCTCTTTTGTTCCCAGGCAGTCCTCTTATGAATTCTACCCCTATGCCGTCCTCTCCAGGGGCTTTTCCATTCTCCATCTCCTTTAATGCTTTTTCTATTTCCTTTATTGTAAAGTCATTGTAAAATTCTTCCTTTCCTCTTCTGTCTTGTTCAGTCTCGATTTCTGTATCCTTACAATTCCTCACGCTCTTGTCTTCTCCATCCTTTGCTCTTGACTCAGTTGCTTCATCTCCCCCTTTTCCATTTAATAGTTTTTCGAAGTGACCCATTGCTTTTCACTTATTTTTTCCTCTATCCCTCCTGCCTTTTTATTATGTCTAAATTTGCTTATGGCGTTCCACCATCCTTTCATGTCTTTTGCTTGGCCTACTCCTTCCCAGACTTTTCTTCTCCAAATTTCCTTTGCAACGTTGTAAACTCTTCGTAACTCTTTCTTTTCTTTGGCTAGCTCTCTTTTCTCGCTTGTGCTTCTGTATTTTATAAACTTTTTTAATGCAGTCCATACCCTGTTTCTTTGGTCTTTGCACTCGTCGTTAAACCATTTCGGTAATCTGTTCTCTTTATGCTTTATTCCCTTTCTTTTCATTCCAGCTTTTTCCGCCGCTTTATAGATGCTCTCTTTTAACTTATGCCAATCATTTTCACTATTATTTGTGTCTTCTTCCTCCTCCATCATTGCATCCCTGTATGCTCCCGCCTTTTCTTCCTCCCAACATAATATTTTGTTGTACTCCCCCTCCTGGTTTTCCTCTGTTTCATTGTTTCTTTCCTTCTCTTTTCTCTCCACTTCCCCGTTGAGTGTAAATGCAACTGGTAAGTGATCAGATTCGATTCTTTTTTGAACTTTTAGCCATTTCACTTGCCCTATCTCTCCCCTGTCAACCGATATAATTAAGTCTAATGCTGAGCCTTGTTGCTCGTCCCCTCCTCCTACAAATGTTATGACTCCTTCCTCATCACCTTTCGTCCTTCCATTTAGTACTTTCAATCCCATATCCTCGCATCTTCTTAATAGGACTTTCCCTTCTGTGTTGGTTGTTTTATCTTGGGATTTTCTCTTATTTTCTGTTCTTCCATCGAGATTTCCTTCACTTGTCGCCTGGTTCTCACCTATTCTTGCATTCATGTCCCCTACTATTAGTACTGATTTATATTCGTTCGCTTCTTCCTCGATTCTTCTTTTAAGCTCTTTCTCTATTTTTCTCATTCCCTCGTTATTATATACGGTAATCACAGAGTATAGCTCTTCTCTTACATTTCTGACTATTAAGCCCCATTCCCATTCTTCAATATTCCAGTTTTTGCTTATTTCTTTTTTAATCCCTACCGCCTGTCCCCCTTTCGCCCTTCCTTTCACGACTCCTTTGCTTTTAGTCGCCGCTTTAAACTTCCAAACGAACTTTTTATTCACGTATTTCTTACAGTTTGACTCGTTTTTTTGTTCTACCCAAGTTTCTTGTAAAATTACTATATCGTGCTTTTCTAGCTCCTTCCACGCCTCTCCAATTTTATACAAACCTGCTACATTCCATAATATCACTTTGCATTCTTTGGTACTTATTTGTCCGCTCGCGTCCGCTCTCCTCCCTCTGTACTTCTCTCCTGCCTGCTGTACTTCATCCCTTCTCTCCCCAGTATCACTCCCTCCGAAAGGGCTGTCGAAAAAGCTGCTGCGATTATGCTCGAAATGGCCCCAGCTGTCTCTCTTCCCATCTCTGGGCCGGCTCGATGTCGCCTTTCGTCTCATCCCACCTCCACCATTCGTCTCCTAGTCTTATTTTCATGTATTTAGCCTCCGCTTGGTTCCCTTGTGCTTTCTCATATTTTTCTATGTCTCGTAACCACTTTTGTACCTCGTTTTCTCTCTTTGTAGCGTCATCGTTGATCCATATATTCGTTCCTTTCAACCGGCTTCTTTTGCTGAGCAATTCCATTTTGTCGCTCCAGTTTTCGAAGCTGATAATGGACCTTCCACTTTTTCTACGCCTCTCCACTGCCTGTTGCCTGATGCGCTGCTTGCACCTTTGCTCTATCTCTTCCGCAACTCTACTTATCTCACGATTTTCCCCACTTTCCGGGTATATGATGCTTACGTTATTTCGTCTGTGCTTTCTTCTGTTTTTTTCTATCCTGAACTCCTTGTTGTCCAGTGGACCTGGCTTTCTGTTTATTATTTCTTCTTTTTCTCTTTGTAGCTGCTCTGCGTTTTTGATTATTGTATTTCTTCGCCTATCTCCTCTTTCTACCGTTTGCCAAATTTCTTCTTCTCTCCACACATTATAATTTACTTCTCTTTGTGTATTTTTATCTCGATCCTCGTGTTCGTTGCTTTGATTTTTTGACCACATCTCATGTGCTTCTCCTATCTTCTCTTGGTTACGCTCTTCTTTTTTTTGTCATAGATCCGTTGCAGGCGCCGATTTTCAGCGCTGCCTTGTTTGCTTCTTCGTTCTTTTTCCTCAACAACACCTTTCCACCACTGGATTTCTGTCTCGTAAACTTCGATACTTCTTTTCCACAATACTTCCATATTTTGTATTTGTTTGCTCATCTCCTGTGTTCTTGCCTCTTCTCTTTCTTCTCGTTCTCTATAGTGCTCATGAATTCGTACAAGCTCTTCTTTGAATTTTTTTTCCATTGCTCCTATGCTTTTTAACATTTCGTTTTTTTGTTGGTCCAACATTTCCCGTACCTGTTCTACGTCTATCCCTTTTTCATTGTGAAGTTCAGGCGGCTGCCTTTCCTCTCCTACTTCCCTTCCGTTATCTTCACTTTGACACGCCGGATTTTCTACGTAGCTGTCAAATTCTATCAAGTCCTCCCGGTTGGTGATGTCTGGTGTTTTGCCACGTCCACCATGTTTCTTACATGGTGGGGAGTGTACAACTCTCCCTCCTCTTTCAGCCGGTCCGTTCGCGCCGTTCCCCATACTCCCAAAGTATTCTCTCACGTCCTTGTTCCTTCTGCTCTCGTCAGGCTTTTTTGTAGGGCGCCCTCTCTTCTTTTTTTCGGTCTCTCCTTGCTCTGTTTTACCATTCGCTCTTTCCTCTACCACGAGCTTCTCTTTTTTGCCGTGGCTCTGTTCATTCACGTCCTCATCCTCTGCTCCCTCCCCTTCTGCTCCTTCTGCATGTTCGTGCCTAACCTCATCTTCGGGCGTTGAGTTTATTTCTCCAATTATTTCACCTTTTCCGTCAGCTATCATCTCGATTATTATCTCTACACAGCCTACCCTATCTCCACTTGCTTTTTTGTCTCTGTTTTTATTTTGCAGTCGACTTTTTCACTCTTTTAACCCGAACTTACTGTCGCTCGTAGACGCGTGCTTGCGCTCACCGCGATGATTCGAACGCGTCTCCCCTTGTATTGCTTTGTAATATACACGTGTATTATCGTAATTATAACTTCTATATTATTATATCCGTTTGTTTTTAATTAATGCTGCATACTTTATGGGTCATTTTTGTATAAACTTTTTTCTTGCAAACTTTAAATAAATATCATTCATATAAATTCTTTTACATTAAGTCTCCATTTTTAATTCTATTATAATTTTCTATCATTGCTTTTACTCTTAATAATTATGATTTTTTACTGTTAATAATTATGGTTGTTTATACGCACACACAAAGAGAGAGATGTGATTTTACAATCAATTTACGTTTTTACTATTTGGCATGACACATGAAGTAAATAGAAGATTACAAAGAAGTATAATTAAATATTGTATTTTATATCAATGTAATATTTTTTATATTTATTATATTTTACAGTATAAACTAGCATCATTAGTATCAGTAGTACTTATTTTACAATTATCTATGCATTTTCAATTTTGTATTTTAACCTACAAATACATTGCGCGTCCTACAAATATAAATGTTTGTATTTCACTATATATACATACAATAACAATATATAATACTTTTACCAGTAACTTATTTACAACCGAATATAGTTATCATCGATTTATATTTAACCAGCCGGTGACGATTGGCACGTAGCAGTATACTGACCATGCGCACAACCGTAACCAATGAAATTTAGGCACATAAACCCCCACGCATTTCGGCTTCGCTCCCCTCATCTTTATATATATGGCAACACCTCCTACCACCCCCGTGAAGTTGGCCGGTCAACTTGCACTTTTATAATTGACTTTTTTTTTATATCATTAGGTGGACGTTAGGCTAAGGCCGCACTGCGGTTAACCGCGGGCGGTTTTCAACCGCGCGATTTTGTCACTTATAGGCATCAATGCAAGTGGCCGCACTGGCGGTTTTTTGCCGCGACTGATTTTGAAACCGCAACTTGTTACAGATCGGTGGGCGGCGAAAAACCGCGCAACGCTTTGTAACTTATGAAACTACGTAGCGACGCACGCACGTCGCGGTTATCCGCGCGCGGTTTTGCTCATTCTCAGTGTTTGACATACAGAGCATTGGGATCTAATATTCATCGTCGCGTTCATTCACCTTCGTCGCTGTCATTGCAACGATGTCATCAAGTGAAACTAAATCCATTGATAATGAGACATTCGATAATATATCCTAAAAAATTATTTTCGAGGTAGAAAATAGGTGCTGTACGATACAACTCTACGTCAGTACAGTGACAGAATAGAGAAGACTAAGCTTTGGGTTTGGGTTTGGGTAATGATGGTATATTTCATGAAAGAACCCTTTTGAGTATCGGAGTTTACATAATGGATGTATCCAGAAGGTACTGGCGATTTTTCCGTTGGCATTCTTTTTTCCTTCGTCTTATTTCTAAGGCAACAACACACACTACGCTCTTAAAGTCCATCTTGGAACTGACATGAAACTATTAGGTAGTCAATAGTTAAAAAAAAAAAATAATTAAAAATGTATGTGAAGTTGGCCGAAATTTTTTTTTTCCTTTATTTATCTTTTCAAGATGCTCAAATGATGCGTAATCGTTAGGTGGTTATGAATATACTAATTAAAACGTTAGGTAGTCAATGGAAGTTGGAGAGCCGACACGCGTGTATCGGGCGAAGAAAGCGAAGAGAGAATTAGGGTGTTCTGTGGATGATCATGGCGCGAAGTATTGCGTCATTGCAGCGTCTCGAGCGTCTCGTCATTGCAACGTCGCAAAAACGCCGTGTCCTGTCGGCTCGTGTCGACATTGATGCCAGATCTAGCATCGAGGAGTGGGCAGGCGCGTGCACTCAAAAAATCAGTTTCAGGTCGTCGTCCGAACGACGCACTTCGGGGTCGTGTGCTTACGGCAAGGTCTACGTAAGACCAACATACGTACAATCGGGTCTACCAAAGGTCAATATACAGCCAACCGATCAGGTTCATGAATCTATACGGCCAACCGATCAGGTTGATGACTCAATATACACCAACCGACAAGGTTAATGAAACTAAACACGAGACTGCAATGACGCGCGTGAAAAACCTTTAATATTAAAATCACTACTGTATTTACATGTGCACAATAACATAGTCGCAACAGCATGGGTTTTTATGCCTTCGGGCTTTTCCCATACGAGCCAATAAAAACATTACATTTCACGGCTCAATTATCGTGAGTTTTCAATAAAAAATCATATCATAATTCAATCCTTATCACTCGATCCAAAACCCTAAACTAAAATACGAGGTGACTTCGCATTTGAAGGAGCTTCGACAGGCTCCATAAAGTTGGCCGACCGACTTTAACGTTTTTAACTTTTTTTTTTTTGCAATCGTTTGATCGTCGCTTGAGATCGTTTGATCGTCAAAAATTATCGTTTGATCGTTAATAGTTTTTTCACAAAATCGAAATTACTGTCTCCGAGGCTCATCTAGTAACTTTTTACTGGTGAAGGTTGAACACTTCCAGTTGTTATAATTTATAACTTTTTTAATTGTTTCCTTTTGCTATCGTTTCATCGTCGTTTGATACTAATGCGTGGCAAGTTTCATCGTTTGATCGTCGATAGATCCCGAGAAAATTGAGATTCAACATTGAGCGTAAAGTTAGCCGACGGCTTTTTTGTTATTCAACTTTTTCAACTTTTTCTTTTCGCAATCGTTTGATCGTCGTTTGATACTAACGAATACCAAATTTCGTCGTTTGATCGTTGATAGTTTCTTGGAAAAGCGCAATTTACTTTCTGCCATTGTGCCCTGAAGTTGGCTTCTAACCGTTTACAACGAAACTTTGGACAATTGCAATTTTTGTAATTTTGAACTTTTTCAATATTTTCCTTTTGTTACCGTTTGATCGTCGTTTGATACCAATGCGTGGCAAGTTTCATCGTTTGATCGTCGATAGATCCTGAGAAAAGTTGAATAACAAAAAAGCCGTCGTCTAACTTTACGCTCAATGTTGAATCTCGATTTTCTCGGGATCTATCGACGATCAAACGATGAAATTTACCACGCATTAGTATCAAACGACGATCAAACGATAGGAAAAGGAAACAATTAAAAAAGTTATAAATTATAACAATTGGAAGTGTCCAACCTTCACCAGTAAAAAGTTACTAAACGAGCCTCGGAGACAGTAATTTCGATTTTGTGAAAAAACTATTAACGATCAAACGATAATTTTTGACGACCAAACGATCTCAAGCGACGATCAAACGATTGCAAAAAAAAAAAGTTAAAAAAGTTAAAGTCGGTCGGCCAACTTTACGGTCGATTTTTTTTTCGATTTTGTGAAAAAACTATTAACGATCAAACGATAATTTTTAACGATCAAACGGTATCAAACGACGATCAAACGATTGCAAAAAAAAAAAGTTAAAGAAGTTAAAGTCGGTCGGCCAACTTTATGGAGCCGCTTCGACAATACATAGGGAGTGCAGAAGGCGAAAATTTAAGTGAAAAGTGCGGGAAGTAATTAAATGGAGGGGGGAAGAAGAAAGGAATGAGTGGAAGAGTAGGGAGAAAGCGGATTGTGAAAATAAGGTGGCTGGACGAAGAAATAGCAGGGCGGCAAGAATGAGGTTAGGAAGGGAAGAAACTGAGCGAGCGAGTGAGAAGGAAGATAGCGGAGATGACAGAAACGGCAGTGGCGACGTAGGTGAGCGACGGTACACAGAGGCAACCACGGGGCACGGTCACATCTACCGTACCGACCAAAGCGAGGATGAAGGAGCGACCGAACATACCGACGTGATAGCCGAGACGCCGACAAACTACATAAGATCGAAGGAAATGAACGGACAAGGACCGAGGGAGGAGGCTGGGGAAGGAAAAGAATCGACAGAAGAAATGCTTGAAACGGGAAAAACGAGGAGAGGGCGGCCAAGAGGAGTACTGGAAATTAAAAGACGGAAAATACTTGGTTCAAGAACGATTATGGAGTATTGGGGACCGCGAAAAAATACGAAAGCAGGCAAAAGAGGACAGGGAGCAGAAAGTCGGTCGGAGGACGAGGACGGGGAGTGTTTGCGGAGTGTAAACACGGGGCAAAGGGGAAGTTCCAGTCGGGAAAGAGAGCTGTGGGACAGAATGAAAAAATTAGAGAAGAAATGGGCAAGAGAATGGGAGGAAGGGTGCAACGATAAAATAAAGAGAATGGTGGAAATTACGGCCGAAAAAAACGACGATCGAGTTAGAGAAGAAACAGAGAAAGGGAGATATGATAACAAGAGAAAAGATGGAAGAGCTGCTGATAGGAGAGCAGGAGAGATGGAGAGAAAGATTCGATCGGCAAGAGATAATAATATGGAGACTGAGACAGGAGAACGAAGGAATGAGAAGGAGGATAGAAAAAACAGGACAAGCCAAGGAGCGGAGGACGGAAGAAAGGGAAGAGCAAGAATCAAAAGGAAACCGATGGAGCGAGGATGAAAATCACAACGAAATCGGAGATTGGCATCAGGAAGAGGGAGAAACAATACCAGAATGGTGCGGCGATGAGGAGGAACTGATAAGAGGAGACGAGTGGGTGGTGGTAGGGACAGAGGGGAAGACAGCAGGTAGACAAATAGCCGAGAGGATAACACAGTTGGTGAGGAAGAAACCAAAGCGGCTAAACTACGAGGAATGGCAGGAAGAATGGCGGGAGAGGAGAGCAAGAAAAAGGAACATCGTGATCCAGGATATAGGAAGATCTGAACACGGTAGGGGATGGGACATAGAAAGGGCAGTGTGGGATAGAACGGGACTAAAGCCGAGACTGCAGAGATGGAAAGAAACAGAGGATGGGCTAATAATAGAACCAACGGATATGGAGAACAAAGTCAGGATAATAAAAGCGGCAGGAAGAAGAAGTGGTGGACGGCAGACAATCTGGGACAACTTCACCTATAGGGAGTGGGAGGTGCAAGGATGGATAGAGGAGTATGCGAGCATCATGAGGAGAAAAGGAAAGGAACCGAGCGTCGGATATATGAAAATAAAGGTGGCGGAAGAATGGAAGACGTGGAATGAGAGGTTGGGGGATCTGGAGGAAGCGAGCGAGTATGGAAAAAGGAAACGAAGAGGATATGACCCACCAGCGGGGTTTCGACAGAGGAATCAAGGACCGAGAGGGCAAGGTTTCGCAAACAGACACGAGTGGTAACGTGGAACGTGGGGGGAATGAACGCAATGATGGAGGCATGGGAGAGCATGAAGGAAAATGATATTATAGCAATTCAAGAGACGTGGCTGGAGGAGAAAGAGACAGAAAAATGCGTCAAAAAACTAGAGGGAAGTTTTGTATGGACCGCTAAAGTAGCAATTAGAGAAAAGAGAAGGGGAAGGGCGAAAGGAGGCCAGTTAGTGGGGGTTAGGAGAACAATATTGGGAGACGGTGAGATTGGACAATGGATATATAATCAAAATCTAAGGGATCTGGAGGGGGATTTGGGAAAAATAATTGAGGAGGCAAAGGAGAGGGTCGAAGCGGTGATAGTGATGGGCGATTTCAACGCCAGAATAGGGGAAAAACAAGCAGATATAGCGGGAAGAGAAAGTCAAGAAAAAGAAAGAGTATCTAAAGACGGAACAGTGAATACGGAAGGGAGAACAATGTTGAAAATGTGTGAAAGAAATGGATTAACAGTGGCAAACGAAAGATGGGAATGAGACGAGGAGGGCAGTCTGACATATGTAGGGAGCCAAGGTGAGGAGGGATCGGTCATTCATTATATACTATTGAACAGCCAAGCAGAGGAAATGACACACAAAATAGAAATAATAGAAAGGACGCAATCGGATCATCTCCCGATAGTGATAACGTTGGAGAGGAGTGAGGGGTATGGCAGACTGGATAAAGAAGAGCAGGCCAAAAGAACAGAAATACTAAAGTGGAAGCAAGAAAATGCCGAAGATTATAACGGAAAATTTATTGAAAAATGGAATAAGAAGGAGAAGAGGAGCGAGGTGTTGGATAGATGGGATATGTGGGTGGAGACAATGAAAGAAGCGGCACATGAAGCGGGGATGGCGTCGTGGGTGAACAAAAACAGGGGGGAAATAAGGGGGCTAAGTGGTAAGGTTAAAGAGCAAAAAAGGGCGGTCTGGGAACGAATGAAAGAATTTCTTAAAAACCCGGGAACAGAATAAAAGGAAAAGCTAAGGGAAGCGAGGAGAGCTTTGAAAGAAATAAGGAAGAAGGAAACTGAAAAACAATGGACGGAAAAATGGGAGAGGGTAGGTAACAGCAAAACCGTCACTGAGCTATGGAAGGCGCTGAGACCTTTTAGACCCAGGAAGGCGGGAATCAGAAGCAGCCAAATAAGAGAAGAGGAGTGGGTACAGCATTTCAGCGAGCTTCTAAGGAGCAGGAAGCACGATAATGTCAAGGAGAGTGGCACAGAGGACAAGGAGACGGTGGACCGAGAAAGGGAAGAAACGAATGAGAGCAGAGACGGAGAAAGAATAGAGGAAATAGCGGAACGGGAAATAAAAATAGGAGAAATGGAAAAGGAATTAGGAAAAATGAAAAAAGGAAGGGCGGCAGGACAGGACGGAATGGCAATAGAGTTCTGGCAAGGACTACCAAGAGAGGGGAGGGAGGAGCTCTGCAACATTTTAAACAACCTATGGAAGGAGGAGAAATTGGCAAGGGGATGAGAGACGGGAAGAATATACTCGATACACAAAGCCGGCGAACCCACAAAGAAAGAAAACTACAGGGATTTAAAGTTGATGGATGCGGGGTATAAGTTATTGACCAGGATCATGAACAACAGGGTAAGATACGTGGTGGAAGCAAAGGAGCAGATGAGGGAAGGACAGGCGGGTTTCAGGGCGGGCAGGGGGACAAGAGACCATGTATTCGTCCTGAACGCGCTAATTAACAACAAATTCAAGAAAAAGGGGGATAAACTCTTCACGGCTTTGTTGACTTCGAGGCAGCGTTCGGCACAGTGGACAGAGAAGAAATGATAAAGAAGGCAGAAAGGGCAGGGATTCGAGGGAGGCTACTGAAAATGAGCCGGAAAATATACAAAAATACACAGAACGAAATAATAACAGCGGAGGGGGTCTCGATGAATTTCAGGACAACGAGAGGACTGAGACAAGGGTGCGCCCTAAGCACTACGCTCTTTAATATATACATCGAGGACATGGAGATAGGATAGATAAGAAGGATGAAAGGAGGCACGGTAATAGGAGGAGAAAAAGTATATGCCCTTCAGTACGCGGATGATGTGGTGTTGGTGGCAGATACGGGGGAAGGACTACAGCAGTACAGGAGTATTTTTTTCGACGGGTAACACATTCGAAAAACATCTACGGAAAATAGGCGGAAAGATAAGGAAGGTGACGAATGCAGTTTGGGGAGTAGTAAAAAGAGCGAGAATCGGAAGACTGGCAGAGAGGCTGACAATCGCGGAAACAATAGTGAGGAGCGAAATGTTATACGGGGTAGAAGTGTGGGGGTGGAAAAGAAGGACAAATGTAGAGAGAGCGCATGGAAGGTGTACGAAGATGGCAATGGGATTAAGGAGGAATACACCGGAGTACATTGCGAAGATGGGGGCTCGGTGTATCGGAACAAACGTGGTGGCAATGAAAAGAGCGGGGGACTATATAACAAAAATTTTAGAAATGGGGATAGAAACATGGCCGAGAAAATGCCTAATGGAAGAAGAGAGAGGGCTAGTGAATAAGGATAGGAGCAAATGGGGAAAGGAGATGAAGGTAGCAATGGAGGAAGCAGGAGAAGGGCTGATAGGTGAAGCGATAAGAAGAGGAAACAAGGAGGAATGGGAAATGAAGGTCGGGCGAGCGGTGCAGAAGATGGTTGATCAGGAGACACAGAAGATGTGAGCAAAAATCGAGAGATACAACTTCTGCAAAGAATACAAAGAAAGGAAGAAAACTATAGGAAGGCAGAAGTATTGGAACGATGAAGCAATAAGGGGTGAAATAAGGGAATGGTGGGCAAAGATGAGATACGGGAGTGTGGGAAGAGAGGCGGAGAAAGGGTTTAAAGAGATAAGATGTAGAGTGTGCAGGAAGGAGGAGGAAACATTGGCACATATGTGGGAATGTGAGGAGGCCAGACATCAGATGGGGAAACAAGTCCTCAAAAAATACGAAAAGTGGAAAGAAGAGCAGAGGAAGGAACCGGAAGGAGGGTGGAGAAAGGCTTTGGAGGAGGAAGTCATAATAGAGGAAATGTGCGAGATAGCAAGGCAATTTGAGAACATAGCGCAAAGGACGGAGGAGGGGAGGAAAAAAAATGTAAAAATGTTAATATGTAAAGTGGTATGTATGAGTTGGTAAGAGAGATTGTAAGAAAGGAGGAATGTTAAAACCCGAGAGGGCATAAATGGTAATTATGATAATAAACGTTAAGTAATCAACCATATCCTTGCAAATTCAAAAAACAATTTTGCCAATTATGCATGCGCAACGGCTAATGCACACCTGTGTGAATTTAGCCAGTCGACTGACAATTGCGTCGCGCATGAAGGTGTCTCAAAATTGTTTTTTGGCTTTTGCAAGGATTTAGTTGACTACCTAACGTTTTAATTAGCAGATTCATGACCACCTAACGATTGCACATCATTTGACCATCTTGAAAAGATAAATAAAGGAAAAAAACATACTTTCGGCCAACTTCACATACATTTTTAATTTTTTTTTTTCAAAAAACTATTGACGACCTAACGTTTTAATTAGACTACCTAACACTACCTAACGACCACCTAACGATATAAAAAAAAGTCAATTAATAAAGTGCAAGTTGTCCGGCCAACTTCACGATGGTGCGATCAACAAAGGTCGACAAAAGTTGAAACCTCGAGTGTAGCGGTTGCCGGTACAGCAGTTCCCAACCAACCGCGGAGAACGCCAGCGCGGAAGATTTCGTGGACAAACTCTACGGGGAAGCGCCGAAGAACTGACGCGCAGCGCCACGGACGGTAGCCGCCCGAACACTGAGTCGAGATACCACACCGAGTTTCAAGTCTAGAAACGATAGTCAGTTGGTTACTCGACCCTCCTCGATGCAACACGCCGAATTCCGTTTTTAGTACAAATATACCCAAAAATAATTATATCGAATAAAGATCATATTAAATTTATTGTGGATAGAACAGTTCATAGGTTATTATTCCCTAGTGATTCCCCACATCGAGAATTTGTTCCGCGACATCTGTGGCCAAGGAGCGGACGATTTTTACTCACGTTCAATTGGCGGCAAGTTCGATTCGCAGATTCATTTTGTACGCAAAAATCTTGTACTTGATCGTTTCGTTTTGTTTTTACAAACGCATACTTACATGTACGCATTTCTTCCGTGAAAAAGCAATTCTAGACTTTGGACACGTGTAATTTAATTTAATGGTAAATCGTTTGTCAGAAGCGCATTGGTCATGATCGTTCGCTTATGTTCTACTTTTACGGAATTTCAAATAAAGTACAAATTGTCAACATCATTTATTCAACGTCTTTTACATCGACAATTATATTTTTTGGTGATATAAGGTGCATATTTCTATAAATTTTTCGGAACATATATTAACATATGTAATTGTCAGATACGTTGATCAAACTTTGAGATTATTATTATTATAATGTTTAGAGGAATAAATTAAACGGCGATGACGATAACAGCTCTTTCGTTTCTGAAGTCATAATGTTCCACCACTGCATCGCCGGAAAGTTTCCTCACCCGTGTATATTAGGCTTCCTTTGGGCCCTGGCCATTTCGACAATGGTACACATTTTTGGCCGACACACACCTGTAGTAGAGATGGATCGTATTAAGTTTTTTCGAGCTATTTGTGGTTCTGCATCGAGTTCTAGGCAATTTCTCCCAATTTATGACCGCGGGTATCGTAAATAATACGGTCCCGTTACAACAAGTATTAAAATCGCATTTTGAATTAATTTCACTGGTGAAAAAGATTGGGTGGAACACTACCTTACATAAGATACTTACTTTGTTAGTGCCGCATCGCGTTCCCTGGCTTGCTGTTAATCTAATTGGGAGGTGCCTGACGGGGGATGAAATATACCAGCCCTCCCCCATTTTATAACCGCATGATAAATTGTTGCAACTAGTTCTGTTTCCTCTCTATACATCGTAAAACATGTGAAATTTAATTTTTTAGAAAAATTTTGTTTTGCCTCAGTAAAAGCACAAGCTCACCTCGCATGCGACATCGAAGCCATGTGCTTGGCATTGTTCTTCTCGTGTTCTTATCGGCTGGCCCCACTGATAGTATCTCTATTGACAAAAGTACACTTGAACGTAACAGAATTTGACTACTCGAAATGTACAAATAAATTATATTGATTCAAGGGTGTAGTTGTATCACCGTATGTTATCTCGTCAATGAGCGTCAGTTCTTTATATTCACATTCGATTTTTATAACACAATCATATTTCGCGGGTTATTTTTCATAGAATCGTGACATAAATAAAAAATTCATCTACATGTAAGACATATCGTACTGTACGAAACGGAGAACTTTCATCAATAAGTGACGATGTGAAATTAATTCGTTAACGCGGAACATAAGGATTAAAAAGATGCAAAATCTCGAATTGCCTCTAACGGGATGATCGATACTTCGTAGAGTCACCATACGAATTATACAACAATTATTTTAATCAGAACGATGTGATATAGAGGTATCCTTGCCCTTGTGCAAAAATCGAGGTCATTTTCCTGCGCACATTGTCCCACTGGTTCTTCCTCATCGACACAACGCAGGCGTTTGCAAACCTGAGAAACGAATGAAACAAATCGCGATTAAATATTAGGAAATATGTATCATGAATTAGAAGTCACGAAGTAGGTAATATAGGAAATGAGATACGGACTTTCGATGGACCGCACGGCGTTCCATCCTCAAGTCCCGTGAGAGGTATTAATCTGTATAACGTAGGAACGCTTTCAATTTGGTTACGTCCGCAAAGTAAGACTTTGCAGTGATAATTAGAATCCTTGACAACGTTATTGAGCTACAATGCGCCGAAAAGCAAATTATTACAAAAAGTAGGTAACTCCAGCAATATATTTGATAAATATTTTGCGAGATATAGGAAATCGTTGAATAAATTCGTACCCAGCAGGCAACATCGTATCCCCGATTCCGACATTGTTCCCTGCGACTTGGTATCCTTAATGATTGTATATGTGAAAATAAAGATAAATTCGATTACGTAAGAAAGTAATGAAACACAGGACTTATACAAAGATTAAATACGAATATAAAATAGAGGCAACGAGAAATTGACGAAGAAAAAGGCGGAATATCGTTTGAAAAAGGGCGGAAAATTCTAACTTGATTTAAACACTTCCTCCCCGAATGACCTTGCGAACTAGGTAAGAGAACGAGCGAATCTATCATTGTTCTTGACTTTCTCGCGAAATTCTAATCATGCGGGTCAAGTGAATTTATAAATATGATACACCCATGGATCTCTCGCACTTATGAAAGTTTTACATTACCCTTCGATATTTGACAACCACGTTAGAATAAACGCAACCACGGCGACGTACATTGGAAAACTCGACCTTCCATACATGTTGCAGCGTTTCTGATTCGGTACACGTACACATCCGTTTAACATTTGGAAGAAAAGATCCGAGCGTTAGCAATATTCTTTCGTTTGAATCCATAGAATCGAGGTTATAATAAATACCTTTGAAATTGGAAATTGTCTTCTAGAAAAATAACTTTGGAGGACAAACGTTACGACGCGGCGTATGGAAAATTCCAAGTGGATCTGCCTAGTGAAGATTATATGCCACGACTTATATCATGGTATATCGAAGAAACGAACGTCAACGTGTCGCATCGTTGTACGACGTTAGGAAAAACGAGGCTTACTCGGATTCGCTGCGAAAAATGCCATTTCTGAATTTTATTGCCACAGTCGATAAAGTCTAAAGCAGTGGTTCCCAACCCGTAGATGTCTACGGACCACTCAGCGTGATAATGAATTACCACGGACCACCCACCACAGATTACATTATTAATATATCTTATGAGTTGTAACCAAATTGAAAGGTGATTAAATTCAACAACCTAGCCATGAAGTGTTCCCCTGTTATATTGTTGAAAACTCGTTTTCTACATGATACAAACATTATTATGATTGTGTTAGTTATGGTATGTTTTAATAATTTTATTATGTTAAAGATAATTCAATAAATATCTAATATTCATCAGAACGAATGTATTTACTTAATCTTGTTCAACGAAAATCGTAATTTTGATTTAATCACGGGGAAATATTACTTTTTTATAAGTAGTCACCGGACTCTCCCGCGGACCACCCCCGAGGCTCTCACGGACCACCTTTGGTCCGCGGACCACCGGTTGGGAAACACTGGTCTAAAGAGAGGCGTACTGCCACAAGGCTTGCTGGTGTGACACGAACGTCCTTTGCTATCAACTTCCCCGATGTTATACATATGCACAAACAAAATAGTAAAAAGTCTTATCGCGCAGTGCGACGAAACCGCCGAAGTTTCTAGACGCGACAAGATCGCTTTTGAAATATATTTTTTCAATTATACTCGTTCTATTAAATGTATTTCAATAGATTTCAACTCTTGTGAAACACTTGATACGAGTGATTGAAACAATTGAAGCGCGGGAAGCACGGACCACGGTGAAAATTTGACGGAGATATTGGCGCGATAGGAAAATACACGATAAAATATAGGAGATACTCTCGCATTCGATAATTATTATAGAGATCGTTTTATAGCGATTAGTCGACTAAATAACAAAACGGAATACATTTCGCGTATACGAGACTTCCCAGCTTCCTCACATTCCTCGTCTTTGAATGTCAGCTTCCGTATCGTAAAACCATCGTTTTACTAATTTCTACATTTTTTTCCTTCTATTATATGTAGAAATAATTTTAATATGAAATAATCAGAAACTAGACTTAATATTCTATTAGGTAGGATTTACAATTTTTTAAAAACCCACGCGTTAACCTACGTGTTAAACAATAGTTGACGATTATTATGAAGATAATAATACAATTTGATTAATTACTTATGACAGTGAATAACGCTAAACATTTAATTACAACTTTAACAAATTTGTTTATATTTAAGAAATTTTAACATTTTTAACTTTTTCGTTTTTACTTCTTTCCGCCAAGGTGTTTTCCATGATGACTCATATCAGCGATTAGCAGGGACACTAGCTAGCAGAGAAACACGGCAATCTTTCACAAATTTCAAACTAACTCCTGAATATTCGTTTCATTTGTACATCCTACAAATTCACGCGTATCAATTACTTTTATTCTTTAGCTAATGAAAATGGAGCGATTTTCATTTTTCGATGAAACCGATGGTACTTCCTGGCAAATTCTGGCAAATTGCCCTCGCGACATGCGCACAACGGTTTTCGACACAGAATTTCGTGTGAATTTTGAATTGCTCAATTTTGTACACCAAATTTAATTATTTCTCATCGCTTCGTATTATTTTCCTAATCGAGTATCCACTTACTTATATCAATACAATTAAAATCCGATGCAAGCTTCCAAGTGTAGCAGTTTTCTACAACAGAATTATGTAATTAACGCTTCGTCGATAACGTCAATTCCTCGGTCCAATATAGGATGATATCGGGAATCATAACATCAGTCAATATACCCGAGTTGATTCGACTATTTTCATGATATCGCAAATAGCGAATTGTCGGGGTTGTGTTGATGATGCTTGCTGAGCTATGTAAAGTTAGCCCCTCCATTTTGACTTTTGCATCTTTTTTTAATTTCTAACGATTATTTGTCGTTTGTTTGTGATTGTTTGATTAATTAAAACGTTTGTTTGATCATATTTTTTATCAAACAATCAAAACAAAAATGAGCGTCAACTTAGCCGCAAATTTTGGAAATTTTGTCTAATTTGATTTTTTAAAACGTCAATCGATTCGGAATCGTTTGTTGGAAACAAATAATATAATTCGAACGTTTGTTTGGTCGTTGTTTTTCAAAAAAATCAATAAATAAAATATTGGTTCGTCGTAGCTGTCACACTAGATTCTGGCTTGACCAGACTTAATGGGAGCTTTCCAGCAACGACACAGAGCGACACAGAGCGACACAGTGTTGCACAGTGCCTTGACGTTTGTTGGAACGCTTTGAGGTTTTATATTCAGTCACTAGAGTCCGCTCGTGCAGGGTACGATAAATCTAGGGACAAGTCAAACGCGTACAAAATATTATTGTATCTGTTAAACGCGTACAAAGTGTATCATTGCACCTAATAAATAAAAAAAAACGATCAATTCATAAAGAATAAAAAAAACGATCAATTCATAAAGAATAAAATCTCTAATTAAGAAATTGGCAACAATGAGGTCGACACAGTGTCCAACCATGCTCCGCAGCTGTGTCCGACTGTGTCGGTCTTAGAGAGCCTCGTAGGGAGAGAGTGGCCAACTGGGTCACGTGACCGCGTCGCTTTTGATTCGTTCGGGTAATGATGTGTCTTGACCAATCAGAATCTCGGTTTAAACGATTATTTCCAGAAGATCGTACAGTAAATTCCTGTTGTCTGAGAGCCACATAACCTCTAATTCAGCTGACGGCACTTTAACTACAAAGTTATAACAGTCGAATATCTCTATAAGGAATAGTTTTCCTTATAGAGATATTTTACCTCCTAATAAAGAGACTTACAGACATATTCAACTGTTATAACACTTTGTAGTTAACGTGCCGTCAGCTAAATTAGGGGTTATGTCGCTCTTAGAAAACAAGAATAATTTACTGTACGATCTTCTGGAAATAATCGGTTAAACCGAGATTCTGATTGGTCAAGACACTTCATTACCCGAACGAATCAGAAGAGACGCGGTCACGTGACCCAGTTGGCCACTCTCTCCCTACGAGGCTCTCTAGTCGGTCTGTGTCGTTGTTGGAAAGCACCGTGTTCGACACTGTGTCGCTCTGTGTCGCTCTGTGTCGTTGCTGGAAAGCTCCCGTTGTAACTTGAGCAATGCACCCCGGTTTTAGTTTCAACGTGTACCACCAGATGTCTCACGAATTTTGTCAGATCCCAATACGCCGGTTGGATGTTTCCGTGAATGAGACAGACGTTCAATGATGACATATGTCAATATCTCTTAGGCCTGTACGCGTTGCTCGAATGTTCTGAGATCCGAGCGAGCGGAATATTTGAAGGTCCGCATGTACAACTTGTGTAAAGCCGCCGATGCCTTTTTTATTCTTTCAGCTATCAAATCTGTATAGACGAATTAGAAATTTTTTAAACAAAATTAAATAATGTGAAAGAAATATAATTTATCATCGTCGATCTAGCTCCATGAAGCTAGGTCTTCAATGTTTCTTGTTATAGCAGGATATTATTTTGCGGAAATGAAAGAGACTTGGACTGGCAGCGCGAGAACGCCGCGACATGAATGATTTTTTATTTTTCAGCTTTTACAGTATCTCATGAATAAACAATCGACCAATCTGGCTTCATTATATGTATATTTTCTGAACTATCGAGAAAAACTATAAA